>BLKR01001751.1:0-253252 GCA_011170035.1 Teleogryllus occipitalis
AATAATACCAACCGTACACCCGTGACTGTACAAAAGACACAGACACCGCATCCAGTCACAACTCAAAACAAATTTAGTGTTTTAGATTATGAAACAGATTTTCCTCGCCTTCCTGATCCTCACCACCCTTCTCTACCATCGACAAATACATGCACAAACCAACGCAAACAGCCTAGGAAGCGCGTCAAAACCAAAACACGTAAAGCTGCGCATCCTAGCTCACTTGAAAACAAAGACATTTCTACTGAGCCTAAAAAACAGGTACTTATTTTAGCTGACAGTCATGGCCGCCATCTTTCCTCCATTCTCAGTAGGAAGTTACCCTCCAATTTCTCAGTCTCATCTATTTTTAAACCTAACGGGAGGTTTGCAGATGTGACTGCAGAATTGGACACCCACACGAAAACAATGACCAATCAGGACACAGTCATTATCATAGGAGGGCAGAATGACATTAACTTGGGCGGTAACTTTACACATGAACAACATGTTAACAAATTACAATGTGCCGCCCAAAATACTAACATTGTAGTCTCGACTCTGCCCTTCTGGTACAACAGACCAACACTATGCAGCGAGATTAAGCACGCAAACCAACAATTGAAACTGCCGCTGAGAGAAACAAATGTCACACTTTTTGAAATGAATTTCCTCTCAGCAAAACACTTCACCCGGCATGGTCTTCACATGAACCTTGCTGGAAAACATGCAGTCGGTAACAAACTTGCACAATACATCATCAACTCCAGTCCTACGCAGTCTCCTGCCAAAAATCCGTCCCTTTCGCCTTCCTTACGTTCCCCACCCCCACCCTTATTTCGAACCCTGTTGCCTCTTCCTCTGAACCTACTCCCGTTTCTCCCATTCCCACTACCAATTCGTCTTCATCTGATGCCCCATCTTCCTCACAACCTGTCACTGCCCGGACACACTACAACCTTCGACCACGCACTCGAGGTAAAAATGCAGTAAATATATAGCAACTACAGTCAGATGCAGCAGAAAAACATTCGTGTAGGTACTTGCAAAAAATAAACATTCTTCACCATAATGTTCAGTCCCTTTCAAATAAAACTGAGTTTATCGAGGCAGCTCTACAGAGCGATCTAAATCAAACGGACGTTCTTTGCTTTACAGAACATTGGTTATCTCCTAATGAACTTAGCATTTTCCAAATTCAAAACTTTTACCTCGCAGGCTTTTATTGTAGAGAGAGAGAATCGCATAAAGGTCCTACGTATGGTGGTTCTTGTATTTACGTTAGAAATAATATTGATTCTATCCCCTTGGCAGAATTAAATGTGTATTCCATTGAAAATATTTTCGAAATTTCTGTTGTACATCTTACTTCACTATAAGTGATAATACTTTGCATCTACGGACCTCCAACAAAGAGAACTACAGATTATATTTTGTTCTTAGAAAACCTGGACATAACACTTAACAAAGTCAGCAATCGCTCTTTTGAATCCATTGTTGTATGCAGAGATTTTAACATTGATTTTCTGGTCGAATCTTGCGAGAAAGAAAAGTTTCTCAATTTAATTAATTCCTTCAATTTAGACATTACAATTAATGTACCTACACAGATCACACAAAATTCGATGAAGGCAATTGATCAAATTATAATTAACAAAACTACTACTCGATATGAAGTTGAAACAAAAGATTTAGGATACAGTGACCACGTTGCACAAATTCTTACCATTATAAGAAATGCGATCACTGACACAATAAATAATACACGTATGACTAGATTGTTTACTAAAAGTAAAATTAAATTATTCATAGACTACTTGATGCAGGAGTCATGGGAAGCGGTTTATAATACTGTTGATACAAACGAGAAATATAATTCTTTTTTTCCAACTCTTTCAATTCATTTTAACACTTGCTTTCCTCTTCAAAAACGAAAATTAAATATTTCACGGAAAAGCAATTCTTGGATAACACAAGGGATTAGGACATCTTGTAAAAACAAACGAATTCTTTCTTTCATTTCTAAACGCCATGACGTATCTCAAGATTTCCTTATCTACTTTAAAAAATACAAAACATTGTTACGAAAAGTCATAAGGCAGGCAAAAATCATGAAAAACGATCAGGATATTTTGAACTCAAATAATAAAACAAAATCAATGTGGAATATAATAAAAAAATACTACCAAATCAACTAGAAAACCCGTAGAGAATGTTGTTTTAAAATATAACGATATAAATGTCAACGATCCGGCAACAGTGGCTAGTCTCTTTAACCAATACTTTTCGAGAATTGCTGCCGATCTCACTAAGGGTCTTCAGGCACAAAATTCAAAAACAGACAGTGCACCCAAAATTTTAGACACAATGTTCGTTTTCGAAACTTCTTCCTATGAAATTCTCAAAATAATCGGTAAACTAAAAAATAAATATTCGTCCGGTTTAGATGAATTCCCAGATTCTTTGTTAAAGACTTGTGCGTATGCCATTATACACCGGTTAACTCACATATTTAATGCATCTTTATGCACTGGAACGTTTTCAGATATTTTCAAAACAGCTAAAATTAAGCCGCTCTTCAAAAAAGGCAACAAAAATGAAATTCAAAATTATCGGCCCATCTCTCTTCTATCAGTTTTTTCAAAAATATTAGAGAGACTTTTTTACGTACGAATGGAAGCCTTTCTCACTAAACACGACGCGCTTTCAGATTGCCAACATGGATTTAGAAAATCAAAATCAACGGAAACAGCTATATTTTCTTTTCTTAAAGATGTTGCCTCATCATTAGATCAAAACGAGGCACCTATTGGATTATTTTTAGATCTCTCAAAAGCTTTTGACATCATTGATCATGACATTTTACTTTCAAAATTACCTTCATATGGAATCCGTGGTATTGCTCTAGATTGGTTATGTTCGTACCTTAAACAACGATCTCAGAAAGTTGAAATACCTTACTGGAATGATGGAACATTACGTACGCACCTTTCCGACTCTTTGCCCGTTGCATGTGGAGTTCCTCAAGGATCGATTTTAGGCCCTATTCTGTTCCTACTTTACGTAAACGATATGCCCTCGACGATTCGAAACGGAAGAACGGTTCTCTTTGCGGATGATACGAACATCCTTTGCAATAAAGAAACCGTAAATAGTACAATATCAGATGTTTCAAATTGGTTCCGAAATAACAAATTAATAGTAAACGAAAAGAAAACGGTTTTAATGCAGTTTTCCATTTCAAATAAACAATTCTGTGCTCCATTGAAAATGAACAGTGTACCATTGACTCATGTTAATGCAACAAAATTTTTAGGTCTCTCAATTCAGTCAAACCTTAAATGGAACGTCCATTTAAATGAATTGAACACAAAATTAAGTTCATTATGCTACGCGTTCAGAATTCTTGCAAATTCAGTCAGCCTTCATACTGCTCGTTGTGTATACTTCGCGAATGTTCATTCCCGCCTGAGATATGGCATAATATTCTGGGGAAATACATCTTATAGCTCCCAGACTTTTAGATTACAAAAACGAATTGTACGAATAATAACCAAATCCCACCCACGTGATTCTTGTAAGCCTATCTTCATTAATCTAGGAATTCTACCATTACCGTGTCTTTTTATTTACGAATCAGTGGTTTTGTAAAAAATGACTTGCTTAAGGGCGGGAATATATTTTCAGAAAATGCCGAAGTCTATTACTATAACACTCGACGTAGAAATCATATTCATCAGGTGACAGTATCAACAGCTCATTACAAAAAATTCACATACAATACATGTACATTATTTTACAACACTTTGCCAGATGACATTAAACGATTAAATTCAATAGGAAAGTTTAAATCACAAGTGAAATCGTTTCTGCTGCATAACTGTTTCTATACAATTAGAGACTATACTGAGCATCACAAGAAAAGTAACATTAATTTTAACAATGATACATAATGCATTAATTACCATTTGGACTGTATAAATGAGTATAAACAACCTGTAACAACTATTGTAACAGCTTCCGGGTCAATGACCCCCATCTCGATCAGGTTTTCGTCCAGTTTCCCTGATCCATTGAGCAAATGCTGAGATGGCCCCTTGTTTTGCTTCTGGACATAAATGTAACTTCATTTTCTGTGCACGTCTTCTAGAATTCAGTGGGAAATACAATTATTCAAATTATCGTTTCCATGTTGTCGCGGCAGGAAGTAATAAGAGCCAAAATTTATTGCTTATTTATCCTTGAAAATAGATTTTATTACATGGGAGTTTTTTTGTTTGTTTTTTTCTCCCTTTCAAAATTCAAAATTTATTGCTTATTTATCCTTGAAAATCGATTTTATTACATGGGAGTTTTTTTGTTTTTTTTCTCCCTTTCAAAATTCAAAATTTATTGCTTATTTATCCTTGAAAATCGATTTTATTACATGGGAGTTTTTTTGTTTTTTTTCTCCCTTTCAAAATTCAAAACTTAAGTAGTATATGATTTAGTGTAGGGATCACAGAATTTTGAAAATGTGCACACAATTCACTTTTCCCCATAGCCCGTCATACGCAGTTTTTAACTGTTTTTTAACGTAAATAAATAAATAAATTGTAGTACAAACTACACTATTAATATCCATATGAATCAAAATAATAAAGGTTGAAATAACAAGAAAAGTGATAGCAACTGATTATTGATGTATATTCGTGTTTTTTTCGTTTATGAATAAAGTAATACTTTTGGGTCCATCATACTATTTACCAAATTGTTGCTGGGCATCTTTTACTACATCGGATTTAAAAATGAGGCATTTTACTGACTCGCATATGTAAACAGCACATAAAGGCGAACGGATAAGATAAACGTATTTTACTGTTTTCATGATGAAGCTTGCTTTGATGAGGTGAATGCTTCCTTTTCCATAACACTTGTTAAATACTACGGGAATGTAATAGAAAGGGAGTGTTTAAAAAAATGTGACGAAAGTGAAATATTAAACGAATGGCCTGCAGTAGCAAAAATGCTGCAGAACAAACCACAGGCAATAATTTTCCAAAAAGTAGTATGCACACTACTCAAAAACAAGTAAAGTACTCTTGAGTAAGATTCCAATAAATTCAATATTTTAACAAAAATAATCTTTACGAATGCTGTAATAACCTAGAACATTATATTTATTAAGTTCAACAATTGGTTACTTACCAAGAAGATAAAAAAAGTTGCGTTTCATAACGCTACACGTAAATAAAAAATATTCATTGGCGGGCCACCCATTCATTGAAACCTTGCTTTCGCATGACGTCAGCTGTGTCGTCCGTCAGCAGTACCGCAGTGACTTAGCATGAGAATTCTGTCGGTACGCGCAGTATGAGAAAGGACGGAATAACAAAATCAAATATTTGCATTTTTCAGTCAAATTAAAAACTGTTTAATTCTTTTTTGATTTTTTCAAGTTCCTGGATACCTAACAAAATCATTGACAACTCGTATATGGCCGGAGGCTGCATAGATAACTTTGATTTTCTGTGCGCATTTGAAACTGATAATGTAAATTTTTCCGAGTTCGTGTGCATCTAAGGAAACCATTGATACCTTGAAAATGGCCGGAGGCTGCATAATTTTCTTTCAAGTTCGGCGCGCATTATAAATAAATGGTATAAAAGATCGAACTGCGTACAGGAGTAGTTTTTTTGTAAGAATATTATACGTTTTCGAGACTCTTCAAGGAAACAATCTGAAACGGACTACCAATTCCCTAAAAATATTTTCAGGATATCAAACGAAAACTTAATTTTGATAATACAATAAAATACAGTACTACAAAAACAATTAAATACATTACTACAAAAATATTACAGAATACCAATGAAACTACAACCTAGCACAATCTTCCTCGAAGCATTTGTATCGGTCGTGTCAAGTAATAAAACTCGCAATTATGTGGACGCTAATTTCAACCATCTGTTGTGAATCTTCATTCATCAAACTTCATAAAGCTTAGCGCGCATGTGCCTTATTCATTTGGAAACATGAATTTTTTGCCGTGTTAATCGACTACAATACATGCTTGTTATATATATATATATATATATATATATATATATATATATATATATATAGTGCATATAAATAACGGTCAAAAATTCGTTTTTATGACAACGATTGTTAGGTTTCGTGTTAAATGTTGTTTATAAACCGAGGCACGTAATGTCGAGACACCGGGACTGGTTTCTTTGAAACAAAAATTAAATTTTAAAATGAAATTACATTTTTTAAATTTCATTTCGATTTTTTACTTTTCAACAGCTTTGGTAGACAAATGACTATGTTGTTACCTCTCTCTGCAACGTTTCTACCCCTGAGAAAGAACTTCATGAACATGTTTGTTTAATTTTTTTAAATTCAAATTCTTGAATGAAAATAGCACTCATAACTTATGATTCATCGTATTGCTCTATCCAAACAAAAAGTTTAAAGAAATAAACGTGAGGAAGAATTATCGAAAACTTCTTTTTTACGTTAACATAGTTATCGTGACATGCATAACAACGGTAGCGTGATTCGCAAGGTTAAACTGATGCACGATTTCATTGTTTATTATATCGTGGGACCCCATAATCAGAATATCATTTAATTATTGTCCTACGACTGCACTTCATCATTGAATCCCCATTTACGATCACATATAGGGAACAGTACAATGGTTTGATTTAGTGATATAGCGCCTGACTTTCATTTATACAGTTCTTGTAATATAAAATTATTTACAATTCATAAAATGCATTCTTTGTAAGAAGAATTGTAATATTATTGTTAAAAATGTACATGAGAACTAAGATATTTTTATTCACTTATGCGACACAAATCACTATACATTTCAATATACTAACGTTCATTGCTTGAAGTACTCTTAAAACATCATACTTTTTCGGCTTCGCATAGCATGTTACGTTGCGTTTGCATGCGGGTTCAACGTGACGACCGCTCCTGCCCGCTCCCATCAGTGAGGAGAGTCGTGACGCGTGTAACAAGTCGCGCAGTGGATGTTTCCTTTTGGTGCGCGAAAGGCGCCCTTCCTTTTTGCGGGCGAGCGCGAGGCGAGGGCGCAGGGCCGCTCGGGAGCGGCGGGGGGGGGGCGGGGCGGAGGAGGGGGATAGGGGAGCTACGCAGCGCCACGAGCGGCGAGTGGGGGCGCGTGGGGCGGGGAGGGCGGAAAGGGCGGGGAGCGGCGGAGGGGAGGCGGGCGGCGCGCGCCCGGTAGCTTCGAGCGCTGCCTGCTAGGTGTCACAAGAGTCGGCGGCTGGCGGCGTGACGTCGCCGGACTTTATAGATCCGTCGCTTGTTCCAGAGGGTGACTGCCTTCAGTGCTGACTCGTTGAGCTAGAAGCGCGGCCGGAGCGCTGGGGGAAATGCCGGAGTGAGCCGGCCCGGTGCTGGTGCTGCCGCCGCCGCCGCCGCCGCCGCCGCCGTAGCGCTTCGGAGCGGCGCGTGCTGACAGGGAATGAAGTCGGAAGTGCACCATGGCAGAACGTGGACACGGTAACAACGGGGTCCCGTGTGCTCCACCGGGCAGAACTGTTACCAATCCGAGTGTGCTGGGGCCAGGGGCCGGGGCCGCGGGCGGCGCGGGCGGCGCGGGATGCGCGCACGTTGCGGGGCCAGGCTCCTCCGCGGCCGAGGGCCTGCACAGGGCGCCTGGGGTTGCTGGACCGCAGAAGACGTCTCCGACGCTGTCCCCGACTCCGGAGGCTGGTGCGGCCAAATCCAGCAATGGAACGACCAGTCGGAAAACCAAAACTGTGTCTTTTCACAGTGCCACTAGCTTGCCCACGGAAAGGAAAATATCCAGTGGTAAGTCAAGAAATTTATTTATGTCTTTTAGATTGAAAAATAAATTAATCTTTCAGTAAAGTGTTAATATTGTTAGAAATTGTGTATGCATGGTATTCTAATGTAGAACTCTATTGTTGTATAGAATTATTAAAGATTCTCTATGGATTTTTTAAGTGATCATATTCTAACGCGTTTAAAATGTATGTATCTACGTGATACAGGTAAAAAACAAGCACTTGTGTTGGTGGCACAACGCTATTTTTGCTTTAGAACGCGCGGAGAGACGGCACCTAGCGGACAATCGTTTTCCGCGCCAAGCGATAGTGCTTGCTACTACGGAGTGAGGGGAATGTGAATGTCATTTTTTGTGACAGTTCAGAAGTGTGTCAGACCTAACAATGTAGTCAGTCTACTATAATATGACATCGTGCCAGTAAAATTTGTGCTAATATTTTCATTATGATCTGTAACGTGCTACTCTACCTCCTAAAAGGAAATCGTAAGATTACTAGTGAACATACGCTTTCTGGAATGTACATTTGTTTTTGTTTTGCTTTCTTTTTTACTAATAACTTACGTAATGACATGAGCAAAAAGAGTTAATTAAATTCACAAATATTTAATCAATCATAAATGGCAACAGGTTTTTCATTAAAAAATGGCTGTAGTTGAAATTTAAAAGAGTAAACTTGTTTCCTACGAGTATAGTACTTTGCGTATTATTATTGGAAACCCTTTTTCATTTTGCGTCTTTAAAAATTGTGTGCGTGTTTTTGCAAGCGCGTTCATCTAGATCATGATAAAACCTTGTGCATTTTTAACATTTTTCTTTTATACCGTTCAGGGTATGTAGTTTCTTTTTAAACTTTTCTGCATTTTCAATGTCCTGATAATGCACTTTTTGGGCTCAAAATATTTGTTCAATATATTAGTTGAAATATATTAAGGATATTGGATATAACATGCAATGGTCCAATGCCAGTGTTTGAAGTAATTTCACAAGCAGTTTTTCGCTTTGCACGAGACTTTACATACAAAATTTTAAGAATAACAGTATGCGCCGACTGTATTTTGAATATCTCAAACGTCAAAAACAATATGTTAAAGTATATTGTTTTTTAACATTTTTCTCTCTTCTTTTCAATTCTAATCAACTAATAATGAAGATATGTTACTCTCGATTTTTTCCTACAATTTCTTCATAAACAATATACGACTTGGTACAAAACTGTTTTGCATTTCTCTAACAATTATGATACATTACGTAGCATTACTTGGGTACATTTCGAATAAAGTTGATCGTAAATAAAACTTCCTCACAAACTTTCCAAATGTCCCTTTAACACGGGTCATATAACAAAGAAAATCTGTGGTGACTTTTTAAATAAATGTGTTTATATAACTGCTTTTAACTCAGAACTTCGTTACAAAATTATTCCAGAGTTTGAGACACTATAAGAAATCTCATTT
The DNA here is from genome assembly GCA_011170035.1 of Teleogryllus occipitalis. NCBI lineage: Eukaryota > Metazoa > Arthropoda > Insecta > Orthoptera > Gryllidae > Teleogryllus > Teleogryllus occipitalis. The sequence continues at coordinate 9,268 of BLKR01001751.1, forward strand.
TGCCCATTGGCTTTGTAACGATACAGTACATACAATACGTAATTTTATTTTTTTTAAGTAATACATGAGAAAAACAATTGAAATTAATTCCAAATACTTCAGATTGTTGTAGGGATCCACAAGCACTTGTAGGGAAATCAATTTCTCATAAGTTTTCATGGAATCTGTCCCTCCACCTTTCTATTGCTGTCTGAAAAGCTGACCATTAAACGGATTTGTGAATAGACAGGTGTTCGTTTCTGTTTACCGTTTTCATTGTCTCATAAAAAGATGGTTTTCTAGAAAAATCTTCAATGAAGCCATCACTTGTTGCGCACTAAATAACTGATTCAGTAAAAACGTTCAAAATATGAAAGGCGTAGGAGCGTATTTACTGAAAATGTACGCAGTTTACTGCACATTTTGTTTTTTTGAGTATCTCGTATGACGGTACAATTTTTGAAGTTAAAATTTTATATACAGAGGAAGGGTGAAAGACAACGTATTGTCTGGATTATTTAGTTTCATGTATTACTGATTCACACATAAGAAAATGCTGATCAGATTCTGGAAGTAAAACAATAAATGTTTTACGTATTTCTGACGGTTTGAGGGTTTTTCTGGAAGATTATTCGACATCCATGATCGTTCGAACGGAATACGGGAGACTTGCATAATTACCGCATTTTCATTTATATTATCATCGCGATCTGATTTTCACACAAGGATGACGTTTTTGTTCAATCAATCTGAAAATGTTTGCTGAAATATGGGATTCAGTGACTGAGTGTCGGTCTTGAGAGCTTTGTTTAAAAAAAAATTGCTCCACATTAAAAGCAATTACTCAACACTTGATATTTTTTTAATTTTTAGTATTAATCGTGGTACTTTCAAAAATTATTTTTAAATTTTTTATGTTAGGCTAAATATTGTGTATTTTTTAAGTATTAAGTTTTTAGTATTTAAATTGTAAATTCCTGCTCGTTAGCTAATTAACTTTCCGCTTTTGAGTTTACAAAGGTTTCTAAACCGGAGAATGGTGTTCATGTGCAGAGCGTGTGCAGCGGTTGACCACTCGGGTACCGTGGCCTGATGAGAGAGGAATGAAGGGTAGCGGGTGTTGCTGCCGGTTGTTTTTTTATCTGCGCGCCATTCGCTCAGAGGCAAAGCGCAAATCCTCAATCAGAGTAGACTCGCGTAGGTCAATCCATTTGGAGATGAGAATCTCTTTCAGCGTGACGCGATCACATTTCCCGAATGCAACGCGCGTAAGCCACCGGTTTGTTTGCTCTCAATCTCACGTTACTTTGCTGAACAAAAAGATGTCAAAATGAATAGAAATTGCGAAATAACTAAAAATAGCCAGCTTTAAACTATATTAATAACGCGAATACCACGTTTTTCCCTTTTTTGTGTGAAACACACAAGGAAATGACAAGCGAGTATTCACGGTTTTTAATTCCAGGAATAGTATTTTATTTTAAGATATAAATCCTGAATATATTGAAGTATTCTACCCCGTTGATAAATACAATTAAATTACAAGCGAATTTCAGTACGTCTGTCAAAAAGTCGTTCCACAATTCGCTCACTCCGCTTCTTTTTCTAAACGTCCTACTGCTTCAGAGGAGCATGCAAGGTCTCCCGTACTATTTCACTAACGGAATTAAAGTTCATATCACATGTTGATCACAGCTAGTTCGCTCTAGCCCGATTTATTGACAATATGTAGAACACACCACTCTTCCTGACGGAATGGATGGAATTCCTAACGCACATACACGCGCATGCATAAACGCGTGTTTTTTTACTCATCTCGATCAATTGTATCGTCTAATTGTCCTTGTTCCCTTGAGCAAATGTGTGATATCCCCTTGCTTTGCATCTGCACAGAGTATGTAGCTTCATTACCTCCGTTCCTTTCTCTTGACTTCTCATTTTGCTAGTCCCATTCCACAATCTCTGATACTTTCTCTTTCTAAAATGTGGCGCTCGTGGGGGAATCCTCCTGTAATATCTATGGCCTTAAGTTTTGCCTTACCCTTCTGCCTGAACATGGCTACTCGTGTGAATAAAGTTTGGGTTGGTATGCCTTCCTGGCAGAGGCACAGAGACGTTTTCTGACACAGCTTAGAGCAGAACGACGACCTCTCAGACCCTGAGTTCATTGACTAAAAAAGCTTTTCGTAATCCCCCTGTGTCTTCTTCGTTTGCGGACTTTTTTCTGAAACACTTTGCGTAGTAAACATCAGACGAACAACATCTTTTGAAGAGTCAAGGACTGACGAGAAACACTCCCGCGAGGTCGCGAGATGAACGAAACAGTACTTTCCTGTTTGGAATATTTAAACTCATTCGCCGTTAACTGCAATAAAAAAGCATGTACGCATCATACACATGTTCTATTTATGTGGTTACGATGTAGAATTGGGCATTACCTAGATCGTTACGACGATAATTGATAATGGAGCCATAGCACAATGAAGCACGTCAAAGGAAGTAGAGAACTTGTCGCAACCACTGAGCAATTGTAGGAAATTCGATCGTTCACTGCAAGTGCATGGCGAATGGGCGATATTTCAACCACGGCTACGTGAAGTCACGAGCGTACGTACACCACATAACAGATATAGTTAAGGGAATATCTGAGATAGTGTAAGTTAGTCGAATTTACAGTACCTAGTTGCTTGGATATTGCATAAATAGCACTAATTTTCTGGCAATCATTACGATAAGAACTAATTCGAATTTTCGGACATTAACTACATATTCCGGCGGAATTTAAGGTGAGTGCATGTACCAAAGTGCAAATCAAGTTTCATTTTGGGTGGATGGAGATATTTAGCAAATATATGTCCCAAACTGACATCGAAATAAATACATTTCCTAAACTCCGCGCGGAGGACTGCGATCCTTATGATTTCGCCTCCTTCGGAACATTTTACTTCTCGTCTTACTACATTCTTACGTAGTAAAGAAAGTATTGTACTTTCTGTACTACGTACGGTACTACGGCGGAAAAACCTGTGTTGTGGGCCCTGGTAACGAAAAAGAAAAAGAGAGTAAATTTTGATCACATGTATGCATGATCTGTATTTAGTGTAAATTTATTTTTCGTTATTGTGAAATATATAATATATAAATTTGAACTCACCGAATTTTCCAAAATTGCAAACTTCGAAACCTTTTTGGCGTCTGTGTATCATTAGTTTACATTTTTCTCCTTTAAATACAAACAAATTAAGTTACGTTATCACTTCCGTAAAATATTTAGTATGGGGTGGTTAACTTCTACAATTTTTTGAAAATTCGGCGAGTTCAACGTAACTAGCGCATACGCCACTTTTGTAAGCGTATTTACTGATTAACAGCGTGCGAGAGAAAGTAATTGATTATATATAATAACAAGATGTATCCATTTTTTAATATCAAGGCCCTACAATACGAGTCGTTCTGACGAAAATCGTAGATTTTTACCGCAGATTACAGTACATTCTCCACAAATGTAAGAAATTGAAAACATACTTCAGAAATAACAAACATTTCCACAAAATATGATGTAATAATTACGACCTTCTGTGCAAAGACAGTCCCTGCAGCATTCCCTGTGCAAAGACAGTCCCTGCAGATTCTGAAACTCAAGAAAGCGTGCGCAGATGATTTTCTCCCCCATACGTCACATACAGTTTTTGACTGTTTTTGACTAAATAAATTAAAAAAATATTTTCTTTATAATTCTTAAGTAGTAGGCGAGAAAGTAAAAAGAATAACACGTTTGGAGATTTATTGTTGTTACTCCTATGGTGGAATGTACAAGTCTTCGTTTCCTTTGTTTTTTGTAGCCTTAGGAATTATACATTACATAAGTGTTAATGAATATAGAAAATCGTTTTTGTATGATTGATAGATCCTGACCACAACTCGCGGAAACTACCGACGCATCATTATCGAAGAATTTCGATATTTTACTATATTTCGCGTAGATAACCATTACCTTTCGTGCATAAAAACAAGTGCGGTCATTGCCTCAAAATTTTCGTTTTGGGAAAAGAAAAACGATTTTTTCACGTTTTTTGTCAAAGAAAAGTAAACCCAGAAAATAGGTTGTATGCCTTACGAAAATGTAAGTCTGCATGAGCTGCGACTTTTGTCAATTTCATAGCTCTGCGATAAAACGTTCTTTGTTGAATTTTACATAGATTCCTAGACTACATTTGGGTGGAAATATAGTTGTATAATTTTCGTCAAAACAGGTCCACTTCTTTGCTACTTTTTCGAGATATTGCTACTAATTTCCAAGTTGTTAACTAGATATTCCACAGAGGTTCACATAGAATTTTTATGGCCTTATATTTATAGGATTGGACAAAATTTGTTTTGGGGTTCTAGTTATGTTAAAGTTCTAATTTTTTCTTTGGATTACACACCTTTTCCTTCAGACTAGTGGTGCTAAAACTGCGCATAGTTTCACGCCCTTAGCAATGTTTATGTCATACTACGGCAACTTCCCTCCGAATTAACACACCTCAGTCATAATTTTTTGTAAAACGCAAATTTTCGGAATATTGTAAATGAACTTATTTCAAAATATATCTTTAAGGAACAGATTTCGTCAAGGGAAAAATCTCCATCTTTAATATTTTAGTTGAAGTAATATGTGTAAAAAAAATTTGAACTGTGAAATTTTCGAAAAATAAGAGTTTTCATCGAACATGACACATATACCACTTTCTTAAACGTCCTTCACACTATCCAATAACAATGTTTAATGAAAAACAATGCCATTTTTTTGAAAATTTTTTTAATGTCCCAAAGACGTAATGTAAAGTACCATCCAAAATTACAATTTCGAACTGAAATTCAAGTGGCTGCGACATAAGCCAGATCGATTGTGGAATATCCATTTTAGAGAAAATCGCCTGAACGGTTTAGCTGCTAGCGTTGTTGACGGACGGATGGATGGACGGACGTTTTGCAGTCAGGATCCAAACAACATGGATTCTGGCTACACCACGTGTTAGAGGATTTCTTCTAAATTTAGCAACTGAATTATCCTTTTTCGCCTATAATAAGAGTTTTCTGACGAAAATTCGCCGTTTTTCGCGAAGCATTACATAACTTTGTCTCTACTGCGTAAGCGGTAGCGAGAAAGTAAAAACGAGCAAATTTACCCCTGAATTTATAACTATTTTTTTAATTTTAAAAATAATTGCGTAATTTGAGCTTCTCTGTGAAGTTCAAAACAACATTTTACGTGCATCAGAAATAGTTTGTTCTGAAGAAAGTCTCTTTGAATGCTGCTGTTTACGTCAATATAATCATAATAAGCCAAAGAAAATTTTGTACTGTTCTTCCGTATAACGATTAGAACGAATCGCGTTAAAATTGTCAATGTTTTGCTCAAAACAAATTCCTCAAGAATTGACTGGGAATCAAACAGCTGTCCGAGAGCCTCCAGAGATGGAAAACTATCTATATATTTATTCACTGCGCCACTGGTCACAATATCTGCGCCCGAGTTACTTCCAACACCCCAAGATCCATCTCCAAACCTAGATGAGCTTTATCCTAATTGTACATGAATAGTCAAACGCTTCCGTTTCCTAAACTTGTACACGCGTACAATACATTAGATATTGGTGATGTGCCCGTGACATAATGCTGGAGGATTTTTTACATTCTGCAGAACTTCAAAAATTCGATGCATCATGCGTCAAGTACAGATGAACTTCTACCGCATTGTCAGAAGCAGAATGGAGCAAAGTTAATATTAGTTCTCTTTTTTCGTCGTCTTTTCTTATGTCCTTAAATCTTAGACGTAATGCTATAATTCCTTCACGATTTTTAGGAACATAAACGTAACGATTATTAAAGGTTTGAATTTGACTGTTTATTTATTTATTTATTTATTTATTTATTTATTTATTTATTTATTTATTTATTTATTTATTTATTTATTTATTTATTTATTTATTTATTTATTTATTTATTTATTTATTTATTTATTTATTTATTTATTTATTTATTTATTTATTTATTTATTTATTTATTTATTTATTTATTTATTTATTTATTTATTTATTTATTTATTTATTTATTTATTTATTTATTTATTTATTTATTTATTTATTTATTTATTTATTTATTTATTTATTTATTTATTTATTTATTTATTTATTTATTTATTTATCTATCTATTTATTTATTTATCTACTTATTTTTACGTCAAAAACGGTTAAAAACTGTGTGACGTGCTATGAAGGAAATATAAATTATGAGCACGTTTTCAAAATTCTGTGATCACTAAGCCATATACTACTGAATTTTTAAAACAGAAAAAATTAGCATATTTAGCAAGGATTAAAAAAAACCTCCAATGTAATTAAAATCTAATTAAATTAAAAAATCCATTGGATTTCAGAGGATGAATATTCCGTTGCTTCAGAAGTTTGATAATAAACAGAAAACTGGAGCTGGTGTACTTTTTCATCCGGATGAAATGACGTATATCAGTCCCTTCGCCTCAATTGGCTATCATGTGTGCCAAATGCCACATTATTTATATTAGTGTACTTCAACAATAATTTAATAATTACGAAAAATTCTGTTTCTTGCTTGCCACACGGTGTGTGTATTAAAGTAAGTATATTACTAAAGAGTTCTGAAGAAATCGATGAGTTTTAACAAACTTGTTAAAATTAATACTTGGTATCCCAATATTGAATAAATCGGTTTGAGACGAGGAAAAAAAGACTTCAAATTATACGCTAGTTTCCGATTTTCTTTAAACATATTCGTCATTTCAAGTTTGCAGCTTCTGTAGTTTTTCGCGGCTGACGAACTTCAAGCAAACCAAATACACATATAAAACGCAGCAAGATATAGGTCGACCTACCCTTGCCCCAGTTTCGTTGCTCGTGGCGTCGAGTTCGGCTGATCACACACACCTCACTGGCCCGCGCCCAATCCGCAATCTCCGTCGAGTTAGAGCAGCCGAACCCTCGCATACGCGCGCCTATCACCAGCCTCAAGGAGAGGAAACGGTACCTCAGAATGTCCCAAACATTTTTACACTTACTTGCCGTTCCCATATTGAAAATTGTTCTCGATATCCATTTCACTCCCACGCTATAGGTTATGGGATGGGTGACATGAAACCTATGCTGCATAGTTACGTACCCAGGAATATGAAGATCGATTTCAGAAATCGTTGCATGTCATTTTATGAACTAGTAAACGAACTTACAATAGTGAGTACTATTTCAGCTTGTGTTGATTAACTCTAAATCACTTATTGAAATAGTTTACTAGTCCTTGCTTTAACGCTCAGTAAATTTCCAATGGATTGAGAACGTTCCTGAGTTTAAGGTGAAATTATAGTAATGGTTGGTTTCCTGCAATGAATATGTTATTTATAGAATATAGTAAAGACAAGCCAAGCATTGCTGGAGTGGTTTTATTTGTCGGTTTTCTTCAAATGAGAGGTTTTCCACGATATTGCCTATAAATGAATTCTGTTTACTACAGTTTATGTTACTCTAGATGTGTCATTAACTTCTAAAATATCCTATCTTTTTACTTTTGCGTGAGCTCTAATTTCCCCGAGAATAATTTTATTTACGAAAATACGCGCGAACCTCTTTTTCTCATAAGAAAATATTATAAACATAATTTTTCTTAGAAAATCTTCTAAAGCACTTGGTATTTCAGGAATTTATTATCCTTTTAGTAATCCCCAATTTAATTTTTGGGACATAAAACTATCATTTCTTTTTCCTTTTATTAAGTACTTACTTAAAAAGTGAAAACAAGGTCTTGCTGCGGCAAAAATCGGAAATTTTACGACTGAAAAATCTTATTTTGAGGCCCTGTATCAAAGTGGATAAATCTTGTTCCTGTATGTAGTGAATTTCTTTCTCAGTATCTTTGCGTTGTCCAGAATCCACGTCTTGTTCTTGTTCATACCGAAAAATTAGTTGTCGGAAAAACTTCCGCCTGTGCCGTCATCCCGATCGCCCTACATCCGTCAACCCAATGTTCTCCCAATTAATATTCTCCGATTAATCTGAACGATCTCGAGGCGGGTTTGAACACGATGTACTGATATCCGGAGGTACTTTATATAAAGCCTTAGAATTTTCAAATTTTTCTAAAAAGGCTCAATAAAAAACTTTTTGATTAAAGTTTGTCCTGGAATAGCGTAGAAAACGCTGAAAATGGTGCAATTTAATTTTCATTGAAATATCTGAATTTCGAAAATTGCTAAGTTCAAATGTGTTCGGCGTCTTCCTAGAAGAACAATACTGAAGATAAAAGATTTTCTGAATGAAATCTTGTTCATAGAAATTTTGAAATAATACCATGTACCAAAGACAGAAAGTCCCCAAATTATGCTTGAAAATAATGCTATTCATAAACATTTGGTGAAAAGTCTCAATTTTTAAAAATATTTTTCGTCGTATGTAGCAAGGACCTTAAGAAATTACGCATTTCTCATTTTCGTAGAAATATGAATTTGCAAAGATTGCAAACGTTTGAAATATTGCGAGAAAGTATGTGCTGTTAATAGCGTCACCCTTGTTTAATGCTTTACATATTCACTTATAATATACACTGTTTTACGTAATTGTGGATATTTGTGCATTGAGGCATCGATTTCAGTACTAGATAATTTGTAGTGTTTTTAGATTTATCTTTAAGTTGTTTATTGCGCATGGTGTTCAGGTATTACTCAGTGTAGATAGTTTAGAACACTATCCCGTGTGGATAAATTGTGCCCATAAATAAATAAATAAATAAATAAATAAATAAATAAATAAATAAATAAATAAATAAATAAATGTCTTTATTGGTGGCGAGGCTCAGGCTATTTAGCCTGCTCTTCCGCCTGACCACTTTCAGAACATATTACAATAAGTGATACTATAAGGAAGTCATTCAATGAAAAATACGCACGCAAGATTTTCACATGGATGACAGGAGTGAAAAGCGAGAGGACGAACTTGATAGGAAATCAGGAAAGAATCGGGATGAATGGAACGGTAGAGAGAAAAGAAAGGAATATTACAAACTTTTTGGGCAATATGGGGTAAAAAATTATCACTTTTTCTCAATGAACATTTCGTATTGTGAATTTGCATAAAAGATAGCAACATTTATACATGTGGCATTTGTTTCTAATTTTTAGACAACTCATGTATTCACAGATTTGGGTGGGGCACATTCAGACTCAGCCAAGAGAATTCACGGCCCCACCTGTCAGTCATCTGTGCTTGCAGTGTCCTAAATCATTAGGTAATGTATAACGTGTAATGCATATAACTGTCATATACAATTTCCCAGTATATCTTGATTGGCAAAAAACGATAATTTTACCTATCTACGTGCCCTAAAAGTTGTAACATTTACTCTCAAACGGCCTCTATAATAACGCTAAGGAAAATTGACAGATTATTCCTTTTTATAATAAATCACGGACCCAAAATCCCATAATATATTACTGATGACTAGGGAATTATCCTAGCGGGGTGCATAAAAGGTGTTTAAAACGTAATACATAGAAGTTCGCAGATTATCGCAAATGTGGATCATCAGGTGCAAATGCAACCCGCAAAACGCAATGCGTCAATACACAGTTTACCATCGTACCAAATAGGAAGCGATGCTATTAGAGGCGTGAAATGGTGTGTGTGTGTATATCTTGATTGGCAAAAAACGATAATTTTTACCTATCTACGTGCCCTAAAAGTTTGTAACATTTACTCTCAAACAGCCTCTATAATACGCTAAGGAAAATTGACAGATTATTCCTTTTTATAATAAATAACGGACCCAAAATCCCATAATATATTACTGATGACTAGGGAATTATCCTAGCGGGGTGCATCCTAGCGGTGTGTGTGTGTGTGTGTGTGTGTGTGTGTGTGTTTGAAGACACAAATTATGTTTTCATAGTTCCGTTACTTCGTAATACGAATTCCCGGAAACGATGGAAGAGTTTGTGTGACGCTATTTGCACTATTAAAACAAAGATTTAAACAATTCTTTCTTTTTGATAGCAATATTTTTGAGAAAATCTTTGGGGTCCTTCTATTGCAGTTTTTGGGATATTCTCTCCTCTTAACAACTGATTATCATTTGGGGGGAAACATTTGAGGAGAATATTTGGGGTGTGGGAGACTTATGGAATTTGCGATGAAAATGTACAGATACTTGAAGGGTATCGTACTGGGAACGAGTAGATGTATATGCTGAACATGAGAAGGATATTATATAGGGAAGCGTGCAATGATCAGATGAGACAAAGAATTGCGAAAAGATTTTTCTCTTGTGGCGACTCAAACTCCGTAGCAAGATGTTGAAAAAATAGAAGACTGTGTATAATTAAATTGACGCGTTAATAGGCCCGTCGTGACTGGCCCTACAATGCTTCAATATAGAATTCAGGTTTGGACCTGAAAATAGGATTGAGTATGAAGCAATTTTCACTTTTAAAATAATGACTCAAATGCGAAATGTTCGTACGGAGTCCAGCTTGTCTCAATTATTCCAGTAAATCAGATTCATAAACTGTCCCTTTTCACGAGATTGGCTTGTAAAAATGATTTGGATTACGTAGATTGGCTTGATTTTTAAGTCATCGTAGTACTAATCACGGCAATCATATTATTAATAGCAAAAAGTAGTGCAGTTTATTAAGATATGTCATGATTTTAAAACTTATATTCACTGTTCTGCTATTGATTTATATTGGTATTGCATTGCCAAAACATTGGCTAGTGGAAACAAGTCATGAATCTGTTTTCCTTAGCTGAGTAGTAGGATAGCTTAGATTCATCAGAAATCTGAGCAAGACCTTGGAGGATTTGAGGGACTGATCTCACGATGTTTCGTGGCACCTTGCTTTGAAATCCGTTTTAGGCTTGAGAACTTGCTGAGAGAAAAGACCCGCTCCTTTTCAGGACTCCTAAACTCAAGTTGTGCGCAATGTTTGAAAGTTAGTCGGGCAGAGAGTGGGAGGGGGAGACGGAAACAATGGAGTCGAAGGAGTTTGAGGGCGACGGCAGAGGCTGTTAAACGTTTCGTGGGTTCGAGATAACACTTGTAGTAGCTTTGTTATCTACTTATTAAAACTTGGATGTTTGATATAGTCTTTTATGCGTACTGCATTATTTACACATACGCGACGTTATCCAAACAGATACTGTATTTGAGCAAGTTTTGATAAAATTCTCAGTATTTTCTGGTTTTCAGCCTTTCTTATTTGTGAAATCGATAAATTAATTTAGTTTTCAAACACTTCCGCACAATAATTTTATCAGTCGGTATTGAGAATGCGAAGACATTGCAAAATTTCAGAGTAAAGTCAAGCGTTTTCTTTCGAAAACCTTTTTTCTTACGCTTTGAGACTATAGTGATTTAAATTTTGATTGTAGGGAAATGTGTTGTTGCAACAGTTGAAATATAATTGTTTTTAGGTATAGTACTACTCAAGCATTTTTTAAATATTTTCTTTGTTACATTAAAACCGTAAAGTTATAAATTAAAATTGAATACAACTTCTAAGTCCTGAACTTCATCTCAGAAAAAATTTCATTTATGTATTTTATCACCGGTATGCAATGAAAACTGAATGTGACTTACGGAGAGAAGTATAATCTGTTCACGGTTTCCTGAGCTTCAGCTCCTTTCCCTTCATTCAATCCACGAATATTCCCTTACTTTGTTTCAGTATAAAAAAATTGTTTTTTTCATTTAAGAATTACGGTTTTTGTCTGTTTTAACATAAACAGTAAATAAATGATCGGCTTGTAGGAATGAAATTATATACCTGCGAGTTTTTAGCGTGTTCAATGAAAATTGTAAGAACTAAAATAATGCTGACATATATTTTTCCCAAAATATGAAACGTCTCTATATTGTGATTCAGTAATTCATTTTTGATTCATTGACTGATCTTCAATGTAAAATGTTTGTCAAAATCATACAATGAAACAACAAGGTTTTTAGACGTGTAGCAGTTCTTATAATTTGGTGCAAATAAAGAAATTTAGATAACTCAAAAATCGCAGACTGCAATGAAAATTGGATGATACCTTTGATGAATCCTGTATTTTTTTGTAGTAGTTAATTTTAACGGTGTGAACATTTTATATTTAGATAATTCTTGTCGAATGTTTCAAGCGAGTGTTATGAATTTGAATTATAAAACATCAACAAAAGCAAAAACGAAGGGTACAAGGGGAACTAAAAAATAAGTTATCAGAATTCATCTTACGAACCGACAAAGGACCACGCTGTTTCGAATGAAAATGTTTTTTACGGACCGTCGTACAAAAACATTTTCGTAGTGGCTGTGAGCCTGAGTTTCAGTAATAAGGGCGGTTTTTTGTGACTTTCTACTTGGAAAATGTTTATGTTTGAACGCTTGAGCTTGAAGTACGAGAGTGACACTTTTCAGTGGTTATGAAAAGCATTTTTGTTCAATGTATATTCAAAATTGTTTAAAAATTGAAATTTTTAAATTTGACAATTCTATGTATTTAATATACGGACAGAAGATATTTATAATCCTATACTGATGAGACGCTTCCCTAACCTGATAGAAGCTTTCCTTTTATCATGTGGGTTATTCATTAGTTTTTACGCTTAAAAATGCGTTAATACTTTTTTTCAAAAATTTAGTTAAAAGAATTTTCATTAAAAGTATGCTGTTAGTCTTTTTGATATTAGAAAGCTGCTCCACTTACATTTAAATAATTAAATTTGAAAATCATGAAATGTATTAATCACTTTGTGATGAGCGGTTGATTCAAAATCTTGGGTACTTTGTTGCGAAAATTGTTTTCTTTGGACAAATTAGATTTTTACCATATTAATGTAGCAATTTTGTCAGTTCCAACAACAAAATACTAGACCATAAAATTTGAATGGAAAATGTGGGTAATGCCTTTGTGAGCAGTCATCGCATTTCAGTTTATCTGCAGATAGGAGAGAAAATAAATGTTAGTTCGTGTATTTGGATGTAAAAACACAGAACGAAACTCGGCAGTGTTGTCTCTGCCACCACACACTTTTGCTACATCTATATTATTTGCATACGCTAATACTTATAGGAATTTCGGAGAGCGCGTAACTACAGTGGCGACATTCGTTGAAGACCGACCTGCAAAACACCGATTTGAAATTCTATGGGACGGAGTTTTTCCAAAACCTAGGGGCAACTCACACTTCTGTGGTCATCTGTCCATCTTTTTTCTCTGTGAATCACATAAAAATGGTTCACCTCTGACTCAAATCACCCCTTCCGAATTCTTTCTAAATTTGGGAAGGGTCGAGCTAAGCGGCGGTTTCTGTCGAATATATTTACTCGGCAATATTTAATCTTCATCCTCTTAGTTTATTCACAATCTTCACTTTTGCAGTCCACAGGCATATTTTAAACCTTCGAATTTATTACGCTGACGTGGCGAGTGATGAAAGAGAGTTCGAAATTTTGGGATTAATGAGAAGCTTGACTCGGGCTATCGAGGGGAGAGGAGATCGCTCGAGCTTCCACGGGCCGACAGCGCAGGACCGGAAAGTATGCTCCCGGGGATTGTTCGAATGAATATTCTGAATAGTGTCAAATATGTCAATTAATGGTTGGGAAATTTACCATATAGTTTGGGGGTCTCTTTTTGCAATAAATATATTAGTTTTAGTTCTAATTAGGTTTCTTCTATGAGTAACAGAGTAAGTTATTTTACAAATAATTTTTTAAATACATTTTTTCACTTGAAATAACATTTTTCATATAAAATAATATTCATTTCGTGATTTTCAGTAGGTGTTTTTGCGCAATTTTTGACTGTTAGAATTCGCTGAATACAATAATTCCCACTGGAATTACTGATCTATAACCTCTTTTAATAATCATTAATTTGCATTAGAGAACGTTTAAAAGTCTCGGCAATAAATCGCCGAAATGTATATACATACGAATCAATTCGAATTATATCAAGCATTGAAACGTAATCAATAGGATCACTAACATTTTTTGAAGCTAGCTGAAGACCATGAATCGTACAATTAATTGTCTGCGGGTGAGCTCCGCACCTCTAGAAGCAATTACAGCGTTGAAAAACGTCGATATCTACTTGCTTAGAGCGCGTAAATGCAGCTGGTTGAGCGGTTATCGAGGAGAAGTAATAGAAAACCGGTTAACAATGAAATATTTTTTCATTGGAAACTAATTACGATACTTTTATAACTGGAGAGAATGCGACAGTTTCATTACAAAGAGAGGAACGCTTTAAGCAGATTAGTAATCAAAAATTACAAGTTTCTTCGTTTCTTTTTGGTTTAAAAGTTTCAATTTCAGAGTTGCTTTCTCTTCTCTAAAGTCGTGGTTTAAATACATTTCAAAGATACTATGTTTCAAAGATACACAGAATCAAAACCAAAATGATTTTTTTCTACAAATGCCTTTGAGTGATAGAGTGAAGCAATATCCTAATCTAAAGCACTCAATGGCTATTCAATAAAGTAAAGTTACAGGAGTGTGGCGGAGACCTGCGCAGGAAGTTCGTATCACAGAATTTTCTGAGCGGCCGCTTCCAGTAAGCTTCATTTAAGAGAGTGGCTCTTATCCAAAGTAGCCGAGAAAATCGTTCGGTCTTAATTCTGATACCGACTCCATGATAAAAGAAAAGAGGAATTAGCTAAGGATTGACATAAGATAGACTATGATAATTAGTACAGGTATGTGGAAGCACACAGGCACATTGCAATGCATATCTTTCTTAATTTAAGCAAATGAAGAAGTACAATTTGACTGTTTCCCAGAATAGAAAGATAAATAAGAAGACATAGGCATGTTAGAGTTAATCGTTAGTAGAGTTTATGTAAGATGTCAGTGGACACTTTGGTAGTCTGTTTCTGGTCTGTGAAAACTGTGTAATGGGAGTTAACAACAATAAGATACAACAATCTTGTCAAAAAAAGTTTATTCTTTATTTTCACAGAACTAAACGAATACCTCGGTACTAATTAAAAAGAAAACTGCCGAAATGCGTCGCAAAAACTCAAAGGACAGAGAAACTATTTTTTACAAAACAAGGTTATTTCAATATTTTGTGGTATTGCCCTTTGCACGAACAACATCTGTCTGACATGAACTCCATACGTTTAATACATATTTAGATAGAAATGCAGTTTCACTTTTCTTCTAATGCTCTTTTCAGATCCTATGTTTACAAATTTCCTTATTGAAGTATTTGTTTTGAGAATACTCCATAAATGGTGGATAGGATAGGATGGATTTAGATGGTGGATTTAGGATTTTGATGGCGGGCGGAGTATAGTGGTAGCACGTGGGCTGAAATCGGGGTGATACCCACAATCATTTTTGATTGATTGGTTATTGAATGTTTCCGGGTGCTTCAACTGCTATGAACATTAGTCCCGCAAGTATTTGGCAGGTTTTGTCACGAGAGTTGGCGGTGTTCTCCCCCTCCTGGATGATGAGGTCCGGCGCTGACCTACACTTCGGCTTGGCGGGGTTTTCCCCAACTAGGTATCTCACCACCAGCCGGACACCCCTCAACTCCCGACTCGTCTCCCGACATGTGTGGTATTGTTGTTGTTGTTGTATTGTGTTATGCCTCCCGACATGTGCGGTATTGTTGTTGTTGTATTGTTGTTGTTGTTGTATTGTGTTATGCCTCCCGACATGTGCGGTATTGTTGTATGCAAGTGTGTCAGTAAGGGGTGAGGAAAAGTGAAGGAACAAAGACAAAGTAAGATCGCGCGGTGTCCATTTCCCGTTTGTTAGGATTCTGTTCTAGCATTCGGCAGGTATTGATTGGAGAAACCATGGAAAACTACTGATCCGAGCTGCGGGCCGCTAGAATTCTACTCCAGATAGCTACTGAATTCGACCTAGTTACCTAGCTAGTGTCGAAAATCCTGCAACTATCTGAGACGAACCCGAGGACCCCCCGGTCAGAAGCACTGTAGTAACTGATGCTCTGAACCACCTCAGTTGGTGAATCCATTTTTGATTACTTGGACTCCTGAATGTTTTTATTTTATTTTATCAATATCCGTGTCAAAGCCGGGGCGCGTACTGTTGCATTGTATACATTTGTTATGAACACTCTCCATGTCACATTTTGATCCCTACCGGCGAACCTCTCAGCTTTGAAAGTGCGGACCAAAAACCATAAAACCATATATACATTAAGAAAATTAAGTCTTACTTAATTTTTGAAGTAAAGATCGATTCACCTGTCCTTCAAATAGTGGTTAATAACGGTTTTCTGTTAATGGTTGTTTTTCTGAACATTCATACACTTAGTTCTCGGTGAACTGTAATATTAGACAAACATGTTAACCTCTCTTGTAAAAAAGAGTACTTTCTCTATTAAGTTTTCGGTGTCTGAGGACACGTACAACTTTTTTCTGTTAATCCAATGGTTCTAGGAAATGTCAAAATGAAGGGGAAAATGTACACATTTCATGATTGTATTCTCGTGACACTAGTAGTGCGTTCTGTAAGCCATTTTCAGAAAAGAATTGTCTGTGAACTGAAGTTGAAGTTAATTTTTATGGCTATTTTGAAACACTGGGAAATCACCTTATCAAAATTCTCGAAAC
Source organism: Teleogryllus occipitalis (assembly GCA_011170035.1). NCBI lineage: Eukaryota > Metazoa > Arthropoda > Insecta > Orthoptera > Gryllidae > Teleogryllus > Teleogryllus occipitalis. Next base: position 25,885 of record BLKR01001751.1, read on the forward strand.
TGTGTTGCACGATTTTTATGTCCTTTACAAATGGAAATAGGTGGAATGGGACTACCACATAACAAATTCTTGTCATTGCTACGTCGACTTTGGGTTATATGATATAAATGAAATCAACTTCAAAAAATACAGTTCGCACAGGGTTTTAGTATCAACTTATGTAAATTAATCTTAGCATTTTTTTAAAAAATATTTTGAAAAGTTTTGAAAATTATTCGTATAATTCGAAAAATAGTTGTATGGCAGCTGCTTTTTGTTCAAATGTAGTATAAGGCTCGAAATAAGTATGTGGGGCTGAATTTAGTATGTTGGACTTTCTGGCGAAAATCACTGAAAGTTTCTGTAGTCGTCTTGCGGTAAGAATATTATGTCAGCATGGCGTCTTGATTTGTGCTGCAATAAGTTACTTCGCATTTGAATTTACATTTATATTAAAATTCTCTCTTTTAACATACAAGTCTCTTAAACATGCTAACCTGAACCTGGAAAGTTGGTGCAATTATGGCTCTCTTGAGTTAACACGATTACGAAACCAAGACCTTTTCTATTTAAAACGTATAACTTTACTCCCAGTAGGCAATTTCAAGTATTACTGATGTATTTCATTTTAAAGAATCATTTTTTTGGCTTTATTAAATGAAATGGCAATTAATATCGCTTTTCGGGCAGTAACTGTCAACTGACTTTTCTAAAGATATCTCTCAAAAGACTGTTGGGCCAGGTCTCCAGTGTCGCACTGTCACGCCGTAGATACCAACCCTTCATTTTAAACCACGCGTGAGTTGCTCTGAACGCAGGCCCTCGCACTCAGGAAGGCCCTCATTCACAATGCAAACTTAAACGTAAACGTAACTTAGCCGCAAACGAGTTACTAAGCGAGACCATTCACAGTACCTTGACGTAAACGTAGACGAATTCTACCGAACACCCATCAGTGAGCAGCGTGGAAGGTCGATTTCAGATTGTATTGAGGTAGTTTGTGGTTATGTCATTTTTATTATTGTAATGTAGAAAAAGTTTGCGAATAGTTTTGATGCGTGTAGTGAATTCAAAGTAAGAATTTGGGCAATTTTTATTGTGATTTCAACTTGACATGGTGAATAAACTAATTATGTGCGGCGAATTACTCGTGTATTTGGTACGAGAGAATCCTTGTGTATACGATGAAGGAAATGCGAGCACTACTAAAACAGCTACTCGCGTATATATATATATATATATATATATATATATATATATATATATATATATATATATATATATATATATATATATATATATAATACTTGAATCGCTAGAAATGTCAAAGAAAAGCTAGAAACTATTGTGGAAAGATCTTTTCACCGTACTACAAACGAATCGATCAAGTTTCAGTATGTTGAATTCTGATTGGTTCAGGCGAAATTTACGTTCCAGCTTACGTTCGTCATTGTGAATGCTTGTTTTTACGTGTAAATTTTACGGCCAAATTTACAGCAATACGTTACGTTTAAGTTTGTATTGTGAATAAGGCCTAAGTTACCTTGCCTACGACCTTGACATGCCAGGTCTAGGGGTACTTCTTTTCGTTCGTTGCGCGGCAGTTCAGCAGTTGTGACGCTTTCGCGTTTGAAAGCGTCCACACAACCTGCAACTGCCTCTACAACGCAACAAATGCTACTTTCTCTATTATCCCGATGACACCGGCGATCATTTCTGCCTAGAAGAAATGCAAGGTTCGCATGTATGTTCGCTATTTCACTTCCTTATATTATCGTGGAGCACAGTCTCTAGCATAGTAACGTTTGCGTGTGTTGTCAAGGTCGCGTGTGTTGTCATATATATATATATATATATATATATATATATATATTAAAGTGTTCATATTACTTCAATTTTGGCAGATACAATATACATCTTCCTAATGTACAAGATTAATTACGTAAATTTAGCAACTCTTGCCATTTTCGAACGTTTGGAGGAATTGAATGCATTTTTTGGATAAGTACATGAAAGAATGGAGGCTCCGAAATACAGTCGGTGTAAAAAGTGAGTGGACACACATATTATATTTTAGGTTTTAGGAGGCAGTGCAGCGGAAGGAGCCAGCAATAGAACACAATGAATCTTGACAACAAAAATATTCAATTTTACGAAGCTAGTTTCAGAGTTAAACCAATACCTCGTTACTAATGAAAAACTACATCGAAATGGAGCAAAGAAAGTTTTTGGATACTGAAATTATTTGTTACAAACAAAGTTCAATTTACGTTTTGTAAGATTGTCCTTTTCACCGAATACTATATGTAGACCTGGCTGACATGAATTTCACAAGTTTGTTAATATTTGAATAGAAATGCGTTTCCTCTTTTGTTATAAGGATTTTTTGAGATCAGGTTGGTTTAAAATTTTCCTTTTTGTTTCCCGGATGTTCCATAAATGTTCAGTGATTTATATCCAATGATGGGGAGGAGAGTACACTTAGTATTGATACATTGTTCAGGAGCCAAAGTCTTGAATTCAAAATTGTTTGTTTAGGGTCACTGCTTAGTGTTGAAAAAGGTACTTCTTTTCTCAAATACATTTTAAAAGCGCTAGCTCGCAAATATGGCTTTGGAATGCTAATGCACATTAATTGATTCATTTTTCCATCTCTAAGCTGTAGTTGCCTTACACCACTAGTACCCATATGTGCCCACAAGAGCACTAAACCACCGTCGTGTTTGACGGAACATGTATATCCACAATTTTGTATCTCTAGATATTACGGGATATTGAGGTGGAATTTTCATGAGGAACTATATTCATTCATTTGGAGAATATCCTGACAGCCGTTAAATGGCCAATTCAATTGTTGAATTTTTTAAAATTATTATTATTATTATTATTATTATTATTATTATTATTATTATTATTATTATTATTATTATTATTATTATTATTATTATTATAAATTGCATTAAATTTATTTTTTGAATGTAGCAAACACTTTTTTCAAGATTATTTTTCATAAGGATTGCCGTTACTCGTATCTCCCACATTCTCCAAAAGATTAATTTGGACGCGAATTCTTAGAAGCTTGGCCTAGAAACAAAGCTACAGAAATGTTTTAGAAATTCCTATTTTTTGGAGTCGTCCATAAATTACGTAACGCCAAAGAGGGGGAGGGGTTTGAGGCAGCATTATTCTGCGTTACATAGGGTTAGGGGTAGGTATTTCTAAAAATCTTCAACATTAACTGAAATATTTTTTTTCAGTCTTATGCTAACACAATAATAGCAAATTAAATTATAAAATGTAAATAAATTAGTTATGATGTATACATTTAAAAAAATTATTTTTCATCCATTTTATATTCATTGAATACGTTAATTACGAAGAAAATATTTAAAACTGTTCTCTAGTATATTGTAGAATTCAATTAAATTGGCACTGTAGTGTCGGCGTTCATGCGTTATCCATGGCGTGTGCATGGCTTGTCAGATACATTTTCGCCTACGCATCCTTTATTAGAAAATTATCCCAAATTTTATTTTCAGGTGCAGTTCTTATTGCCAAGTTATTCTGACTTTATCATAAATTTTAATGTGTTACAAAATTTGAACAACTGATTGTTACTGCTTTAGAGTTGAATTGTTATGAATTTAAAAATAGGGGGTCGCAACCGTTGCTATTTATTTAGAGGGAGTAAAAGCGCGCGATTCAGGTGCATTACAGGGGGAAGAGGAGGGACTCAAAATATTCAGTTTCCGTTACGTAAATCATGGTAGACCCCTTGGTGCAATGAATGTCCTGTGTATTTGGAACCATTCTAGTTTTAAAAAGCTAATGTTTCATCGGATTATTTATCACCCTTACCTCCAATGAAGGTAATGTTTTGGCCGTCTATGAAGTTTTCCTGATCACATATTCTTTTCCTGCATTTTTCCTCTTCCTTTCCTCCTGTTTAACTTCCGAGGTATCTTGCTCTTCTTTTCTTAAAAATTGATTCTATGCGTGAAGAATTCAAATAATTGAAACTGTACCTGTATTGTATAATTGCAACTCTACTCCTGCAAAAACACCCCTGAACAGCTGTTATACAAACTTACTAAAGCAGCTTCTCGAGGGATGAGCGTCGTGCTACTGAACCCCTTGGTAGAGTAAGAGCTGTGTGATATAGTAGCTAAACTATTTCTACACTCCTACCGACTACTACATAAAGAATTACACACAACGATTAGGTAGGGTGATGCACCATGGCGTGCAGAATCAATATAATAGTAAAAGGTTAATTTTGAAAACATATGGCGCTTAACCCCTTTGTTAATCGTTCAACTGAAGGATCGATATTGTTTCGTTGCAGATTTGGTCGTGAGTGAAGTTTGATTGTACGATTGAAGATCATAAGACCGAAGATGTACGATCAGATTGTTATAAGTTAGTTAATAAGATGGTGTTTGTGTAAGATTGTTATGAAGGGGACGAGGGGATGTGTGATGAGAGGTAAAACATGATTACATTTCGTGTATACTTCAATTTTTTCTCTCCATTTTAAACATAGTTTCGAGATATATCGTTGATAATTATGCGACTTAATCAGTTTCTTACTTACCAAGACTTGCTAGTTATTTGATCTTTATAGAATGTGGAGTATTCATATCTCCCTCACAATCGGAAGATACGCTGACGCTTTATTGGCTTTTGACCTCGTCCGGCAAACGACACCACATTCTACTCTACCAATCGAGTGTCTATCTGTTCGATCGCCTGAATGGCCAGGTCACGGCACTGGCGAGGAAAGAGGCGGATTCTCTGTGAACTTGGAATTAATCATGGCATTCATGATGACCGAAATTGATTGCTAGTTTCCTTTGCACGTGGATTGTTGAGTGGGTTCAGTTCTGAATGGATTACATTAGAATGTTCCAAATTTACTTTTGGTACAGGTGTTAAAAAAGAATACATTCAAGAGTCCAGTGAACATTCTTATATTATTCCACTCATCGAATTTACACCGATTATGTTTAAAATGCATTTGCTCTGCTCCAATAAGGGCGGTATATTAAAATACACTTCTATCCGATTTTTAGTACTTCTCTTTGTTAGATAAATATAAACTCCGAAATATTTGTCATCATAGGCGGTGTGCCTTGAGTGTGTGAGTTTCTTTAATATAATTAATATTTTGCGTATTCTCTAACTCTGACTTTATTTCATTCGTGAAATTGTCTTCTTGAAAACCACTAATGCATTGGAATTGCCCATAAAAATCCTCTCGTCGCACTCATCGTATTACCTATGATAAATCCAGAGTAATATACTGAACTGTGAATTCTCAGATGGGATCCTCAGCATAAAACAAGTGCGTTTAATGTGTCAAAAAATTTCAGGTGGTCTCTTGAATTTGAGGCAGACAAGGAGATTTAAAACACCAGGTTTTCTTTTACAAATATTGCATTTGCAGTGTTCAAGAACAATGAATCTCGCATGCACGATATTTCCTCTAAACTAAGTAAACACTTATTGTTTGGGTATCGCAATATAGCGGATAGTTAGTTATAATCGTAACACAAAATCTTCTGTATGCCTGTTTTGGAGTGTCACGATAATTTCTTAGGGTGTCAGGAGACAATCTAGAGATCGAACGACAGGTATTCATTCACCAATGTGATAATTTTGTTAAATTATACTTAATTAATGACCTAAAACTTAAGTACAAATCTTTAAATATTACTCTATGAACTTTAAATAATGGCATGTACGAAGGACCTCGTGAAATAAATACTTAAAATATTAAATTTATTTTTTATAAAAAACAACGAAGAGGGTAGAAAACATTGGATCCCTCTCTGTAAAAAATACCACTTAATGTAGAATTTAAATAACAAAATGGCGAACAGCGCGAAGAGTTTGTTGCATTCTTTGTTATATAAGTTTCTTTTCAAAGTCTCGGTAAAGTTGGTAACATCGATCTGCATTGCGTTTTATTTAAAGGTCACCCGAATGATAATGGCAAGTTAATTATTTTTAAATGAAAAAGCGAGGAGAGCCTGGCCCATTTTTTCAGTGTCATTGACGTTCATATATTGACGGAAAAACTACAAAAAAACGTGTTATTGTTACGGAGTTTTAAGTAGTCTGAAAATGTCTTAGTCTGTAGTCTTACAGTATTTTTTGAGCCAAAAAAACTATATCCCTATTCAGGCAATTTTTCTCATCTGCCTGAAGGAACATAATTTGATGTAGTTAGTTTGAAAGCAGCCTTTTATAAAAAAAAAACAACTTCAAAATGTATTGCGATTTCCTTACTAAATGAAAGAAATTACATTATTTCTGAAAGAATATACTTTCCTATATATTCCTGTGGAAGAGATACTCTTTTTATTATTTTATTTGTGCCTTTTCTTTGGCAAAAATTATGAAATACCGTGAGATTCGTAGGATCAGTTTTCTGACGATACTCTTTCCTCGAAGTTATCTGTTTTCGTCTAATATCTTTGTATCAGAAGTGTTTTCCGTTTCGGCTGAAGCTCGTAGAGAACTGAAACCTTTCCGAAAATATTTACAGTCTTGAGCTGTTGCCCCACCAGAGATTGTGTAACAAGCTCTTCGCCCTACCCGGATTGGAAGGAAACCAGAAAAGTACAAGAGGCCAAGGTCCATCTTTGCTAGAAGTATTGAAATATGATGAGTCTGCAGCTGTATTGGGTATGTTTTTAGGCTTGCATTTTTATTGTCACGAGACTTGTAGCAATCTAATGGCCAAGTTTTAGTGTAATTCACAGGTGTTTGAAGTAAGCTTTTGCTTCTTGATTGTACACTTGTCATTAATTGTCATTACATGTATACTAGTACAGCACATTGCTACTGAAAGATGTTATTGGAGATTAGTTTGCACAGTTAAAGCAATAGATGTTTTATTTATTTTATTTATTTATTTATTTATTTATTTATTTATTTATTTAGTCAAAAACAGTAAAAAACTGTATGTGACGTATGGGGGAGAAAATCATCTGCGCACGCTTTCTTGAGTTTCAGAATCCCTTCCCAACAATTTAACTATTAATAGTTGAAAGATTAATAATAATAATAATAATAATAATAATAATAATAATAATAATAATAACAAATTTAAAAAGCGAGATATTAACATTTCAAAAACTAAATATTTTCGTTGCCAAATTATAGAAACTTATTTTTAACGGTAAAGAAACGAACAGACTTGATTTTTCTGTATTGTTAACAAAATAGAAACTCACCCTAAGCTCTACTACCACTACAAGCAAAGGAAAGTTCAACAAAACGTGCGCATAGTGAAGCTACATTTACGTCCAGAAGCAGAATGTTTGCTTCGTCGTAATCATGTGCTAACTTATATCAACATTCAACATCGCAAAGTTTCTAAACCTCAGAACTTACTTAAAACAGCGCTGGAAACTAAATGATCCTAGTCTGTATTTTATAGATATGTATTCTGCATTTCAGTTAAATTTTGTATGCTATTCGCTGCTATAAATGTAGTATGACAATGTACACAATAGTGTATAATTGCTTTATTTTGAATTTCATGGAGTAGTTGAAATGTACTATGAAATCCATTACCTTCAGTTGGCATTCCTACTTCTTGCATCTAAAAGTTTCTAAAAGGATTTTTTATCGCCACTCCAAATGTCGCAAGAGAATTTGTATCCTCCTGTAGGTCTCCCTTTTACCTTGAGCGTATACCATATTGCGCGTTTTTTAAACCTCATTATTGGGGATGATCTCGAAACAAATATCGGAAGGCACTCACCCGAAATGCTCCCCTCCTTCAAAGTCGTCGTTTACCGATAATATGGAGAGAAAAGAAGTTTCTTAAACAACACGTAGAAAAAATGTGAGAAGGAAGAGAGACAAGTGAAAGCCACGAATTTAAATATCGAATATTGGAAATGCGAGTAATAATACTACAATGGGGAATAATATGTTTCTTCGAAGAATAATGTGATAATTTTTGAAGTTAGTGAAAGTGCTATATAATTTCTCCTCGTCAGAATCTCTCACATCGTTTCTAAAGCACGTTTGGTCACTTAACAAGCATCTCCTCACGTGCCTTCATCGACCAACTTTGAATGAAACTCTCCTTCTCACGTGAGGGGTCTCAGCGTAGCGGTCAATACGTCGCGAGACGCACCACACGATCCTTGAAGCCTCGGAACGGAATAGTCACTGGGGCCTCCCCACTCTCTTGAAAGCGAACTTATTTCAACGCTTGCCTTGCTCTCGAGAAAAAAGGCAAATTTCAAATGATCAATGATCATAGTAGAAGAGTAGGGGCTTCGATTGTAAATTTCGGCTGGCAAACAACTTTTTATGCCGGGAAGGTACATGTCGCTTCCATATCAAGAATAAATTAACATTTATTCTGTTTATAGCTATAATAATCATTTACATTCAGGAAAAAGCTTTGTCTCTTGTTTTCCTCTAGAAAATAGTTTTTATTTTCAAAATCCTGACTCCCTGTGTTCATTCCTCTCTTCAGGCCATTCACTGCCCATTTTGTACATTGCACAAAGGAAATATAGTTTTCAGCATTTGTGCATGCTGAAACTTATGGCCGCTCAAACTTCCGTTTAGTGTTGGATTGTAAAGTGTTCAATAAAAATAAATCAATTGAGATAAAAATATAAAATATCATTCAATGGTATAAAAATCAATCAACCATTGTATATGAAAGTTTCAATGACCGTCAGATAAAAATACGAGTATAAGTCATTACATGAGATTTTTTCGTTTAATATAACATGCCGCCATTGCAAATGTCTTGAACTTTGTCTCCTACTCGATATGTTGAACTTAGTGTTGGCAAACAAAATTAATGTTTTTTGCAGAAGTCATTGTTACTCATGATTTCATTCCCGCCTTACTACGTAAGAAGATGAAGTATTGTAACCGTGCACTGGAAAACGACAATTTTCCGAGAAAAAAAGTGCTCATTGCTGGGCCTTGGTAACGAAAAAGTAGTGAAGGTATATTCCTGTATATAGTAAATTACTTATTCTAATATGTTGTGTAGTCAGAATGCATGTTTTATGGGTTCTTGATATCCTGTAAATCGATTGACGCCAAAATTTCTCTCTCTGTCCTTGTCTCTGTGTTTCTCCCCCTCTCTTTCTTATTGTGTCTGTCTCCCTCCCTGTATCTCTATCTGTCTCTGTCCGTTTGTGGTCAAAGCTGGCGCCTAAACCGTTCAGACAATTTCCTCCCAAATTGGTATTTAGTGATCGATCTAAACTAACTCGAGGCCCTACGAGTTTGAAACTGATATTCTAATGTTTGGGGGTATTTTACATTCAGCTCCACAACATTTTCAAAAATGGCTCCAAATGTTTTGATTAAACGTTGTCCTAAGGTAGGTAAAGAACGTTTACAAGAATGAGGTAGACATCTGGAGAGAAATAAAAAAAAGTGTAAACCTTGCAAATTGGTTTCACAATTGGACAGAGTTTCTAAATATTTTTGGGCAAAATTTAAAATATATTTGTTTAAAAAATGCCAAAATCATTTGTGAAAATTTTATTTAATGTTATTTAATAGGATAATAAGATGTTTAATAATTTTTGCCTGTACTTAGTCGATTTTTACCTTTCTCGACATAATTATCAGACAAGGTTACAAATAGGATTCATTAACAATTGCACTGGGGGACATGTACAAACAATATAAAATACGTATTTCAGTAAATAGACCTTCAGATCATTCGCATTAACAAAAAGTTGCAGCTACCTATGAGAGATACATTGCGGGGACTGGCGTGAAAGTACCTATTGCCGGCACTCCCGGGTTCACCCTTCGGGCGACGCCCACCACTTCGCCCGGACCCATCTGTGTGACTTCCTTGGCGCGCGTAAATACTTTAAAAACAGTTTTGGATCAAATTAATATTAAACAACAGAGGGAATAATTAATCTATTCTAAAAATCGCCCCATTAAGCTGAATATTTAGCGTTTCTAATACTTGTTGTAATCTATGTATACACATATATATTATTATTGTCCCCTACAATCTCGTCTAAAGATGCAAGGTGTCGGTTAAATATAAAATCTTCTCCAGGTTGTAACCAGCTTCCCAAGGAGCAGTTCTAGTGGCATACAGCCCCACATCCCACTTATCCGTTTATGCGGAACCGCAGCAGCTATTAGCAAACACATTTTTTCTCAAAAATAGGCTTCGTAACATACGGGAACTTCCCTTTTTCAGAGTCCTGTTTTGCTGCCCCCAGAACTCAGTCAGGGTGCTGATATTTTCCTATTTTGCTTTGTCCATTTTTTCACTATTGACCGCTAGACTAAAAAATTCTAATAGCTAATTTCTACTTAAGATCACGCGATTAACCAAAATAAGGACCTTCTACTTCTCTTTTTAATAAGTTTACATCCTAACCATATCAAACACCATTTCCAATCGTTTCGCAGTTTGTATTGTTTCATAATCATTAATTTTGATTATCTTTCGTCTTTTTTCTTATTGCGTATTTAATATCGCAAATATGATTATTATTGCATGATATTCTCTTATGATGTTGATTATGTAATGTCAGAAGAAAAAGAACCCCTCTGCCACAAGGACCGTATGTAACTTTTGAAAACATCAATAGATATAGATTATTATGAATGAAATAATTGTTTTTAAATTTGAACGGCGATCAAATTCTCCGCTGTCAATGTGATTCAGTGAGACAACGCCGAGAGGAAATGGAGGAAAAAAGTTCATATTTGCAAAGGCAACGATCAAACGTTCTGCCGTAGTGTGCAATCAACATTGGCTAAAGATAACACCACCCATTAGAGTGAAAACATATTGAAAACATATTTATCTGTATGTATACTCCGCAAAACCTCACATAGATTTCATATCTCTTGGCTTTGAAGGATTGAGTTCTTGCTGCTGAGGAGAGGTGAAGGATGCATCAGTACCTTAAGGTCAGTGTGTCCGAAATAACTTTTATTATCATCTCAACATTTATTTATGGCATTCAATTTTATAGCAAATTATCTTATTTAATTCTGCAAGTTAACATATTTTCAAAATTAGATCAGGCGCGGCCCACAGTGTGTGTTATGACACATTCTAAGAAACCCTGAATTTGGGAAAGCGGACTAAGAACCGTTGTGAACAACAAAGTGATGAAGGCTGTGTCTTATTTAAAAACATCAATATAATCGATTGTAAGAAGTTAAAACATATTGTTCATATACATGTTTGTAGAATTTCTATTTGGGTCCATGTGTTATCTTCTTTGTAGCGGGACTCGAATTTATTCTGGACGGAGTATGGACTTAGATCTGAGTATCACCTCCACTTGCCGTGTGACAATCCACTAGCGCGAGCGGGGGTGGGATACGGATGTTCAACAGCCTAGAGGTCTTGATTACTATCAATAACAGTATAATGATCTTGTAAAACAATATTGTAATTTATCATTAGGGGTAAGTAAAAGTTAAAAAATAATAATTCAACCTGTGGAAAAGGGGCAAGGTCTAAAATTTAAAGAGTACTTTTCTAAAACGAGCTGTTCCAGGACGGGACAAATGTGCACAGGGCTCTCTAGGATTTACACAAATCGGCCTAAAGGCCGATATATCAACGGAAAGCGTGGCTTGGATATCCGAAGAATATGACGGACAAACCGAACAAGAAATAGAACAGCAGCCACTTCTAGAGCAACTAAACTTGCCATTTCCACAGCAGTGACGACTTCAACAGCAATTTGCAAGCATATTTCACGAAATTCATTGCTATGTAATTTCCTTAAGAAGTTTCCCTTCAGAATAAGCGAAGTTCAGCCGATGTGTTCCTAAAGTTTCGTACACATGTTACATATGTAACGTTCAACGTGTTTGCATTTTTAAGAAATTTAGATATGTCAATTTCATTTGTTTTTTGATCATGTTTAAAAAGTGTTTATTTTCAAATATGTATACGATTCGTTTATGCATAATCTTTTCTTCTTTCTAATATATAATGTACAAATTTTGTTAGTTTTAATACGTAATAAAATTTGCTTTATTATATTCCATTTTATTGTCATTTTCAGTTAATGTATATTTGAAGATGCATTTAAACCAAACCCATACATCGCTAGAATACAACATTTATATTAACAAATTCCATGTTTTGGGTTTTATAAAATATTTCATTATTTAAGAACTGTTTAAATAGATCATGATTGTCTTTAATAAAAGGATTGCTACATAAGTAGCAAGTTCCAAAATCAACTGCCCCCACCCTCCTACTGCAAACAAATGCCTTCGCCACAGCCGCTAGTTTGATGGTATGCTTTGAAAGGAAAGAAGGTATTCAAAAAGTGCACCTACATTTACATTCATTGCCCAAAACTGTGAAGCAGAAACCAACAAGACTAAAAAGTTCTTGCTCAACATGCTTACACCATATCCATCTCCAAATCCATCCCTATTAAGAACGATTTCTTCGTTAAAGAACTCGTTTCAATATCTCATCCTATTATGTATATTAAACCATCTGAAATATTTTATATTGTTTCAAAACTTACAAATAAAGAAAAATGCTTTTGTTCCCCGAACAGAATACTGTACAATTTCTGGAAACTTGCAATCACCCTTCCCATTCTTAGAACAGAAACCAAATCGAAAAAGCTATCATCCCCCATCTCTTCTTCCAATACTATCAATTCTGATAGAAAAATGAATACTCCCCTGAATCTACGAATCGATCTCTTAACTATCTTGGTTCCCCAGATTTGAAACAGATAATTTAGTTTTTAATGGTACTTGACATAAAAGCTGTAGGAAAGTTTTAAAATTTACTCAAAAAGTCTTGAGTTTTTTCTTTATTTTTTTTTACTCGAATAGAGCAAAGTAAGCTAATAAAAATCTCTAACAGGTCAAACAGCTGATGAGCAGTGAGATGAACTATTAGAAAACCTTCTGAAATTGGATACTGACATTTGAATTTTACTATTGACGATCGATTTTAGTATTGACAATCCAATTGACGTCGCGGTCAGTTAGATATTTCGACTTCTTCCAAATTTGAAGCTCGGCTGCTCTGAATAGAAGCGTATAAGTTAACAGCTTAACCGATACGCTTGATGAACGCACATGAACGCTCGTATGCACCTGAACGCCCACACACATTCACACACGCACTTATAAGCAATTGCACAAGCACACGCTCGCTTCTGCGCCCATATACTACACCCACGCACGGATATCCATGCGTGAAATCAATACAAGAGAATGTATTGCTCTTCAAATACATGGAGTAAATTCCTTTTTTATAATTTTATCCTCATGAAGTTATGATTCTTATTATTAAGAAGCATCTGCGTGAAAATAACTTTTTATAAATGAATATTATTAACTGCGTAATTGCTTTTATTTATTCTTTATTTTTATTTATTTATTTAATGTCAAAAACTGTTAAAAACTGAGTGACGTATCATGAACAGAAAGCAATCTAATACTTTTCTTGAGCTCTACCCCAACTCATATACAACTTTAATTAAGAATATAAGGAAAAGCGACATTCGGACAAAAATTGATAAAAAAATATTCGCTTCCGAGTAATAACTACTTACAAAAGCATATCAGCTACAGATTTAGGGTATTATTCCTTATCGCGCCCTTCTTCGCGTAATCCACTTACTGCTGCGAGTACATGGTGAATGATTATTTAAATAATTATATCCCCCGCCGAGCTCAAGAAACGCGTAGATAAAGCCAAATTTATGTCACAGACCTCTGGACTCACACATGAATTTTCTTCTCGTGACTGTTTGCGGTTCCTTACAATGTGCATTTCCGTTTTTCATTATGGGAATAATCAATCGATTTCCGATTGTATTCGTTATTTCTGGTGGCCGAGTGTCTGGGGATCAAATCCAATTCCTCTTACAGAAAAAAAGAAAACTCAGTGGTTGGGGGTCGGATGTTAAAATTTAACTATATAGATAAATTAAAGTTTTTGCGTAAACGAACAAAACATTAGAGTGAAGGCGCGGTACAACAACGTCCCTTTTGTTTTTTTTAAAATAACGAAAATTTTGCAGTAATATACGTATATTATTTTTTTGAGTGGCTTATGCCGTGTTGACCCTCTCCATTCACCATTTCTCCCTTTCTCTATTTCAGTGGATTGGCGGTGTCCTTGTCGCATGAACCGCAGCGGTGGTGCACAAACGACGGCCCCTCCCTCTGCGGAAAGGAGATGTGGGCAACGAGTAGTGTCACGCGTCGTGTGTGCAGCTGCCCTTGCATTTCATTCTGCACATTGCAGAGTGCGCAAGTCCAGCTTTGCGAAGTGATCCGTGTACAAAGCGAAAAAGAAGAGTCTCATTACGCATGATGAAACATTCGGTATTTTGATGGTACCTGATGACGGTGTCTGCTAATCTGAGAGTGGGCATTCAGCCATATGATAATAAACATAATATTACATGGATAATTTTACAAGCATTATTAAACAAGAACATTTATTTATCTTTATGACTCCACAAAACTTCTGTGGTGCTACGTGCCTATTTATTTCATTGAAAAATATTCCTTTTGCCTTGGATAGATCACGTGATCTTGAAGTTCGGCGAACGCTGTTTTGTTTGCTTTGCACAGCCTTGGAAATGTATCCCGCGAGTATTTACACTGCGGTAAGGCCACTTCCGCAAAAAGAAGCGAGTGCCGTCATGACTTGTTTTTCCACCATATCGACTTGTAAACACCACCTATAAAGGATCTTTTATCCAGAACCTAACAGTATGAATCGTAATTAGGATCGAGAAGATGGGTATTTGTCACTAAATTTGTATTTTTCACCTTCTTGCGTCGAGTGGATAATTGAATGGAAATTGGAAATTTCTGAAAAAGTACAATGTGTCCCAATTACTGAAGAAAATTTTGGTGAATGTTTAATGCCCATTCATATAATTACAATATATTTTATTGTATATACTATCTTAATGACGTCTAATGTTGTCTGTATAGCCTGCCTTTTGAGCATTTGGCACGATACAGAAAGAAAACAGAACATTATCAGATTACAGTGTGATGTTCATGAGGGTCTATCAATTAATTATGGGCGTTAAGGGTTGAGCATTCATTTTAAAGATAAAAAATGTGGATGCTTCATATATTTTGAGACATTTTTTCATTACCATGTTAGTCTACTATGCGTATACAAAATGTCGTAGTTGATTCGAAACTGTAGAACGGTTCTATTTGTTGACGATACGAATTTTCATTGAAATATTGAAACTGTAAATAGTACAAAAGAAAATGTTTGGAATTGGTTTTGTAATAACACGTTAATAGTAAACGAAGAGAAAACAGTTTCTACGCAGTTTTCCATTTCAAATTAACTATAGTGTACTCGATTAAAAATGAACGATGTGCAATTGACTGATGTGAATTTTTGAGTCCCTCAATTCAGTCAAACCTCACATTGAACAACCGTTTGAAAAACCTTGTCAAACTGCGCCCACTCGAGCGACGTGGCCCTCTGTAAAGTCCGGCGCTCCTGCGAATGCGTACAACTTCCATAGACAAAGCTCTCATTTCCTCTCCAAATCCCGAAAGAGGTGTACACGCGCGAGCTGAAGCGGCGAATGTAAGAGCAAAGCGTGCGTGGTGTGTCACAAAGAATAGTGGCTTCATGCGAAAATAAGTTTGTCTCTTATTTTCTTGCAATAGAGATTTGAATTACATTTATATACTTCACTCACTACTTATTACCTTATTTCAATTTTATTTTATTTTCAAATTCTGCCTTATTTACACATTTTTCACAAGGGGCAGGAATATATTTGAATGGCGAATTCTTTCTTTTTTTGATTTTCAGACTTATTAAATCTTGCAGTCATTTGTTGTATACAGTAAAACGTGAAATAATTAACAATTCACGATTACGGGTTTGCAAATCATCCAACAGACATAAAGCTTTGCCTGTTAAACGTCTTAACCACAACGTAGGAACTTAATGCCATTATTGCATTTTGAAGTAAACACAATTACGAAATCAAGATCCTTTAGATTCAAAATGTTTAATTTTACATACAATTGACAATTTGAAATCAGACTGACGTATTGTTTCATTTTAATGAAGCATATCTTTGCTTTGGTTAAATAAATGGGAAATAATATCGCTTTCAGGACTGTAACTCATTTGACTTCTCTAACTGGCTATCAAGGGTCAAGGGTTATTGTATGGGGTGAGGAATCGCCATCTCATCCCGGAGCTACCCTTAGTTTTAAAACTTGCGGAATTTGCTGTGGATGCAGTTGTTCGGGAGCAATATTTTGCAATTCTATGAAGCTAGTGCTGCAACCTTGACATTACTGATTTAAATAAACAGAACTCAAAAATTAAGTTCATTATGCCACGCATTTATAATTCTTGAAATTCTTTGCAACATTGATTGGTAGCAACATTGATTGGTAGCAACATTGATTGGTAGCAACATTGATTGGTAGCAACATTGATTGGTAGCAACATTGATTGGTAGCAACATTGATTGGTAGCAACATTGATTGGTAGCAACATTGATTGGTAGCAACATTGATTGTAGCAACATTGATTGGTAGCAACATTGATTGGTAGCAACATTGATTGGTAGCAACATTGATTGGTAGCAACATTGATTGGTAGCAACATTGATTGGTAGCAACATTGATTGGTAGCAACATTGATTGGTAGCAACATTGATTGGTAGCAACATTGATTGGTAGCAACATTGATTGTAGCAACATTGATTGGTAGCAACATTGATTGGTAGCAACATTGATTGGTAGCAACATTGATTGGTAGCAACATTGATTGGTAGCAACATTGATTGGTAGCAACATTGATTGGTAGCAACATTGATTGGTAGCAACATTGATTGGTAGCAACATTGATTGGTAGCAACATTGATTGGTAGCACGTTCGGGCACGTCAACTGCTGTATTCATTAGTTCCGTTAGTGTAGTTTTTTGGGAAAGGTTTTTCTTCCAAGTGGCGCAGTTCGTCCTGCATTAGTTGGTGAGATCCGGTTCCGACCTAAAAGTCGACTTACGGGGATTTCCCCCTGTGAAACACCGGCCCAGCCGGAAGTAGCTCGAAGCTTCTGACTGGTCTCTGTAGTGTAGAGCATATAAGTTTGTGTGTCAGTGGAGAGGATAACAAGGAAAAGGAAGGAAAGATCGCGCGCGGTCCGTGGCGCGTTTGCTAAAGTACTGTTCTCGTATTCACCGGTATTGGTCAGAGATACCACAGAAAACTACTGATCAGAGCATCTGGTCCCTGGAATTCTCTTCCAGGCCGAATCAGACCCAGCTATCTGGCTATTGTAAAAAAATCTACCATCGTAGGGACTCGATGGTGGGTACCAGCTCGCACGTGTACTCCCCTTTCTGGATTTGGAAGAGAAGTAAGTGGAGAGTGAGGGGAAGTTGCCTGTGCTCGTAGGAGCGCCGTGCTTCATAGAGAGGGGTGGTTCGTGCAAGCGAGGATTGTCATGTCTACAGTAGAAGAGCACCTTTCATCTCTGTTGTCTTCTATTTCGATGTGGGCTGCCACATTGTTACTCCACAGATTTAACTTTAGAACGGAGGAGAAACAATATATCATGCTTTTTAACATTGTTTTAATGTTGCAGGAACCACCTTTTAAGTGACGATAGTAACTATCAGTATTTCTTGGAATTTTTTAAAATTTTTCATAAAAAAGGGTTTGTACCCCTGTTCCCGGTGCCCTTCATACAAATTAACCACGCATTTGTATTTACTGTGAAACTAAAATGTCTGCAACACTTTTGGAAAGATTTTAATCTACAAGTTAAATTGTGATCACACAACATCCCCTTTAATGCAGTCAACTTAATCCAAATTCTATTATTAAGTGTTGGGGGAACGTAGCCTACTAGAAACGTTCTAAAATTTTTAAACGGCATGGGCAATTTATATTGCCCTTTAATCTCGCTTTCTGTGTTCAGAACATGTAGTACCGTTGTAAGTCGTTTCTGCCAGACCTCTTTCCTCCAACTGCACTCGACGCTAAGACCGGGATTACGATCCAGAGCACTTAACAGCGCGGAGCGAAGGCGGACGTTGTCGGCGAAGGGGAGGGGCAACGCTTCGCGAGACATCTCTGCAAGGTTCACAACTATTCCGCCAACGGAGACAGTTCACTATGTGTCCAATTGGTGACTGCTTTTTTGTCCCTTTTTTCAGTCGTACACGAAATTGATTCTTTAGTTGTCGATTCCTCTTGAACGAAAATGTTTGCTTCATGAGATTTTATTATCCGTTGGCCTGCGTTACACTATGTGACAGATTCGGCATTTTTAATAGAATGTTAATCAAATTTCAATTTACTGTCGTGAAAATGTTCATTCTTGCCTAAGAATGCACTTGCAAGAAACATATTATTGATTCATGTATTAATTTCATCCTGAGCAAGACAGATCGATGCGACACCTACAGATTCCCACTTCGCGTGATCTTACACGTTCGTGCAACTAGAAGAGGGTGGATGATATTCGATTAATTTCAGTACTAAATATTTTGTTATTCATTCAGGTGTTAAGAATAGCGAATGTATGTACGAACTCATCTTAATTTTAGTTGCAAACAAGTAGAATATAATCTGTTTTTGTATATTGGTAACACAAAATACTGCACATTTTTCGCTTGTTTCAATAAAATGCGCATCTAAACTAAAATGATATTAAAATATGCATATCAATATTTGCACAATGATGGTGTGATATTGTTTACGTTTCAGACAGTGCAGGAATTGATTAATGCTCTACGCTGTACGCGTGTTTGTTACGCTTGATTTGTGCAGCTCTATATAACAATTGCGCGTGGAACTATGCCCAGAAATGAAGCATCCCCGGTCATTGTCACACACTTTCAAAATAAATTTGAAGAAAAAAGACCACGTGGATTACAAGAAAGCAAATGGCTTTTAGTCGATTTTGGTGTAGAGGTCCCAACTCGAAGTGGACACGTCACTCCACTGCATCACACTCGAGCCAGGAATTTCCAAACACCTGCAATGACTCCGGATTTAGAACTATGAATTTGCTCACTGCCAATGAGTCGCCGTGTGCCTGTATTTTACATCAGAAAATTTGACTTTGAGTTCTATTGATATTGTTTAATATGTAAATAAACATTTTAAGTAAATTGTTAAATGTGTGTTGTATAGAAAATATATTGCAATGTATGAAGTTTGCAAGTTTTAAAAGGATTAAATAAATTTTATGAATATTACTCAATCTTGTAAGGCGGTTTTTTTTCTATTTATCCTGAAATTTGTAATTAAATTTAATTTATAACAAAAAATTCAACATTATCTCTATATTCTTTTTAATACGCCCAGATCCTTTTATTAATTTGTATTTGGCGAGTAACTCCAATTTGGCGTGATTGTGTTTTTTATACCGAATGGAAGCGACGCACGAGAGTGGAGCGATATAGTTATTTGCTGGAACGTAGAATCTGTGCTTCCTAGTATTATTCCAGGGTACAATACTATGCGCCGAGAAGCCTTTGCGAATTAGTTTACGACGGCGTACGGACTGCTCCAACTTTTACGATACCTCTTCGCCTATTCATCCGACTATCCTGTGTGTCCATCTCTGAGCAATAAGCGAACAGAAATTCAAGCCACGCATACGTTCACGCATCAGTCTTAGTTTTCAAGTGTTACATATTTACGCGTAGTAATCGCATTCTTATGCTCTTCCATTCCATCAGGTTTCGTTCGACTAATTAATAAAGTTGTTTGCGAATAGTGTTATAAATACATATTGTATAAACATCAGTCTTAGTTAATAAGGACACTTAAAATTAAAGGACACTTAAATTATAATATAATAAGGACACTTAAATTAATAAGGACACTTAAAAATGGCAGTCTCATTTTTTTGAAAATTCCCACAATTTTTAAAATTTATTGTAACATTTGAAACTGAGAAATTTTTCTTTATTGACATGTTTTAAAAACAGATCTTTTAACAAGGCCATTTACCATTTTTTAGAAAAAAGTAGTTTTCGCGTAATTTTTGCTTGATGTAAAGACAATTTATAAATACATTACATATACAGCAAAATATGCTTGTAGTAGAAATGGCGCGGGTCTCATTTTCGATGAACCCTCTGTTTTCGAAAATGGCAAATAATTAACATTCCATAATTACAGTATTGATGTTGAACACTTTTTCCTTAATAAAAATCTTCTAAATCTTGAAACGATGTAAATGAAAATTGTAATATCGTGGGCCTATATAGACTGCGCCACGGGCGTCTCCCCGCGATACTACACACCATTGTGCAGTGGGGCATGGCATGAAGGGAGGTGGTTTCCCCTCGGACCCTATATAGAAGACAGTGCAGTTCGCTCCGTTCTGTTCCAACCTTAGTTAGTGTTCACCACGAGCACTCTGCTCTGTGATATCTCGTGATCAATTATATTCCGTAATACATGAGAAATATGTTCTCCTGTGGAAGTGCTCCGCAGCTCTTAGCAATCGCCGTGAGCGTTACCTAGTGCTGTTGGTAACCTAAGGGTTCTGTTGACCGCGAGCAATAGTTTACGCTCCAAACACCACATTATTTTCGTGCTGAAGCCGAACTTTCTATCCGCTGGGCAAGGCCAGCTGGAACTTCTGCGGTATATACGTCGCGCAACTTTGTAAAATGTAACTACCGCGTTATAGCGAAACTTTGTATTCGCTTGGCAAAGCCAGTCGAAATCTCTGCGGTATGAATGCCTCACGAACCGTAAATATTGTAGCTTCCATGCACTATCTGCTAGGCAAGGCTAGCACTAAACTCTATGCCGTTTAACTGTATATTTATTGTAACTGACTGTACTGAATCATCTGACTGAAAATCATCTGACTGAAAATCATCTGACTGAAAATCATCTGACTGAAAATCATCTGACTGAAAATCATCTGACTGAAAATCATCTGACTGAAAATCATCTGACTGAAAATCATCTGACTGAAAATCATCTGACTGAAAATCATCTGAAAATCATCTGACTGAAAATCATCTGACTGAAAATCATCTGACTGAAAATCATCTGACTGAAAATCATCTGACTGAAAATCATCTGACTGAAAATCATCTGACTGAAAATCATCTGACTGAAAATCATCTGACTGAAAATCATCTGACTGAAAATCATCCTGAAAATCATCTGACTGAAAATCATCTGACTGAAAATCATCTGACTGAAAATCATCTGACTGAAAATCATCTGACTGAAAATCATCTGACTGAAAATCATCTGACTGAAAATCATCTGACTGAAAATCATCTGACTGAAAATCATCTGACTGAAAATCATCTGACTGAAAATCATCTGACTGAAAATCATCTGAAAATCATCTGACTGAAAATCATCTGACTGAAAATCATCTGACTGAAAATCATCATCTGACTGAAAATCATCTGACTGAAGAACCCATTAGGATATTTTTAGATCTTTCGAAAGCCTTTGACATTATTAACCATGACATCTTGCTCTCAAAATTACCTTCTTATGGAATTCGTGGTATTACCCTAGATGGGATCACTTCGTACCTTAAACATCGATCTCAAAGAGTAGAAATGCTGTACTGGCACGAAAGGACATTATTTAGTTATCTTTCCAACTCTTTGCCAATTGAACATGGAGTCCCACAAGGTTCCATCTTAGGTCCTATCCTTTTTCTGTTGTACGTAAACGATATGCTCTCATCTATTAAAAATGGAAGAACAGTTCTGTTTGCCGATGACACGAATATTCTTTGCAAAAAAGAAACAATAAATAGTACAATTTCAGAAGTTTCAAATTGGTTTTTTAATAACAAACTAATAGTTAACGAAGAAAAAACTGTCTCAATGCAATTGTGCGTTTCAAATCGGCAATCGTATGCTCCATTGAAAATGAACAATATGCAATTAGCTGACGTTAAGGAAACAAACATTCTAGGTCTCTCAATTCAATCAAACCTCAAATGGAACATACATATAACAGAATTAAACGCTAAATTAAGCTCTTTATGTAGTGCATTCAGAATTCTTTCTAATTCTGTCAGTCTTCATGCAGCTCGTTGCGTGTATTTTGTAAATGTACATTCCCGCGTGAGATATGATATAATATTCTGGGGAAGCTCATCCTTTAGTGCCCAGACATTTAGATTGCTAAAGAAAATTATGCCGACCTGGATGGCCGAGGTGGCTAAGAGCGAGTACCGACTCAGCGCTTCGGTCCGAAGGGTCGCGGGTTCGAGTCCCGCGTTGGGCATAGCTGTTTGTCCCTTGACTTTGTGTGTGTTGTCGCGGAGGGCCTCGCGTTCTGCTGACCCCAGATCAGAGGAGCCCGCAAGTGTTTGTCTAGTGTATGGTCGAATATGCGTCCCTTCGGGACGTAAAGGGCAACTGGCTGTCGGCTGGATAAAAGCCCTAGGAAAAAAAGAAGAAAATTATCCGAATAATGAAAAAATCCCATCCACGTGATCCCTGCAAGCCTCTTCATTGAGCTTGGAATCTTACCATTGACTTGCCTATTTATTTACGAATTTGTAGTATTTGTCAAAACTGACTTACTTAACAGTGAGAAAATATTTTCATGTAATACTGATATTTATAGTTACAACACTCGACGTAGAAATCATGTTCATCAAGTGTCAGTATCAACAGCTCACTACAAGAAATCCACATACAATACAGGTACGTTACTTTACAACGCATGGCCAGATGGAAATTAAACAATTAAAATTGCTACACAACTTTAAGTTAAAAGTAAAATCTTTTCTGCTGCAAAACTGTTTCTACACAATTAGAGACTATACTGATCCTCAAAAAGAATAATAATGTTTACTTTAACAAAACAATAATAAAGTATAATGAATTAGTTTACATTTGCATTGTATAATTTAAAAAAGAAAGACTCAATATGCCTGTAACAAGTAATGTACTTCAGCCTCAGTGTCAATGACCCCCATCTCGCTTTTTGTCCAGTTTCCCTGATCCATTGAGCAAATGCTGAGATTTGCTTCTGGACGTAAATGTAGCTTCACTATGCGCGCGTTTTATTGAGCTTTCCTTTTGCTTGTAGTGGAAGTAGAGCTTAGAGTGAGTTTCTATTTGTTAGCAATAAAGAAAAATCAAATCTGTTCGTTCGTTAACGTTAAAATAATTTTTCTATAATTCGGCAACGAAAATATCTAGTTTTGGAAATGTAAATCTCTCGCTTTTTTAAATTTATTATTATTATTATTATTATTATTATTATTATTATTATTATTATTATTATTATTATTATTATTATTATTATTATTATTATTATTATTATTGTTTCATCTTTCAACTATTAATAGTTAATTTGTTGGGAAGGGATTCTGAAACTCAAGAAAGTGTGCACAGATGATTTTCTCCCCCATACGTCACATACAGTTTTTGACTAAATAAATAAATCACATTTATTTTATGAACTTGCAACTTTATGATGTCGCTAAGATTAGAACAAAAATCTGAATTTTTGAATTTTCAAATGCAAATGTTCAACTTTGTTTTTAACGCGGTGCTGGGAAGGTTGCGTTTACCTGCCAGGGTTGTGGTGGAGGGGTAACGTGAGTGACGGGCTGATGCTAACATCGGGAGTTTGAATCCCAGTCCGAAGAAAAAAAAACCCTGGTTGGAAATAAATTTGCAGGTTCATGCATATTATAACATTGCGTAGACGTTACAAATTATGCGAGAAAGGGCTCTTGTCCTTTTTTCGTTATAAGCGAGAAGGAATGGGCTCACTTCTACCAGAAAATGGGGAATGACATTTCTTCATGGTGCGGCCCAGCGAGAAACTTGGCGCTCCATTTATAACCTTCAACTATGACGCTTCCCCTTGAACGCTTTGCTACGCGTGTTAGAGTAGGTGACGAGGCTTCGGTCTTCAGCCTACGCGAATAATTTAAAACATCGTAGATAGCTCGTGGCTGAGAGCGAAGTCGCTCGCCTTTCACCGTGGAGGTCCGAGTTCGATTCCCGGACAAGCTCATGTGAAATTTGTTCCAACAAAACGAGTTTTCCTGCTTCACAGGGGCTAGACCAACCCCAGTGAAGTGTCCTAATTCCCTCCCTATTCTGGCCGCTGGTTAGTGACGCAGTAGCGCGTGTAGCGTGAGAGGCGCAAAGGTGTGTGTGTGTGAGGGTGTGTGTGTGTGTGTGTGTGTGTGTGAGGGAGTGAGTGTGTGTGTGTGTGTGTGAGTGAGTGAGTGTGTGTGTGTGAGGGAGTGAGTGAGTGTGTGTGTGTGTGTGTGAGGGAGTGAGTGTGTGTGTGTGTGAGGGAGTGAGTGTGTGTGTGTGTGAGGGAGTGTGTGTGTGTGTGTGAGGGAGTGTGTGTGTGTGTGTGTGTGTGAGGGAGTGAGTGTGTGTGTGTGTGAGTGTGTGTGTGTGTGAGGGATTCTGGCCGCTGGTTAGTGACGCAGTAGCGCGTGTAGCGTGAGAGGCGCAAAGGTGTGTGTGTGTGAGGGTGTGTGTGTGTGTGTGTGTGTGTGTGAGGGAGTGAGTGTGTGTGTGTGTGTGTGAGTGAGTGAGTGTGTGTGTGTGAGGGAGTGAGTGAGTGTGTGTGTGTGTGTGTGAGGGAGTGAGTGTGTGTGTGTGTGAGGGAGTGAGTGTGTGTGTGTGTGAGGGAGTGTGTGTGTGTGTGTGAGGGAGTGTGTGTGTGTGTGTGTGTGTGAGGGAGTGAGTGTGTGTGTGTGTGAGTGTGTGTGTGTGTGAGGGAGTGTGTGTGTGTGTGAGGGAGTGTGTGTGCGTGAGGGAGTGTGTGTGTGTGTGTGTGTGTGAGGGAGTGTGTGTGAGGGTGTGTGTGTGAGGGAGTGAGTGTGTGTGTGTGTGAGGGAGTGTGTGTGTGTGTGTGTGAGGGAGAGAGTGTGTGGGAGTGTCTGTCTGTGAGTGCGCGCGTGCGTGTGTATGTGTAAATTTCTCTGTGTGTGTGTGTGGGGGGGGGGTAGAGGAACCGTACTTTGTTCATGGTGAAGTTTTCGTAGTCCTTTCCAGAGTAGAAAATTTATTTAGTGAGTGTTTTTCGGAGTAATTTGATGGGAAAATTTTTTTATGAAGGAAAATCTTAAAATTAAAGAAAACAACTTGCTACCCTTTTTGATTTTAAGAAATATATTATTTTTATTTATTATTGATGTAAGAGTTTAATTTCTTCCCGTCGTTTTTGACTGGTGGCTCCTAGTAAATAAGTGTAGTATAACTTCGTGCCGAGAATGCGAGATAAGTCGGTCACGTACTTGAATTTTTCCATAATTTTCCTACTAGAAAAGATTTGCGAATACCTGTTTCAGTAGTTAAGCTATTTGTCTGCATCCTTCATTCAATACACTTGTTACATCTTATACGTATATTTATTATACTACAGATCGCAATTTTTGGTGAATTTACATGTATAATGGTATTTTCATTTTATTTGGTTCATTATTATTCCTCTACTGCAGACCTAAGGATGTTACGAATTGTCGCTTGAATATAAAATCTACTCCAGATTGCAACCGGATTCCGGAGCAGATCTAGCGACTGTAGGTGCCTCTACAATACTTTACGCAAAATGTGGGCTATTCCAAATAAAGCAATTACTTGTACTCCCAGTCTTTTGAATGCTCTGAGAGTTAACAAGTTCTTACACAAATTTTGCTGAACAAATTCCAGAGCTCCGAAAATGATTGGGATGACCAGTGCTTTTACGCCCCACATTCGGCTAATTTCGATTTCCAAACTTTTGTATTTAAGACGTTTCTCTGCCCCCTTGGTTACGACGTCTTGGTCGCACGGCACGGCAATATTCACAAGTAGACAAGTGTTTCCCCCAACTCCCGGAAAACAATATCCTGTGTATTTGCCACTATTATGCGATTAGTTGGATTGCGTCGGTGGAGTCCAACATTTGTCACCGGTTTGGGTGAATGTTCTTACCACTTGGAGCATATGTTTGTAACTTCTAAGGCGATACAGATCTGCCAGTGGAGGTAACTACACACCCTGTCGTGTATTTTCATGTATTCGGTTTTTGCTAGAATTTGACAACCTAAGACAATATGATCAATGGTATTCTTGTTCCTTGCAGATGCGGCATCTTGGAAAATTTTGAGAACTGCTTTATCATAATGTGTTCACAGCGCCTGATTTTTGGCAACTATTACAACTGCTCCCGATTCTGGCTTCATTCTTCCCCTTCTAAGCCACACAAATGGTTGATCTCTATTGATCTGAACCTTGTCCATTCTTTTTAGATATGGTCCATACAGTGATTTGTCTCACCACGATTTCTTTAACATTTTTTGTCCCACATTTCCTGTTGAGTAGCATCAGAAGTTCAGTGTCTGTGTATTAAGTGCGTGTCTTGCGTAGTTTTCTTCGCAATGCTTCTTGCTACACTTACAATGCCTCGGTTTCCCATTCTTCGGTCAGATTTTCGAAAGATGTTTCACTTGATCTGCACGTAAAATTTACAAGAACGTATTCTTTTACTAATATTCACGTTGCTCTTTCTTAAGCCATTATATCATGTGGTAATTGGAGTAAATAGTGGGAAAAAACTCTGTTTACTCAAGCATGCATTTTAATATTTTAGCAGTAGGTATTTTAATTTTCCACAGTGATAAAAAAAGCGTACCATTTCCCCTATTATAATCGGACGATCTTATGTGCTATGCTGCATCTCTGTAAATGTGGAAAACAAATAAAGAAAGCTAAAATAGAAAACAAAGGCGGAGGCATTCCAGATAGACCTCACGTGTCTGACGTATTCCCCGCTCCCAACCGCGCCTTCACCAGAATTGCTCCTCGAGAAGCGCATTGGAGAGTCGTGGACTTTCATTCCTCCGTTGTTGGCGCCGCGTTCCTTTGTTTCCTCTCCTGCAATTGCGAGGCCCTCGTCACAGGCTCGACGGCGGCGGGGACGGGGACGAGGACGGGGATGGGGTTGGGTTGGAAGCGACGGTGGTGGTGAACGGAGGAGGGCGTGTGGGTGTGTGGGATTTGTGGTGTGAGACGACTATGTCGGGGGAAAGGGCGAACGTGACGGAGGATGAGAAAGTGAATGCGAAGAAGCCAAGGAGCGAGCGAGGCGAGGGCAAGGCAGGGCAGGGCAGGCCAAGGGCAGGGTGAGGGAAGACGCAGCGACGGCCCACGGCGACAGGCCTACAAACGGGGGAAGGGTGCGATTGTGAGGGAAGAGGAAGCCCGGGAGGTGGGAGCGGAGGCGAGGGTGGGGACGAGTCCGGAGGGGTCGCGAGGGAGCCCTGAGGGGGTTCGGCCGAGGACGCCTTGAGGACCGCCTACAAGCCGCGCGCAGAGGTGGCGTTATAGAGCCATTTCTCGCCCGCGGCCTGTGGAAGACGCCTGTAGCCGTCCGAACCCTCATCTCGGCCACGAGGGCGTCGCGCCCTCCTTCGTTTCCGCCGCCCGCTTTCACTCTCTCGCGGCCACTCCCTTCCTCGCGGCCTCCCCGCCCTCGCTTGGCCCCGCGGCCGCCCCTGCCCCTGCCCCCGCCCCCGCCCCCGCCCCCGCCCCCGCCCCCGCCCCCGCCGCGCGACCGCTGCCGCTGCCGCCTCCGTGGACTGTGCTTACGGAGCACCGAGATGGTATTGATTCCGGCGGGCGGCGCGCTGTGCCCGCGTTGCTGCGCCGGCCACGATCGGGCACAGCGGGCGGCAGCGCTTCCCGCGCCCTCGCGGTCGCTCCAGGCTGGCCCCGCCCCGCCTCGCCACCCCTCCCCGCCCCTCCCCCGACCCACCGCCCCGGTCACATTCCCATCTCCACCGCCTTCGACCCAGTCCCCGCCACCGTCATCGCCCTAGCCCTGGCTTCTGCCCTCATCCCAGTCCCCGCCGCCGCCCTCGTCCCAGTCCCCTCCGCTGCTCTTGTCCAAGTCCTCACTTCTGCCCATGACCCAGTCCCCGCCCCAGTCCCCGCCCCAGTCCCCGCCCCAGTCCCCGCCCCAGTCCCCGCCCCAGTCCCCGCCCCAGTCCCCGCTCCACTCCCCGCTCCAGTCCTCGCTATTGCCCGCCACCACCCTCATCCTCAGTCCCCGCTACTGCCCGCGCCCCAGTCCCTTCCCTTTCCTAGTTCTCGCTCTCGATCCAGTCGTCCTCGTCGCAATGCCCGCCACACTCGTCAGCAATGGAGCTCAACCCTACTTCCATAGCCAACTGCCCCAGAGCCCCAGTGGCCTCAAGGAAGCCGCGATTAGCGCCACCTGCTTCACGCGTTGCCAGGAACCCGGGGTCTGCGCTGTGAACACTTTTAGCCTCCACTTTGAATGTTCTCTGCTGCATGGGACAAATTGAAATATTTGCCGTCCAATATTTTGGAGGAAGTTATTTTTGTAGTAAATAGTGTAGGGTTTATGATGTTCGCAGAAGTAGAAAATAAAATATCAGATTTGGTTCCATCCTAGTTTTCTAATACAGCAAAAAGCAGTATGTAAAGCGTTTTCGGTCCATTGCAATCTACGGACGTTGGGGGCCAAGAAGAGAAATTTTGTTTACTAGCCACCACAGATTGCATTGAAGATTCCCGAAAAAATTTTAATGCTGTATTTAAAAACTATGATGTAATGTTAATTATTTTAGGATAATGTTAATTTCTTCGTTCATTTTTATTAGAATGTATATCACAGGTGATGTATTTTGCTCCTTAAAAGTTGCAAACTTTCAATTGACATTGGAATTGTACACATAAGCACGCAACTGTGCAAGTAATATGCATGAACAGTTAGAGTTAAAGACGATGCCTTGGGCTTATGAAGCCGTTATTTCCTGTGTCCCTTCTAGTAATATAAACTACGAATGTGTCAAGATTAGTTCTGGTAATTAGTATTAATTATGTTAAATCTTGTAGAACTTCATGCTTTTAATAAATAAATAAAAATTGTCCTTATTTGTGGCAAGGCTTTTACGCTTTATATGAATGCAAGTATTACAGCGATACGATTTCATAAAAATCCCTAAAGATATAATTGCTTGCAAAAATCACCAGAGAACGAAACAGTTGAAGTACATTAAATGTAAAAAGTATTCGAACACTCGGACATTTTAACAATTATTGTAACTATTACCCAACAATTAATTTATCATCAATTCATATTTTTAACAAGGTGTTAACCTCAGTGTTTGCAAAAGTAATAAGAAAACGAAAGAAAAACACATACAAAAAATATATAGAACCATTGAAATGTTATAGTTCGTCAAAATCAATATGCAAAAAGTATTCGTACACCAAGGGCATCAGTAACGGCTGTGTTCTCTTGCACCTGGCATGTGGGAAATTTGAAAGCACAGGAAGATTAGTCTCAAGTAGCCATGCATAGTGTTTGGTGCATAATGGATAGGCAGTCCGAGAATATTACCAAAAGAAGAAACCTGTCATAAAGGAAAGGCAACAACGTTTGGAAGAAAGACAAATCATAATCGGATCAATGAGAATCAAGGGAAATAACTCATTGTAAGATCAATGACAGTTGCCCGTTTCCAACTTCAATGCAAAAATAATCTTTCAGATTAGTTGCCGGGAGCCAGATTATTCTATTATCTCTATTTCGATTATTCATTATCTTGTTAATAATACACGAAATCATCAATATAATGATATCAATCATATACGATACTATTGTATACATATTCTCTGAAACGCACAATAATCGCCCTTAGCTCGGAGATGATGCGTCCTAGGTCTTCAAAACCAGGTTCTTGCCTCTGGAAGGCCACTCCAAAACATGAGTGGTCAGAATAGTTCAGATACGTGAAATGTACTTCAATTTAAAATGAATGAAAAATATAGAAATAGCCCCTTCTTATAAAAATAAAGGTACCGTTTGATTTTCTGAGCAATTTAATCTCAACGCTCAAAAATATTAAAATGATTACTCTCGTACAATACCGAGCTTATAGTACTGTGAAGCACAGTTCAGAGGCTGGCCGTCCCACGTTTACAATGAAGTAATTGTTACTAGGAAATCAATTGTTTCCAAAGTGCGGAGATTCCGCACGGGTCTGTCTAATCAAATTTATAATTGTAAAATTTGTAAGACCTTTGAACCAAGACACATTTTTCTGCCACTGGTAATAGTGGTAAAACTTCATGTTCATCACTGTGCAACTCACACCGCTCTTGGTCATTCATTCAGACCTGCACTGTTTTCAGCCAACAGTGTTATGGATGTTGCGTTAAATAAGTGGATTAATGGGTTTCTGTTTGAAGCTAACCAAATGAACGTGCCCGATACCTTCTGACGTGTGGCAAACATGGCAAATGTCTGGTAATCGTAAATCAATCGGCGGTTAATAATTCCATTACAATATCGGTTTTAACTGTACATTATATGTTTCGTTGAATTGAGACGACCCGCGTGTAAGTGACGGTAAGCCACAACGAGGTGTCGACTCTGTCGCAACAGAGCAAAGTGTTAAACAGAAGAAAAACAGACATGGATTACATAAAAATCACCAAATGTACAGGGTACAATGGCAGAATTGATAACTATGCTTAACTTCTAAAATCATTATTGGTCGTAGAAAAGCTCTGCATTGTGAAATTCGATGTAATGGGTAGGGAGGGGGTAAGAATTCTGGAATCTGGAGGGGGTAAGAATTCTCAAGGTTCAGAAAGCAGATGTAATTTCATGGTGCGCAGAAAGAGTGCACAAATTATATTTTACCCCATGCATCGCATACAGGTTTTACTGTTTTTTACGAAAATAAAATAATTCAATACCCAATCAATCACAATTCAAATCCATACATCCGTATGTTTACAAAACTCGCTCATTCCTCGTTGTGCAGTAATTGGGTGCAGTATAATATACTTCACACTCGTGTATTAGTACCTATATGACACAATCGCTCTATATTATAGTTGTACTACTGCACAATGATTTAAACTCAATATTGAAAACTATTGGGACCACCATAGTTCTTGTCGCAGTATTTGTAACCCTTGCGTTCTTTATAATGCTAGCAAAAGTGTTTTCAACAAGCGAAAATATTACAATTTTAAACTTTTGCAATTTTCTAAAATTCAAAAGTTTTACAGAAAATCGGATCTGTGGAAGTTTTATAAGTGTACGTTTTTCTATTTAAAACAAAATTAAAAATGAATTGGCAGCCATTTTTTAAAAATTTGGATAACGTCGTAGAGGTTGCTTGTGAAGTACCCCAAAATTAAAATATCCGTTTCTAATCTGAGAGACAGTAAATAAGATCGATTGATGAATTTCAATTTTGGGGACAATACTGTGTGCCGTATAGGAGCGTTAGTTTTGTTCACAGATAGACTAATGCTCGGGGAGAACGTTTTCAGTATTAAGTACTACAAACCTGAATTTTGACAACGCTATCTATTCGAAAAACTAATTTACTACTTGGTTTCAAAAACCCACAAGTTGTTTTTCTGTTGAATAATCGGCAGTTTTCCCTGTTGCATTGCATGACTATTTCCAGGAAGTAGACGCGAGAAAGTAAAAATCGATTAACTTCCTACTTCTTAACCTGTCCTTTGCGACGAAAACGAATTTTTCACTTCTTTATTTTTATAGCAATATTTTCATCATTAATGGAATTTAGTAATCGATTTTTATAAACATATACACATTTTTATAAACACGATATCAATACTGAGAACGATTTTAAAATATTTCCCTAAATTAGAATTTTAAAACATAATTTCGAAAATATTAAAAGTAACTTCTAATACCTTTGAATATATGGAACCGTATCATAAGTAGAAAATTTAGTTTTAAATATTGTATTCATATTTTTCAAAATGGTGCCAGAAGGCGAAAAAATACATGTTCTAAAAATTAATTTATTTTTCTGTAGTTGTAACTTCTAAACTAGTACACAAGTTTTTGAGATTTATGAAACAGGAATGTAATATTAAAACAGTCGATTGTTTTACCTCTATTTGCTGTGGAAGTTGAACCGCTAGGCAAGCGCCGACTCACCCGTTGTACTGCCGGATCCAGCTGGCTCTTATGACCCAGAACCATTCAGAGCCTCACGGAATGCCCAGGACCTAACTTTATTATAATGACTAGTGTTCAGCGTCAGAAGGAGGTTTAAATTTATTAATTCGTGTTTCCGTGTGCGACAACTGCCATGATCAGTAGTCCCATAAGTATAGTGTGTGTATCGCTGGAGGTGGCGGTGTTCGTCCCTTAATGGTTGGCGAGATACGGCGCCGGCGCTCTTGTAGGCTTGCAGGGTATTTCCCATCCAGGGATATCCTACCAGCGGGGCACCGCCCCAGCCGGGACAAACTGTAAGGTCCCGCTAGGTCTCTCGACACGTGTGGTAGCGTAGTGAATGTAAGTCTCTGTATGTACAGGTTGGGAATGGGACAAGGAAGAGGAAGGAAAGATCGCGCGAGGTCCGTGGCTCGTTTGATACGGTACTTCTCCTTAACCGTAAAGGGTATAGCCGAATAAGGCGGTGATAAGTGTCTCCAAACCAAATCGATAATCGCGATGCTCATATGAAACAGAATACAAAATGATGTAGATTCACAAAAAATCAGCCTCAGGGCCTCTGTTGTAGAGATACAACGAAAAACGTGTTTTTCATGTTTTATTTTTCTTCAGCTTGTACTGCGTGTACCAGGCTGAACAAAAATTACAGAGACGGAGAAACATGGTTGAATTTGAAGGTATTTTTGTCAAACGAATTCTGACGCCAAATTCATATAGACAAAAATAAATAAATAAATTTTTGAAATTTATTTTAGGCGTCATAACGTTGAAATTCTGTCCCAATTTCTTCCCTAAAATGGGCCTTATAACATTATATATCATATATTTTTTCAGATTTTTAAACAATGAGGACGGTAGTGAAAAAAAAATTAAACCAATTTTTTCACTTGAACAGAAAAAATTGGTTAACAGTGATTAAAAGCTAGAATAAGTTTTAAAAAATTCTCCAGCATTCGCCTGGTATTGATCGGAGAAAACGCCGAAAGCTACCTATCAGAGCTGTTGGATGCTAGAATTCACAAAACAGTGGTTGAATTTGGCTAGCTGCTGTCGAACATCCTGGCATCGTCGCGACTGGAACCTAGGACCCCCGGTCATAAGCACTTCAGCGACTTTCAGTGCACTGTAGATGGTGCCCTGAGCCACGCCAGTCAATGTAGGTTTTGACAACAGTATGTATTGAAGTAGAGATAACAGTAGCAGAAAAAATTAATGTGTGGTGGGAATGATCCCTACCTCTTGCAACACATATCCACGTTAGATTGTAGTTTTTCGGTAAATGTAATAAAATAATTAATATTATGCAGAAATGAAATCGGTGGCTTATGAAAACATAAAAGTCAAGGAAAGAATTCAAACCATTATATTTGAATCGTGGAAAAAGGGTCTTACGAGCCCCCCCCCCAAAAAAAAAAAAATACGCAACCGCACAATATATTTTACACGTTGCACCGGAAGCAAAAATGCCTCGTAAAAATGAATTTGCCTCGTAAACGAATTAATGGAATACATTTACGAGGCACCAGCACTTCTCTAAAGGATCTGCGTTGTTCTCTCTCATGCTACTCACTCGCTGTAAAATGCTTTAATAAAAATCCTGTTGGCCATGTTGTTAATTATATTACAAATATTGCTTCGCGCGTGACTTTCACATGTCCTGTGCTTTGGCAGAAGAGTAATATTCATACAAGATAACGACTTTAATGTAGTTTCACTCACTCGTGTACAATAGGAAAGTAATGTATAATTTGAATGCATGTTTAAAGCGATGTTTTTATATAAAACCACACAAAAAAGATGCAGCGATTACAGTGACCCTCGACGAAAAAGTGGGCTTCACTTCGTCATGTTAAAATGGTCTTCAAAAATATTTTCATATATTAAGAATGTGAAATAAATATCAGGTTCAAATACTTAAGATATTAGTGGTGAAATACCTACAAGTTACCCATTATTTATCAAAATGTTTAACTTGTCGGTACGACTTCTTTGAGGACTCTGCAAAAGCGAGTAATATCGCACTTAAACTCACTTCATCCCGCACTGTCTCGCGCGCCCTATGCACCGCTGTGACGCCCACACCCCATCCCACCGCACGCTCCGCTGTGAACATCTGCAATTAACTTCCATCCGATCTGCACGCGGGATTACGTTCACAGGGAACCAGGAATGCAGAGAGCTGTCTAGTGGTATTGCATGATATTTTAACTTTTGAAATTTAATCCTTTAATTGTTCTGGAAATGATTATTTAAAATATCAATCTACTTGTTGATAATTGTCAGAACTTGGATCGTGTGGGTGAATAAAAAGTAATGTATTTAAGCAAAGTCTTAGCCCTTCAGTTTTCTTGATCTTTCTAGAATTACACTTACCTTCGCCAAAACCTTGATTTTCGATTGTTTTATTAATATGATGATTTTTACGTTTCTATGTTTGATCCGTTGATAGTTACGTTATGTTGGGATCGTTAAAGTATTTGGTTTTATGTCGATTACATGTATTAAGATTCGCATATTTGTTTTCGTGTCGCAATAATTCTGGAATCCTCCCTCCATCTGCAACTTCCATGAATTGAATTATCTTCCTATGGGTGCCTCACAGGTCATGGAAATACGTTTCGCATTTCTGGTGGCTTCAAAAAGGACGTCCATTCCAGTCTTCGTCATTTTTAACATCCTATATCTCGAACACCAGTGATAGTAGGATAGAGATAGCCCTATCATATTTTGTAGGGAGAGTAAGCCAACAGAGACAAGTTGAGGGTACGTCGATGAACATGACACAAGATAGCTTATCTTTATAAATCAGTAATTCTATTTTTAATGATGTGCAATATCAGTAATAGTGACAGTTCTCTTTCATGTAGTTTTTCTTGGAGAATAATTGAAAATGTCACGGAATATAAATATTACTCGATATACAAGATTTGACTACTAGAGAGGATGTCTGAAAATTCTCATACTTTTGTACACTGATCTAAGTCTTTTGAATATTACTTTCTAATCATTGCAGTCTCTTTATTCGTCAACCCGAATATCTTCTCTCCTGATTGAGAAGTGTAGAACGTGTCAACGTATTTTTTCCTAATGACATACGCAGCAAATTTTACGGTCGTCTCTAAAAATAAAAAAATAAAAATGTGTCGAGGCTGATAATTTGGAAAATTTGTTATAGTTACTCATTGCATTTCGTTTCCGCTTCATCGTCAAGTCAGGAACCTCATCTCTGACATGAACCTCATCTCATCATTCTTACATCGTACGTAGCACGTAGAAAGTTATATAATGAGCGAAAGCAACGATTTTTCGGCAGAAAAAGTCTTATTGTAGATCCCTGAAACCGAAAAAGTAGATAATTCTCTTAACTACCATATTTAGTAAATTACATCCTCTACCACGTTATGTGATCACAATCCACGTTCTGTGGGTTCTTTATAACGAAATATTGGTTTACGACAAAACCGTTTATCTGTTCTTCTGTGAACAACGCTAGCCGCTAAACCGCGGTATTTACCGCAGAAATTTCACCGAAATTGATATTTCGCGATAGTTCTGACTGATGTCACAGCCTTTGTATTTGAAGCGGATATTTTGATTTTACATGAAGCCTCAAAAATATTCTTAAAATTTTGTTAAAAATGGTTCCAAATTTTTTCTCCGTTTTTTTTCTCACACAGAGCAAAGTGCGCTTGTGGCAATGGCGCATTAATAAGTGTGGAAAATTTTATTAATAAAATATGTTCTTTTAAATTAAATCTTTAAATAATGTAATATAAATTTTTTCGAAGATTGTAATTTTTTCGTAATTTCGTGTGAAATAGTGACTTTTAAAAATTACGAAAAACAATATTTCCTCAAGTCTGCAAACATCGTCTTAATTTTTTACTTCAATTTGAAAATGTAGAAAGTCCGTTGGATGATGGTTTGAAAATTTCGCTCATGTTTTCAGTAGGAAGGATTCTTTTACTTTTCATTCAACATTTGAAAAGAGAAGTTTTGCGTTTCATCAAAAATCTCTTTATTTATATTATGAATAAAATATGAGCATATCTATTCAGTGTTGATTGTAGGAATCGCATCATGTTTTGAATTTCTGAGTTTATAGGATGGGGTATCAATTTGTCCTCAATATTTTAATAGATATATAGAATAGCTGAACCCGTACAAACATTCCACACTTTGTAAATCATGGTTTTGAAAATGGAAATATTTTCATACTGGATCCTATCTTTGAATGGCTAGCCCCTAAATTGTACGTTAAAGTATTACAGATCATTCAACACGGGTGTACTGACTCGTCAATTTACTTTTACTTAGATTTGAGTTTTTCCTCGTTTCTGGCCACCCTTGCAGCATACGAAGTGCTGTTATTCAGAAGAGCTACATCTTCAAAAAATGAAACGGAATGTTCACGTAGGTCTTATTTTCTAGAATACTGTTCAAGAAGGTAGAAACTCTCTTTCTACCTTCCCTCCAGTGGCGTATACTGTTTTCATGCTCTGGGCTACCTCTAAACTTAGAAATAATCTTTGACTGTATAACTATACATAATTTTAGATTATACTGTTTTTCTAGTTTGTATTATTTTTATTACATGTATTAACTGAACTGTCACTATTACATTATATATATATATATATATATATATATATATATATATATATATAATTTCATGAAACAATTATTTTTTGCAATTTCTCATTATACGAATGCCGATTAAAAGGCTTCTCTAATAAACGCTGTACATGAAACTCATTGTCAACAGATAAACTTCCCGAAGTTTGCTGTGGCATGTTTTCAAAACATCTTTCCAAATTTACAATAGTTACCTTTGACACTATCACATACTTAATATGTTGCAATTTTAACAATTTAAACACGCTTAATATAATCTATTATGTATAACTACAATTTCCACCAAATGTGTACGTCTTGCACAAAAGCGCACATCCAATTTACTCTGTCCGTTTACTGCCCACTTCCTCCTATCTGCTCCGAGCGTGTCAAGAAACCGCTCGGGAAATCGGCAACCTGAGCTCTTGGCTGGCCCATATCCAGTTACCAGTAGGAGAAGGGTGAATCATGCAACGAACGCACGCTGTGTAGTTGTCGCTGGGTGCCAGCGGTTTCTTCGGCGTTGCCGCCTCTTAAGAGGAGTGATGCGCCGACGACAGAGCAATTGAATACAGATCTCAACAGAACAGATTATACATGGAATCATGAAAAATGTATGTGTGGCCTATAATTATTTTTAATATAATTTATCTTGACATATTTTTGTTCTCGTAATTTTCTCGGGCTACTGCCGGTAGCCCACAGTAATCGCCACTGCTTCCTTCACGTTTCTTTGCATTCCTTGTTTCCCTCCAGGTTTTCCACACGTTCGGCTCAAGTTTCTGGCATGTACTCCGACACGTTTCCATATTCTCCACACGATATTTTCTCATACATACGCCTCTTTCTCCACTGCTTATTCTCCCGCAAGCTCCCCGCATTTTCCCACGCTTTTTAATTTGGAAATTAAACCGGAAATTAAAAAACTAATTTAACTGTTTTTTTATTACGAAATACTTCTACAAACGTTATGGTGGCGGATTGTGCAGTGGCTGTGGAGGATCAAGTGGAGATCTAAGTACCTAGAGAATCCAGAAGAGCGAAAACTCCAAAAAATGTAATTGCAAAAAATACTTATCCTAAAAAACAGCACTGCCGTAGGAGAGGGAAGGCTCATGTAATGAAGTTAGCATCCATTTACATTCAATTTGACATAAATTATTTTTGACTGTGATAGTTCTGAAGGAATAAATTCGCATTTGACAATTTAATGAAGTTTGTTATGTAAGTGAACTTACAAGAAATAGAAAGGGATAGTTAAAATTACCATTTGTAATAATATTCAATTTTGTCGGAGTCATTCAAAGATATAAATAAAAGATAAATTTACCTATAAAATTATTCATGCTTCACTTCAGTTAATAGACTTATTTTTTTACTAATATTCAGATATGTTGAGTATATGGTTCACAAAAAGAGAAATCGGTAATAATAACCATTTACAATGTTTCTCATTGTATACAGCCATCGTGAATTTTAGTCATAGTCATAGTGCGTACATCTAAACAGGTTACAAGATAGTTCAATATGTCTCAATAATCTCCCATTGGGGTCTGAAACAACGATCTATTGTTTTAACACCAATTGCTTGCATTTTCAGATTAGAATTTATTACGTAGTCACCTTCGCTTTAGTAATGGCAAATTCTCTTTGCAGGGAAGGTAGCAAATAAAATCTGGGTTTAAGCTCTTTGACGTTAACTCTTTTAAAATTCCCTACGTCCTCCTGCAATACGTCAACAAGTTTCGCGAGATGAAAATTCATGAGAAGCACCGACAAAGAACCGGACGAGAGACCGCCATTCGATAACGTGGGAACTGAATAATA
This sequence comes from Teleogryllus occipitalis, assembly GCA_011170035.1. NCBI lineage: Eukaryota > Metazoa > Arthropoda > Insecta > Orthoptera > Gryllidae > Teleogryllus > Teleogryllus occipitalis. Next base: position 64,310 of record BLKR01001751.1, read on the forward strand.
GTATGCGTCCCAGCGGGCCAACATTCAATTGGGGATTGTATTTGAAACCGTTTCACTCATGAGTGAACGAATCGTGTTCTCGATATATTTATTAATTCATTGTACAGAATGTTTGGAAAAATAAGGATTCCGGTTCAGGTGACAATTCGCTTGTGTAATAATATTTGGGAATATTAAATCTATTCAGCTTATTTATTTGTGTATTCATTATTGAGATTAGTTTCTTGTTTACTCTTTTCGAAATTATTTTATTCCTTTCTCCCAACTCCACATTTGTATAACATTCGTCGTTTAATATTCATTTCGTTTGAAAAGGTCCACCCTTTTTTGATAAATATCTAGATAGTTAAATCGACTTCTAGTGATCAGTTCCAACCTGTGTCCCCTCCCCCGCCGTCTTGTTTACATGATGCGCATGCTGTTCATATTCTTGGTTTGAATGTAGATCATATTCTTGGATTCCCGTCCTCTTATGTAATACGGGTGTTCTCATAGCTCATCTGAAGTAACATGGTCCACTGTTTCATTTTTGGAGCATTCAGGTGTAAGGATACTCTCCTAGTTTTAGAGAGTATCTTGTACATTGCATGCATTTTTGTTCTTGTAATGCGGGTCGTCTATGTTTGTTGATAGCTACCGGAATTTTTTCATATGTCCTTCTGCATATCATAATATTATTTTATTTTGATTTCGAGTCATTTTATGAGTAATATATATGGATAACCACTTGCAAGCCCAGCACTCAAGAGTTGTTCTATCATACATACGTAAGTTTATGAACTTAAAAATTTTATATATCACTAGAAGAGGACCCTAAATCAATGTCGAAAGGATGTGAATTTGCAGAAACGTATTAACATAATATTTATATAATTGTCTGTAAACAAAGTTATAAGCTAAATAAGATATTAATGTAAATAATTCAAATAATTATCAATAAATAATTATTTCAATAACTCAAGTAATTATTAATTTATTTTTCAAAATTTTATTAAAAATATTTTGCAGAGTAATAACAATTACGTACGTCTGTTAAGTTTAGTTAAATAGATAAAAATTAAACAGAAATAGATCTACGTGTGTGTGTGTGTGTGACTATTTTACACCGAAATGAACTTTGAATGAATGGTTTAGAATAGTAACGCGACGCTTCTTAATATTTCTCATTACCACGAGAAGATTGTTCTTTGAGGAAACCTCATGTTTACACAGAATGGAAACGTTTATGGAGTGTTGCAATGCGTCCTCCAAGGAGTCATTTTCTCAGATTGAATGCGAATGCGCCGACCGAATTGAAAAAAACCACCCGTAGCCGAGTGGTCGGTTATTCGTACGGGCAAATGCGAGATGTAAGCACAGTTCGCGATTGGACCCCGCGGAAATGACATCGCTTTACGTTTTACGTAAACAGTCCAGTCCGGCTGGGGTGCGGAAACTCCATTTCCTGGAGTATCCCGCTTGGCCCGCGCTCAGCTCGCTCGCTCCCTGCCTCCAAGCTGCCTCCACGCAGCCTCCACGCCTCTCGCTCCGCCCCACCCTTGCCTCTCCCTGTCCCCCTCCCTTTCGCTGCCGTCCGCTGTATTCACCAATAATCCGCTAACAGTAACGTCTCTGAGGGTTGTCGCCACCACGTCCTTGCTCTTGCCAACTACGCCCTGGATTAGCTCGGTCCATTGTGAAGTTCGAACGCGGACTGCACGAGGAAGGGCTGGGTCCTGGCTGAGAGACACTTCGAGACAGGCGGCCTGGAGAGGTATCGAGGTGAGACGATGGAATTTAAGAGGCAAGCAATGAAGCAACCAACTCGCGGAAAGGTAATGGGCAAGCCAGAAGCTGAAAACAAAAACGTGGTTGAAAGTTCGGAGTTGGTAGAACGAAGATAAACAAATAAAGACAGACGAGAAATAAATAAAAGGAGAAAGCATTATGAAGAGACAAAATGGTGACTCTTCCATTTAGATAATTCCTATCAGAAATAAATCGAAATCAATATTCTGAGTTTAACATTGTATTTAACTTCGAAACTCAGAATTACACACTAACTTCGAAACACGCTATTTATAGAGATTAATCAAAAACAAAATAAATTCTCCTTTTCCTCTTTCTCATTCTCTTCCTCTTCATTCTCACTCTCCTTATTCCGTTCTCATTCCTCGTTAGTCGCTTACCGCACATCGGATCGGTACTGCGCCGACAGACAGTACGGAAGGGTTTTTAAAAAAGTTGATTACGTCCTTTCCCATAACGCGCGCACTAAGCCATTACGGTTGGGACAGGACGATTCACATCTTTCGCAGTAGGCAAAAAGGCCGATGTAAATATATTTCGGACATTCCGACGTACCGGCCTTACCGATGATTGGCTATTCCGCGCACATGCTTGTAGTTGGGATGACTTTTCTTACATTCGTTGTGGTTATGAGGAGCGATATGAATGTGTCCAAATTAATTATGTTAAGAACCTTTAATGTCAATATTTAGTTTCATGAAGAAAATTATAATTTATTAAATATACTTTATGTAATAGCCCCGCAAATATTATGACAGAAATATGAATCATCGAAACTGTCGACGGTAATAAATTTATACTAAATACACATATGTTTGCAAAAATTAAACATATTTCAAATCATATTGGAAACATGAAAATATTATTTGTTTTGAATTGTTTAATTACATATGCCGAATGCATGCATTTTAAAAGAACTTCTGTTACGCATTTAATAAATTTTAAATAAGGAAACGGGCCCCTCAAACAGTGGTTTATTTTCTACTTTCACGTGAGTTTTGACTTTTTTCGTTTGAACTATGCTAGCAACTTTTTTACATAAAGTGTGGTGTTCATTTCCTCAAACTGCTAATTTCTCCATAGACCCTTTTGTCTCTCTAAAATTTCTCCCTCCATGCGGATCGTCATTAGAGCTTTAAACCAGCAAATTTCTGTTGTGTCAGTTGCGTTTCTGTTTATACCAGAATCCCAGAATCTGAACATTCTTAGATTCCTTGCCGAATATTTTATTAAAAACAAAAAACAAAATTTCTTCTCCACTTAACATTATGTAGCCATCGCTCAAAATACAAAGCACGGACACTACATGACTGCAAATCACTCCGAAGTGCCCCTCCCTTCCCCTCCGTCCATGCCGTATCGACCATGCCGTTCCAACTCAGAACGCGCGTAGCTTTAGTGTGTTCGTCCCTTTTCGACCTGTACAAAACAAGCGCCTGAACTGTACACAGGATTTGTACCCAAATTCATATTCTTTGATGATTCTAGGTTATGTCGCGATCGCTCGATTTTGAAACGGATCTTTTGGTTTTGGGGGTACTTTACATGAAGTTCCTGGGACAAAAAATTATTAAAAAGACCCTCCAAACTTTATCTCTAATAGAATATCTCGTATAGAAGAATGTATTCTTTTAAAAAACAGAGTTTTCAAAAATTGCATACATTCATTTTGATGCGTCCGGAGCGTGCGGTGTTCGTATTCGATCACCCTCGTAACCTAGTATATAAATCGCTTTTTCGCGGAACAGTCAGTTCTCAATGCAACCTCTGTCCAGTTAAAAATTTTTCTGTAGATGGCCTCTATCTTATTAGGGTTGAAACTACAATATTATAATTAGGAGGCGGATTTTAATGAAAAACCATTTTTTCTTTTGACTTTAGAACAATGACGTTTAGCTTAGAAAATAATTTTGTTATGACAAAAGGAAATGACCCATTTTTATATATTATGTTACATTTTTTGTCGATTTTGACTAATAAGTAATTTTTTAATTTTTCCGTCATTTTTAATGCATTTTTTGCTGATTTCATCGATTTTAATATAATTTTAAAGGTACTTGCTTCAAATAATATATACAAGATGCAACAAAAATGATCTCCACAGAATTTCTGAGTAGCCTGACGCCTCGATTACATGTGTAACAACAGCTGCAACAAATCCATCAGCCCGAGTTGTGTGTCGGAACTAGTTTTGAACACATTTTTATGTCATTTTTCTTTGGCTTTAGTGCATTTTTAAAACATTTTAAGAGCATTTCATTGATCATTTTTGGCGATGTTTTAGGTCATCAAAATCCGCCCCTAATTGTTATATTAAGTAACCGTGAAGAATACGAGTTATGTGTAACATTACTTCTAGGTAAGTATTGAGATCATTAATCCTGTAAGTTGGTGCATGTTACATACCAATAAATGGCGTTGACCTCTCCAGCTGAAATCCGGCACCGACCTAGTCGTCTTGCGGGTTTTCCCTTCTCCAAGTATCTTCCAGGGATGAGCAGCGCCCCCATTGCCGAGACAAGCTCTGATCTACCAACTGGATCCTTGACATGAAGGGTAATAAGTTGTACGCATTCACCTTGAATTGCCTTGTATCCTGACTGGACCAACCACAAAAAAGGCAATCGGAGCAGCCGGTCTCTAGAATTCTCCCCCAGACGTTTGAATTAAACCCAGGTATATCGCTAGTGTTAAGACTCCATCACCGTAAGGACTCGTACCCTTCTCTGTCGTACCCCCGTCCCGGTCATCTGTGTTGCAGAGGAAGCGGTATTGTCCATGAGCTCTATGAAGAACTACGTTTTTTTTGTTTTTTTGGGGGTTATTTAAGGTCGCATCAACATCTCAGGTCATTAGCGACCACTATTGCTGTTAACGGTATGGCAACTAAGTGGATGAAACGATATGGTGATTGATAAGGGGTGAAAGGACGAACACAATTACAACCATGCCCGAGGCGGGACTCGAACCCGCGACCCTTCGGTCCACTTCGGATCACTACGACACTACTGCCTTAGCGATCTCGGCCACCGGGCCGGCAAGAACTACGTTTATTTTCATCGTAAAGTTCAATTTAAATCTGTAGGATTTTGTAACATCTATCGTATGCAGTAAGAAGTCTCTTTTATATATTGTAACATTAAGTGGAAATGTATTTTCATTTATCGAGTTACTACACAGGAGGTAAGCCGACTTTTCTATACCAGAAAGAAGAGATAAATCACAATTTTTGCAAAACTCAGTGGTTTGCTTTCGTGAAATAACTTTGTTTTATACCATTTGTCATAATATGCATCTCTACCATATCAGTAATACATTTTTAAGTGTATTTTGTTGGCTTCACAGTAACCAGGTGACCCAAACTTCCCCTTTCATTGTTAGTTTGAGTTGCGACCTCACGCTTTTCGTCTACTCCCACAGCTCTTAGGTCTATTACCTGTCCCGGCTTCCGAAGGAAGGGCCGCATCACCATGATTCCTATTTTTTACACTGCCTAGATGTCTTACATGTTTTAGAAGCACAGCTTGATAAACCGTATACAACAATAAAATGTAGAATAAAATCTTTTTACGTTCAGGATTTGGGCTTGAGAATGGGGAAAACATTCTAAATTATTACCATTTTCCTAATGGATCACCTGAAAAACTTGCAAAATTGAGAGAGTTCCTGTTAATGCTATAAACGAAACTATCTAGCTATTGTAGTCTCTTACACGTGGTAAATTTGCTGCGCCTATTCGCGTTTTAGGATAAATTTTTCTTTTCTACATTCTCTTCCTCCCTCGCGGCGGTTCACTTGTCGTATTACTGCTTGCCGTCACCTTATGCCTCCCACGACGCTGTAGGTCGTCCTCCAGTAGCAATATTTCTCCTCCTTCTCGTCCTGTTTCTTCTTCTTTTTTCCCGTCTTCGTAGTATCGCTAGCTAAATGCCCGTCCAAAGCAGTTTACCGAAAATCCATCAAATCCATAAGTTCCATTACTTCCATAGAATTCTTGAGGTCGATCAGATTCATAAGTCTGAAACGAAATACCTTACATATTACCATGTGCTCAGTGCATTGCGAGCACGCCTACATAGTTATTTTCTATTTCCCCCTTCGTAATTTTCAAATCCATAAGTTCCATTACTTCCATGGAATTCTTGAGGTCGATCAGATTCATAAGTCTGTAACGAGATACCTTACATATTAACACGAGCTCAGTGCATTGCGAGCACGCCTACATAGCTATTTTCTCTTTCCCCCTTTGTAATGTTTCAAAGTAATTATGTTAATAATTATTCTGCAGGTTACATTTTACAATAATCACCTTTTTTGAGCGTGATAACTCGCATTCTCACTGAATACAATGCGATTCGTATCGCCCCACGGCTTGTAGACGTCCTCTTGCGAAACGTCCGATACGAATGTGCTCTTGCTCTAAGAATGTCTTTTCGGCGCGATACCCTTCGTCTTCAACCTGATTGATTCTATCTAGGAAGCGAGCGTGATTCCTCGATTCTCCTACTAGAGTTGACGGGTTATGCAAAAAGCATGCTCATTATTTCCCGCTTTTCTCACATCCTCACATGTGATTTGTCACAGTGTTCCCAACCTTCAAATTATGGTAAACATTCATTAAAATTATCGTAAACGATGACAGAAATGGAAAATGATCATAAATTGGGTCAACCTCTTATATGACACACTGTCAAAACCGTATTGTTTATAAAGGATTTATGCATTGTTTCTATGGGATTTAACCAAAAAATGTTACAACCTTCTATGTCATGTAGAGGGGTCATCATTTTGTCATTAAACATATAGTGGGGAATTTCATACACGGAGTTAAGTGTGTGGAATTTTTCTGTGGTAGTTACAGAACGCATTAGGCACTGTTGATCGGCAGGTCACGTTCTGACACAGACAAGGAGATATGATGTATCTGCCGAACACCTGTGCATTTGAAGTTGCTTAACAATCAGGGGCGTATGTTACACGTGCAACTCCGTAATAATAATATTATAATAATATAATAGAGTAATAATAATAACAAATAATTTTAATAAATGTAATTATGAGGGTTTCATTTAATATAGGAAGAGTTATGCATTTTACAAAATAGAGATTTATATTGTACAGCTTTATCTTATAACTTTTTTTCAACTAATTTCAGAGCGAAAACTTCAAATTCCAGTAAGCTTGTTTTCCATTGAATATTAATTGAACAATACGATTGTGGTAAGCTAGAAGTTAGTCTCGAAGAGTATTCTATAGATTCCGACAGGTTTTTTTAAGTATAGAATTTTGACGGGTTTAGTAAAGAATGACGCAATAAAAGTGTAGTGATTGTTTTGCACTTTCGACTACACTTTGATGATACACCTTGGTTTGTTCTTTATAAACATACGGCAACGTTTCTCTGAGAAAAAAGTTATATTATTAGAACTCTGTATTCCTAAATATAGGAGTATCCGATGTAACCGAAGTATGTTACTTCTCACGATAAAAGTAAAGAGGTCACTCTTTAATTACTTTGTCTTCATTCCGTTTGACTTGTGAGCTCTTTCCCATGATGAAACTGCCACAGCAATAGCGGAAAGCAGTAAAAGGTGATATTTGCCTTCGGAAATTAGGAAGACGACCCCCAAGTAAGTGTGGCATTCTCCCTCCGCGGTAAGGCGTCATATTCCCCACGCGCCTCGCGCCTCGTACAATCTTGCGCAAGGGCCGTGGTCATTTAGCAGAATGGGCGCAGCGGGAGGCGCTTCAAATAGATACGAGGGGCGCGCATCGTATTTCTCGGCGCCTCTTCGCACGGAATATTCGTATCGTTAATGGAATTCTGCATGCGACAACCATCCGCGCTTCTCTTTGTGACTGCAGATGAAAACTGTGCTTTCGAAGCGGCCGGCGCTGCGCTGCGCGGCTGGGGAAGCGGGATGGGTGGGGGTGGCAGAACTGGGGTGGCGGGACGGGGCGGCGAGGGGTGGGCGGGAGCGAGGGCGGGGCAGGCCGGTGGGCAGAGCCGGCGCCTTTGACCAGGCTTTGATTGTGGGTCACTCTGGCGGCATTGTAATGAACAAAACTGCCGCAGTGGTTCTTTTTTGTGAGCACTCGCACATACCTGTTATATATAATCATTAGGGTGGTCCTTATTATAGAGAATGGAATTTCCATGTCACCTGATTTGAACGCACCCCTCTCCCATTTCCCCCTTTGATCTAATTTGATAGTGTACTAAATTTCATTGCAATAAATTGACATTTGGGGTTTTCGGCGCGGGTTGAAGTTGTAAATATTTTTTACAAATTTCTTACATCGCGAGTGATTTTTTATTTATTTCTTTGGTTTAATCAATAAAAATCAATAAATATATTCAAAAGGACCACTATGAATGAAGTAAATTATTACAAAATATCATGTAACCATTTTTTCTATCACTTAACTATCTGGGACAGACTGCTGCTATCTGGGAGAGACAGAAGTTTTATTGTTCTCGAATGGAATTCTGTGACAGTACATCCTACGTAGTTAGCACATGAGCGCGCAATTCTTGCAGATTGGTGGGTAGGAGTAGAGTCATGATCGCACGTTTCATAGTACCCAAAACGTTCTTGGTCGAGGGAGGTTTGACAAAGACGTTGCTCATGGAAAAGAATCCACAGCTCCAGGGAAGGCCTCGGAGGTAGCGGTGACATGAACACGAGCGTTTGTTGTTGCAAAAAATTCCAGTACGTGGACATCAGTGGACTGAAGAGCCACAGGAATTTCTGAACGTACGGTGCGGCTGTCACTATGTCACGTTCACGTGAGGAACACTATCGGAAAACGGCATCGTACGATATCGCGCTCCCACTCCATCACACCAGGCTGGTAGGCTTGTGATGAAATATCACAAACCGTCCATCGTAACGCTCCCCACTGCGCCTCCAGTCACCGACAAAGCGGATCGTCACTCAGGCAGAAGCGGGACTCCACTGAAGACGACCCACTGCCAATCTGCAAAGCCCCATGTCCGTCATTCTCGACAGCAGGCGAGTCGGAAGCCACGCTGCTGGGGTGGGAGCGACAGGCGCGGCGTCGGGCCTCGCACGGCGAGCTCTGCGGCGCGCGACTGCCTGCCAATGATACTGGAACTTACTGGCTGTAGCAGAGCAGGAAGCGCACTCCATTGAACGGATTCTGTCGTTGACGTTGGATCTGTACGTATGTGGCCGACAATCCGCCCGTCCTCCCCCACCTGGTGCGTGACGAACGTCCAGATCCTGTGTGGCGTGTCTTTCTCTCCTCGCTGTCCCCAGCGGGCGATGGTGGTGGCCGCGCGGTCGGCGTGGCCTGCAACCAGCCTCCCGCAGCCCCTCGAACGCGTCGAGCGCATCGCCTAGGCAGAGGGCGCGTGCAGGAGATGCCCTGGAGACGCTACCTGACGTCGCAATGGACGGCGCGGCCCTTCGGAGCCCTCTCTTTGCGGCTGTGGGTCCGACGCCACGCCCTCACTAACAGACCCCAAGGGCCCGACCGACCGTTTAGAAAGAAATAATTGGCGTATCTGATGGCGTATAAAATACTAATTTTGTACGGGATTAGTCTGATCGTTCGAACTGCAGCGTTTTTTAAAATGTTTCATACTTAGGTACTTTGAGTACATTAGTGCATTCACCTCTCTTCGAGACTGTTTTTCAAATTCAATGGTTTGGGTAATTTGTAAGATTTAAACGACTACTCTTAATTACTATTCTTAATGTACGTTTGAATAAAACGTTTGAATAAAACGTTTGAATAAAACGTTTGAATAAAACGTTTGAATAAAACGTTTGAATAAAACGTTTGAATAAAACGTTTGAATAAAACGTTTGAATAAAACGTTTGAATAAAACGTTTGAATAAAACGTTTGAATAAAACGTTTGAATAAAACGTTTGAATAAAACGTTTGAATAAAACGTTTGAATAAAACGTTTGAATAAAACGTTTGAATAAAACGTTTGAATAAAACGTTTGAATAAAACGTTTGAATAAAACGTTTGAATAAAACGTTTGAATAAAACGTTTGAATAAAACGTTTGAATAAAACGTTTGAATAAAACGTTTGAATAAAACGTTTGAATAAAACGTTTGAATAAAATTTTGAAATAAAAGTTTGAATAATCTTTGTACTACACTCACGCAGTAAAGAAAAAATATTTGAAATCTGTTGTGAAAAGAGACTATTTTTCGACGAAGAACTCGTATTGTGGATCTCCGACACCGAAAAATAGATGTTTCTTACTATATGTTATAAATGACTTTATCTAATACGTCGAGTAATCAGAATCCACGTTTCGTGGGTCTTTGACATAGAAACATTTATTTTCGCCAAACGTCTGTTTATATCTGGACAACAGCGCTTAAACCGTCCGTAAGTTTTTCTCCAAAATTGATATTCCACTATCGATCTGGTCGCACTTGAGGCCCTGCGAGTTTGCAACGGGTATTTTGATTTCAGGGCTGCTTGACATGAAGCTTCCATATTTCTTGAAAACGGGAAACGTATTCCCACATAATTGTTAAACTTAGTTTCCGTAAACTGTGGTTTCGTAATAACATTTTATGATTGGTGAGAAGTTTGAAATTTGCCAGTAAACGCACATTTTCCTACTCGGAACTGATATCATTTTGCATGTCTTGTTCGAAGTAATAATTTTGCGCCTCATGTACAAAAATTGAATTCTTCTCCGTTCAGAATATGTTTTATAAATTAGGTTTAAAAATAAAATACAATACGAACAAACCTGGTACGAGCATTAAAGCTATATCAATCAATTTTTATCTTTCCTGAAATTTTTCAATGCATTAAAAAAATTGGAATCCGTATCAAGGCTGATTAAATAGCACATTTCCATCCCCGAGGCAGGGAGCCGATTTTGTGTCGCTTCATCTGTATTTCGCTCAAATGGTTTCGTCTGGATATTCTCCGCAGTACACACGAAATGTCAATATCCGGAACGCATCATCAGTATTACCAACAGCGTTTTCCACCACTTCCAAATAACGATTAATCTAATCGTATATGCACGTGAGTCTTCCGAGTTGCTGGCCATCCATTAGCATTGGCTTTGTAGACTCAATACTCTCGTTAACGATAGCAAAAGCAGTTTCAACGAAGATCCTAATGTCCCTAACAGATTTAAGCAAATGTGATGAAGGAGAGGCGAAACAATTGCTATATTGATGCGGTTGAGAAGGGAGGAGACTTGCGACAAAAGCTGCTTTACAGCTTAACTGGAGGTATATTAAAAATTTCAGCGCCCTTCTAAAAGACAACAAAGATAACAGAATTGAAGTTCAATATTTCTATTTCTGTTCGTGGAATTTATACAAATCACATTATATTAATACCATAAAAGGGGAATTGTGAAAAAGAGATTAAAGGGGGGATATATCTGGAAAGGTTTTATTGGAGTCAAAGTAATCCCTATTCAAGCTTAAACGAAATATTACCTTTATACATTACTCTTCACTCAGATGAGTTAGATAGTGCTAGCACCTTTCTCAATATCTAAAAGTATGTAACTAATATCTGGTATCAATGAAATATATCCCAATTTCTTTCTATCATTCAAAATTACGTTGAATATCTTAATCTTTGGCAAATAATTTATGTATTTGACCAATCCACATCAACGCAAATATAATCTTCGGCTAATTCATTGTTATCACCAGCCTTCAATTACTCGTAATTAATAGATGATAGGTAAAGGACGCTTTTCTGGCGATTTGTGTTCACGTTTCAGTGGTCGAGAACATTTAGAGAAATGTTATTTTCATAGGTAGTGATTAGACGCCTGCTTCCTAAAACTGTCATAGGTAAAATGCATTATTAACAAATTATCTTAGTTGTACCAATGTGTTTATGAGAAGTGTAAAATTTTAAAGCTCAGCTTTCAGCCATTTAATTCAGTGTATTGTGCTCTTTTGTTGTATACGTAAGTTTCAAGATTAACATTTTTGCTCTGAATGAATTTTGAGTTCTAGCATTTAGAATGACACTTACCCTTTCGTTCAGCTACGTAAATTACAATAGAATTTTCCTAAAAGTTTGGGCCACTAAAGCATCTCCATTCTGTTTCTTTCCAGATTCTCGCCATTATTTCGAGCAAACGTCTTGTTGCAACTGCGCTGATTATTACAAAATTAAGTTTTATTCTAAAAAAATAGGTATTGTTACCAACTTTACTAACTTAGCACCGATCTCGAAATACTGGTTCTACAGCAGTGCATACTTTCTAGCATTGTTGGTAACGATTAAGTAATACGAGTGTATTGCAACTTTTCTCCTACTAACGCATTTGCTATCACTGGAAAAATTCGCGACCTAACGAAGCGTGAGAGGGTCGAAGAAACATCCTTAATTCCTTGGAAATTAAAAAGTTTAACTGAAAATTGATTTCTCCCACTGAATTCAGTGTATTGTACTTTATTTTCACGTAAGTTTAAAGAATAAAATATTTGTCTAGGCTGGTATTTGAACATGAGCGCTTCGGATTACGAATCTAGACCCTTTTCGTTGAGCTATATGTGCGGCTGCAAAACAGATTCTTCCAAAAAGAAATTAAATTTACTCCAAAACTACTATTTTGAAGTTAGTGTTCATAAAATATTTTAAAGATCTGATATTAATAAATATATTGCATTAAGAAAGAAACTTCTAGCTTCAGTGTTGAAGGTGCAGGACATAGTCTGTAAACAAACATTTGAAATTTTCGGAATTCCAGAGGTTTTAATAAAAATTGGACATGTCATATTATGCAGTTAACTTGTCCTAATCTAGTAAAAAAATAAGAAACAAATGTGAGCCAGTGTTGAGAAAATTTTAAGTATTTTTTTGTCACGATTTGATTCTGAATTGCACGAAAATTGCTCATAGTTGGAAAGAAAATTGTGCTACTGCTTCAATATTTTTATGGATTTGTAGATTTTACTAATTTTGAAGAACAAATATCATTAAGATAGAATCTCTATATTCAAATTTTGTTCAACTCGTTTCTTCAAAAAATTGTGAGTGGTCTATCTTAAAGGGTTGATTTTTCAGAGCAGATTTTCTTTAAGGCAAAAATCTCTAGCTTCAATTTTGTAGTTTTGAAATGTAAACGTTGAGACGGAATGAGGCTGGCCCCCTTTTTGTCTTTTGGTAGATACGTGGAGAAAATTGAAAGATAAAATTTTAGCCGTTTTTAGAAAAAAATCCTTAAAGAAATAAAAATTGCATATATTTCACGCAATATAACCCGAAAAACTGATATTGTTGTATACAAAATTTGTGCATGACCTTATTTGACAATCGGTCTTTAAAAAACATTTTATCAAGAAAAAATCTCTATCTTCAATATTGTAGTTGGTGCCTAAAAGGTTTGCGCATTTGATATTTTGAAAAAATCGGGGATTTCCACGAAAATGAGACATACAGCCATTACGCTATCCGAGAACAAAGTTTAACCCAAAAGTTTGAAGCCATTTTTGAAAGAAAATTGATAATGTTGGAGCTTCATGATTCCTTGTCACCATATGGAATAAATTGTATTCATTCGCTCATTAATGTTCAAAGTTCCCGGTCGATAGTTTTGTTTTTTCCATGTCAGTTATTCTGACACTTTAGATTGGATATAAGAAAATCGTTGTGTGTGTTCTTGCTTTCTGATACCAGTTGTCATATCCCTTGCTCTTGATGTTGACATGTGAATATTTCATGAGAAAAGAATTGAGAATCTAATGAAAACGTATTCTGGAAGAATGTTATACTTAGACTAATATTTAATTCAAAGTGTCAACAAGAAAACTGAGTTGCATTGAGCATTAATACATGAATTGAAAAAAATTAATTCATGAAACTTCCTCTTCTGAATATTGAGAATAAAAAAAACTAGAGACCTGCAACAGCAAAAATGTTCCTGATCAAAATGATTTTCCAAATATACCGCGCACACTGCTCAAGAACAACAAATAAAGCACTCGCACAGCACAACAATAAAGTAAATATTTTTTATAAAAACAGTACTCACGAAAACTGCAATAGCTGAGAATATACAAGTGTCTCAAAATAAATATTACAAACTTCTAGTACATGCAAAGGCATATACTGGGATCTTTAGATACTAAGAATATAAACAAGTTTCTGTTCTACAACGCAATACGTGAAATGGAAATATTTAATATTAAAATAATTATTTATTTCCAGGAAATACGAATTTTAGCCCGTGAAAATTTCTTGAATCCTAGATCAATATTAGAAACGTATATCAAAAACATCTTCTTGGTTGAAACCGGTAGCGGTAGCTCAGTGCATCAACTGATGTCTCTGCAGCGCCTCTAACCGGGAGGTCCTAGGTTCGAGTCCTGACGGCGGCAGGATTTTCGACACTGTTCAGCTAGGTGGAATTCAGCTGCTGTCTGGAGGAGAATTCTAGCGGCCGGCTGCTCTGATCGGTAGTTTTCCGTGGTTTCTACGATAAACACCAGGCGAATGCCGGAGCAGTACCCTACCAAACGGGCCACGGACCGCGCGCGATCTGTCCTTCCTCTTCCTTGTCCTATCCTCTCCCCTTACACACACACTTACACTAACATGCACTACACTACCACATATTCCGGGTGACCGGTCGGGAAGTTAGAGCTTGTCCCGACTGGGGCGGTGCCCCGCTGGTGGGAGAGTCCTGGTTAGGGGGAAGCCCCACTAGCCGACGGTAGGTCGGCGCCGGATCTCGCCATCCAGCGGGGGAAGATCACCGCCATCTCCCGAGAAAAAAACATGCACTACACTAACGGGACTAATGACCAAAGTAGTTGACGCGCCCGGAAACACGAAAAAATCAATCAATCAATCTTCTTGGTTGAATACACATGCGGAATCTAATACGTTTACTAGTTTATATGATGGATTATGAAGTTATGTTTCTCAAAATTAAGATATTTATCGTACTAACTGTTAATTAACTTCTGTCTTGATATTGTAATGTCCCTTTCAACCGCTATCTACTTCCTTTCATACAGTTATATGATACTAAACTGAGATATTTAAAAGTTTTTATCAAGGTGCATTCCATTGTGACTTGTGCAAATTAATATTATTTATTTCTTCTGTTTATTTATGACAATCTGATCATTGTTTAAAATATTATATTTATTTGTTTAGACATTGAAGTGAAAATGATGAAAATATTTTCCGAAACGTAGCTGTATATCACATGTAACATATTGATACATGTGCATGATGATTCATGACGCATTATATTTATGATGGTACATGATGCATGATATATGATGTATCATGAATCCGTGCATGCATATTGCATACATATTGATATAAAACAGTTACTCTAAAAATGATTTGTCAAAAAAAGAACCAAACAGTCTGATATATGGAAATATTCAATGGCGCACGACCTGTATTTGGAACCTAGATATCGCAAGATGTGAGCTGTGTCGTAAGTAGTGACGTCCTGAGTATAAAAATTAGGCCCGGTATGAGAATAGATGTAATATATCAATCAAATATGGGCTTTTTTTGACAAAATCGAATCAATGTCATTGCTTTTGGTACTTCACGAGATTCTCGGTTTATAACGAAACCGCCACCTCTCACATGGCCGAAGGTTGATTTCTTTTAATTTCTGCGCACATTGGAATTAATTATACTGGTTATTAATGTTAACGTTCCTGTTAGTGTTGATAAAATGCAATTTACAGTTATGTTGAAGATCGTAGCTGCGATAGATTGTGTACTTTGTCTTGAAAAAGCCCTTGAATCCACGGAATAGTTGAGATGTCTATTCTGAACTCCGCCATACATACGCTACTTGAAAATACTTAGAAATACTAGTACTCATGTGATCCAAAGATGTTTCTCGAAACTACCAAACGTAAATTTAAAATACTGCTTTAACTTGGGAACTGCTAATAACCGCGTTTCCGCCGCGCTCTCCGCCGATTCTCCCCGCTTCTTTTTGTTGCTTTCCGCGCGCTCTCCGCCGCGCTCTCCGCCGCGCTCTCCGCCGCGCTCTCCGCCGCGCTCTTCGCCGCGCTCTCCGCCGCGCTCTCCGCCGCGCTCTCCGCCGCGCTCTCCGCCGCGCTCTCCGCCGCGCTCTCCGCCGCGCTCTCCGCCGCGCTCTCTCCGCCGCGCTCTCCGCCGCGCTCTCCGCCGCGCTCTCCGCCGCGCTCTCCGCCGCGCTCTCCGCCGCGCTCTCCGCCGCGCTCTCCGCCGCGCTCTCCGCCGCGCTCTCCGCCGCGCTCTCCGCCGCGCTCTCCGCCGCGCTCTTCGCCGCGCTCTCCGCCGCGTCCCGCCCCGCGTGCGACGCGCCTGCCGTAGGGCAAGGTGAGTTGGCGCGCGCTTCGCCTGGCGCTGGCCGTTCCCCTTCGTATAAGAATACCAGCCCGTGCCCCCAGCGCGGCGGAACGGCCGCCGGCGCCAATGCCTTCTCCAACTATGCCCGCCAACAGCGCCTCTCCCATGGGGCACACCTGCACACTTCGCACTCTTCCCATGTTTCACCTAGAATGTGCTTTGTAAACCTGAGTAGTGCTTGACATAATGTGTGAATCTCTAAATTTTCTTCTGGTGGTATGATTCAAATCTCGATGTATATTAAAGCATGTGACGCTCTACATGTTTGTATATTTTTGTGTTTGTACCAGCGTTATTCCCAAGCAGTTGTAAACTTCGCGGAAACTGCATCAACAGCTTAAGCGGCGATTGTTTTAAAGTGCCCTGCTGAAAACAGTTGAGAATAATTAATTTTTCATTTCATGAAATGTATGTAGTCGCTTGAGTTTTCCTTTAGCTATTACATTAAACTAGAATTACGAAGAGCGCCATTTTTAATCGTTATTCGATCTATCCGCGAAAAATATTTAATCCAAGAATTTGGAGCAACTTTTGAGAAAATGGAAATATCATTGTGGCTTCACGTAAATTATTCTCAAAAAACAAAGTATTCGTTTGAAATTCGCAGAGACTCGAGGTCCTCCAGATCGATCGGGGAATAACAATTTTGGAGAATTGAGCCATTGGCGCCAGTGTTGACTACAATTGGACGGACAGACTGCCGTTTTGCTTTCAATCGATTTTTCGGTATCATAAACCCACAATGCGTGGATTCTGATTATACATCGTACTAGAATTCGTAATATCGTACATATTAAAGCCAATTTTGTCCTTTGGTTCCATAACAAGGATCCATAATGAGTTTTCTGTAAGAAAAATCGCCACTTTCCTCTGCTGCATTGTCATATTTTCTCACAACTGCGTAAGTACGTAGTAGGCGAGAAAGTAATAATGTAGATTTAAGTGCCACGTAATATATTCTCATTTGCATGACGATCATGTGGGCCGAAAAAGTCAGTAACTAGTAAAGTACTTCACTTCTCGGTTGTTCAGAAAGGAGTACATATTGCTGCATGTTGGGGCCTAGAATGTATTGATGAAGGCAGGGATTATGATGACGTATGAGGACTGAAATGGGCACTATCCATCAGAATACGATACAAGTGTGCACGTAGA
The DNA here is from genome assembly GCA_011170035.1 of Teleogryllus occipitalis. NCBI lineage: Eukaryota > Metazoa > Arthropoda > Insecta > Orthoptera > Gryllidae > Teleogryllus > Teleogryllus occipitalis. The sequence continues at coordinate 81,610 of BLKR01001751.1, forward strand.
AAAGTTTTCGTCCATCGATCAACATGTCGTTCGGTGAGAAGGTTGGTGTGCTTTATTGTCAGCCGCAGTTCAGGGAAAGTAACATATTAGCGAAGAACCGATAATATAACGAAAACACTGGAAGATTGAGGTATTGAACTCTTCGTTACACCCAAATGTTCGCACACCGGTAAATACGTCATTTAATTGAGAATCAAGGATATATCACGATAAGTAATGATGAATAACCCCTTATATTTAGCAGAGGAGGGAAGGTAAACCCCCATTTAAACTGCAGAGAAACTCCCCTCCACAACCATGGTGACTGTAGAGTGACTACCAGTGACTGACCGAGATGAGCCTACGGGCTACCTTCGATAGCCGAGGACGGATGGGGCATCTCCCGACAAAAGAATCACAAAGAAACAGAAAAGGGATGATGTATCATCGTGGCACGTGGCACTTAAATCATTTTTTTTCAAAAATGGCTCCAAATATTTTCTTCAAACTTCTTGTAAGAATAGAATGTAATACACTTACAAAGGTGGTATATGTCCAATTTTCACTGTTAACTCTGAAGTTTCGAAAATTACAAAAGTTTGATATTCCTTCGCCGACTTCCTACAACTACAAAATTGATGATAGAGATTTATCCTCAAATGAAATTTGTTCCCCATACTTAGTTCTTTCAATAAGGTCTTGTACATTTTTAAAAACTTTTAGTGGTTTTCGGGCAATATTCCGTGAAATATGTGTAATTAAAAAAATATTAAAAAAAGATTTTCTCGAAAACTGCTCCAAATTTGTTCTTTAAACTAATTTTCTAATATTAATTTTTGCATTCTTCCCCTTCTTACAATTTTGTCATTGATCGAAATCATCTCATAATTGTTAATCCTGACAAAAGGCTCATCTATTTCAGATAAACAGTCAGTTAGGTAAACAATACCACCAGGAACAAATGAAACAATAATATTCGATTGAACATTTAATAAAAAAGACACAATTGTACATTAACGGCGTTATTTCACTATAAATTGTCTGCTCTTAGTTTCACAGAATACCTTAGATGACAGTTGTGACAATTTTGTACTGTAAGCGGAAGAGTTTCCTGTACTAACACCTCACGATCAACTGATGTGTTGTTATTCTCAAATGTGGTTACAATCACGTGCCATTTCAAGAACAACGTAACTTCCTCCTCGCGGACCAGAACAAAATAACAATTCAGTCGATATTTCTACATGTTTTAAGTTTCTGCAGTTCTCATCTTTAAACCTTATTTCGTACAGCTTAGCGGCCACGTCATTGTTCCATTATTTGAGCGATATAATAATTCGGCAATCACTCAGAACATTGGACTTGCCATTCAAAGTTTTATTATACTTGTACAATCAATTTGTTGCCTTTTACAATACTTTAAGGGAGATTTCACCGGTGAGTAAAATCCCTATGAATGTTTTTTTTTCTGTATAATACGATTTAGGTTGTGTGTTCAGTGTAAAATTGATAGGATTATTATTAAATACTGAAGCAGTGCGAACATTCCGAAGTTTTTAAATCATTGTATTCAAACTGAAAATAGCTTAATACTTTGAATACATTTTGTTGAATACCCTTGTTGCATAGAGGAAGTACCATTGAAGTTAGTGGTGCTAACACAGGTGGAACTTTCTCCCCCGGATGTCCCAGGGGCTTCATGAAAAATACACTCCAAAATTAAAATATCAGTTTCAACTTCAAGGTGCCGCGACATCAGATCGTTAGGGAATATCAATTTTGGAGAAAATAGGCTGAACGCTCTAGCCGCTAGCGTTGTTCACAGGCGGACAGACGGGTGTTTGGCCGTAGTTCTATTTTTCGGAATCAAGGACCCACAAAGCGTGGATTCTAGCTGCACCACGTGACAGTGGAGTTTTTCCTAAATTTAGCGACTGGATTATTCCAGTTTTTCGTTATCAGGGCCCTGTAATAAATTTTTCTGCCGAAAATTCGCCCTTTCTTCGCGCAGCGTTATATGACGTTCACTTTACTCCGTAGAAAGTAAAAAGTAATTGAACGTTCAAGAAGGTCTCATTTTTTAAATTACGGCAAAAGAGACGTAACTTGCAACCCTTACGGGACACGACCACTTACTTTGAAGGGTCTACGACGCATCGTTTTTGCGTGTACTCCTGCTCTTTTTCACACATCAAACTGCATTTCATTTGTTCGTCTTCATTTTTTTATATAGGACTGAGGGTCAAATTAGTCACCCGCATACTTACGAAGCTTTCTGTCGATTTTTTTAAAATAAATGTTACAAATCCGTCATCTTTCCTTGGCGTATTCAATGTAGAGGAGATAATTGAAAACATTCAAAATGTATAAAATATAGATTGGAACTCCTGGCTGGTTTTTTATTTAAGCGAAATAGATCGTAGATATAAGAAATCAAACAGAAAAGAGAATTCATTACTGTCGACAACTTTCTGACACCAGTCAGATTTCCGGAGTAAGCGTCAGGTAAACTCCGAAATGCGTAAAATTGAATTATAAGAGAGCCACACACCTTTCTTATTAATTCAATTAAATCCAAGCACAACTTGCGAATATATTGGCAACTAAATCGAAGACAAAGTAAAAACAAATTAAATAAATTTTCAAAATTACTTCAAAAGAATCACGAATAATCATGGGTATTCTTCATTTCGACATTTTATGAATCAAATTGATTCCTGCTTAGCACATCTATGGACAACAACATAAAGGCTCGCCAAGAATAGAAAAGAAATGTGTCAATTAATAATCAATAATATGGTACAATATACAGATAAATGCAAAATCATTGCAGATTATTTGCAAATCGTCATTATGCCACACCCTCCGTCAACATTAATACGTATCAAAGAAATAGAAAACTTTATGAAACACCCATAAGAAACAACTGAAACTAAAATTAAATTTATTTCTTCCTGTGAAGTAGTTAATATAATAAAATAAAAATATTTAAAATATCGGAAATTATTGATAAATTGAAGGCATTGATGAATCTGCATTGCTAGAATTAGCACTAAGATGCTACAAAATCAACAAACAATCTCTAGCAGGACTAACTGAGATATTTAACTCCATCTGATGATTCAATTATTTTCTTCTGCCCTGGAAAATTGCAAAAGTTCTTAGTTTCCCTGAATCAGGAAAAGACCCTTGATGACCTAAGCATTTTACACCCTTGAGGCTCCTAACATCAATTCCGAAATTGTTTGCAAGCAACTACTAAAGAGACTGAACAAATCTTTCAGATACTGAAGTAATACTAAACATTTAATATCTGAACGAATCACTTTTGCATATATAAACTATTTAGACGTACCGAATACATCGCACTGAGCTTCCAAGAGAAAAAAAACTTATTTTACCTTATTCGCATTTGTAGATATTGGTCAACAATATGATAGTTTGGAATACTGGATTATTATTTAAAATAATCCAGCTAAAGTCCTCGATATATTCAGAATATTATTAAATGATGTATCATTGATAAAAAACGGTTCAGGTGTATCACTCGTTAGCTACTTCACGTGTTATCACTACCAAAGATCCACAAGTTTAGGTACTTTTTTGTAGCGGTCCATTCTTGTATACAGTGTGAAGAAATAACTGCCAGTCGAAATGATGTAACCATTCAGTGACTATATAATTCTTCATAATTCTTCATAATTCTTCAGTGACAAAAGGCGCGGAAAATTCGTTTCGGATTTGTTCATTGGGAGGAATTCTTTACCGCTATTGGTTTAAATTTCATTAGTGTAATAGCCACTATAAAACGAATCTCAATCTACTTTTAAATGCTCGTGGAATGCATCATTGCGCCAGTAATTCATGCCAGCGCTTCATAATTAATGAGCGAAAACTGCACAGGCACTTCGAAATCCCCGAGAGCAATGCATGTATGGATTTTAGATCAGTATTCGTGGGGTTAATGTAGCGTGTGTGAGGGCTGGATTTCGCGGCGAGCCACAAGCTTCGCGCTGCGAGGTGTCCGCAGGCCTAACCCTAAATAATCCCTATTTCCCTCTGTCCCTCCCTCTCGGCGTTGCTCTGTCCCTCCCTTTTTACCTTCCCCGTTTTCCCGTCCGTCTCTCCCTACTCGTTTCAGCCTTCCCAGTTGGAGCGCGCTGGCTCGTGGCCGCTGCCGTCGCTGAACCCACCCTCCCACTCGCTCGGAATGTCCGCGCCAGGCGCCGCCGCCCGCCGCGCCCCGAGGCGACGCGTTCGCGACGCTGGGGCAGCCTGCGAAGCGAGGCGGATCCGACTCTTCTTCAACCGGATCGCCCGCGATGCAAGCCTCAGGGTGATTTAGGAGTTGCGCTTTTCAACCTAAAAGCGACGTAAAATGAATAAATAACAAAGTACGATGCACGGGCGGTTGGCGACGGGTATTTTCGTCTGGCCTTCGTCCGAGTGTGGCACCGAGCCCTGACACGAGGCCGTCGGGCTGGCGGCCGGCACGCCGACTCGCCGCCATGAGGTGGGGGCGGGAGCGGGGGCTGGCGCTGGGGCTGGCGCTGGGGCGGAGTTGTGGGAGGTTGAGGGAGCTGGAGCGAAACGAGGGTGGAGAACGGGCGGACGAACGGACGAACTGAGAAGATACGAGGATCGTCGTTGGTGAGTGGGCGCTGCAGGAGCAAATTTCTAGTGAAAGTTTTCGTGTTTCAGGAAATAATCGCAGCTCACCTCATGTTTTCTGTGTGTGAGTGTGTGTGAGTGAGAGAGAGACAGAGAGAGAGAGAGAGAGAGAGAGAGAGAGAGGAAAAAGAGGGCGGGCAGGGAGGGAGGAGAGAGAAGAGGAGTGTGAGAGGGAGGGAGGAGGACGGGAAGAGAGTGGAAGGGAGAGAGTGAGGAGGGGAAAGGGAGAGAGAAACAAATGTGCAAAAATCAGTGGATAAAATTATATTAAATTTTTTCTATTAAACCACTAAAGGTTAGAAGTTAATGCTAGTGCATGATTTTTACTTTGTCACACTCACTTCGCAAGAAGAGAAAGTTATATAATACTGCGCCAGAAAACGGCGAATTTTCGACAGAAAAACTCTTATTGCCAAGCCCTGCTAAAGAAAGTAGATAAAGCCTGTTCTGTATGTAGTAAATTACCTCCTCTTAACACATGATGTAGCCACGATCAATGTTTTGTGGGTCCTTGATACCGAAAATTCAATTGACGGCAAAACGTCAGTCTGTCCGTCTGTGGTCAACGCTAGCGCCTAAACAGATCAGACGATTTTCTCCGTAATTGATAATTCCCGATCGGCTTTGGGACTTGCTTACAGATATTTTTATTTTTGAGGGTACTTTATGTGAAGCCTCAAAAATATTTTTAAAACTCAGGAATGGCTTCAATTTTTTTAACTTTGCCCCCGGATAGCATAAATAACGTATAGGAGAATGGTGCAGCTCTCATGTTTGTTGAAATCCCTTATTTTTTTAAAAATTGCAATTTCTTGGTGGCGTCTTGAAACAACTACACTATTGAAGATAGAAATATTTTTCCTGAATAAAATATGTCCCTCAAAGACAATTTTAAAATAAGTTAATGTTCAATTTTTCTAATATATATATATATATATATATATATATATATATATATATATATAGGGAGAGATAGAGAGGGATATTATAATTAATATTATATTTATATTAAATATGAAATAATAATAATAATAATAATTTATAACATATATTTTGGGCGAAATATAGGAAATTTTAATTTTTTTCTCAAAAACCGCTCAAATGTTTTTTTTCAATTCTTTCCACGGATAGAGTCTTATAAGAATGGTACTGGTCTCATTTTCGTTGATCTATCTGAATTTTTCAAAATTGCCAATTTAGAATTAATGCCAGGAACCATGTGCTGTTGAAGCACCCACACAGTTTTTACCAGTCGCGTCTTTGTGAAACTTAAAATCTGTATGTTTCATAGCAAAATATTGAATCTGAGGTAGAAAAAAAATGTATATTGTAAAAGTGTTGGGCATATAAGAGTTATTTTCATATTTTGCTACTTTTTGTCTAAATGAACGCTCCAAGTCCCGCTATGACAACAACCCCATGAGGAGCTCTCGCCGAAGGAAATCTGGGGGATACAGTGGGAACGGTTGGGAAGGGCTGCCGGAGGAAGATTGTGCTTCGGATCCGAAGATGGCTTCTCGGCATATTCGATTTGATTATGGAAAGGATTCCTAAATATTCTTTGTGATGGAAGGTGGATTCACATATACGTCAAAATCGTGGCGGAGGAATGAACCTCCATGTTTGGTGCGTAACTCCGATGATACGAAATGCAACATTGGGCATCGTGCATGATATAAAACATTTGTGCCGAAGTTCGTCATATTCATTTTTGCATATCTGCTTTGACGATTTTTTATTGGAGTGTTGCCAATAAACTCAACCTACGGCAAGATCTTTCTACTTCGACTCTAGCCGCCAAACAATAAACTCGTTCTATAGTAAATTTATTGTGCAAGAAGAATTCTCCGATTTCAATTCATCAGTTGGCAGAAGATCTATGTTTACGGTTGCGGATTCACGGTGCGAATTATAACTTACCTGATGTCACAGTGTACATTTTGCAGTGATTTCTTGCGGTTGGTCATGGTTCAGTAAAGGTGATATCCGAGTGGTTTCTTCTTCACATTAAGAATGTTTGAAACGTATGAACAAATTTTACTATTTTCGTGTTTTGTGTTTCTCGTGAAAAACTGCCCACGATATTTATTTACATTTTTTTCAGGAAATTGCGTTGTATTCATGCTGGAATATCTTTCACGAGAATGATATCCCACTTCTTGATGTATTTAGAGTATCGTATTTTGATGGAAATTTTGTGCATTTGTATCCCATTTAGACAAAGACGTGATTACGTGTTACAATAGAGTGGCTGCTTATTACATCTTACTCCTAATCGTTTGTATTCATTCCAAGTTTATTTCAAGATCCGATTATATTTCATAGGGCCTACATAACTAGCAAAATATTGATAGGAATGACACAAATGCATTCTAATTCTTTCAAATGAGAATGATTATATTTAGTTAAGCCTTGAGTTCATATTACATTCTGTGAAATAATTTTGCACTTCTGCACTACTTACCTCAAGAGGAAATTACTTTTCGCGATGCATTTGAAATTTACAATATTATAATAAGATTATTGTTTATTCATGGTCCATTTCTTCACTGAGGACGTGATCACAATTGAATATTATGTATTGTTTTCTTATTGCATCTTACTAGTATTGGCTTGGTTTATTTCAGAAGGAAAGGACTCTATTTCAAAATGTTATGGAACTACCACATTTTGACAAACTTGTTGTGTAAATGAGCTCATTTATTTCATAAGAACGTACAAATATTTATATTTTATAATTTATTACATTCTTATACTACCATGTTCTAAATATATATGCTAAACAAATGTTTCAAGTTGATGAGATTGCCTTCTACTATGCTTTGAGGAGTTATATGATGATGGTATTATTGTGCAGTCATGCTCTTCTTTTAGTAGGATATCTGAACTTAAATAGTCTTTATATCTTACAATAATATGATGGAATGTTTTGTATTCATAACAATTTTTTTTCAAGTGGATCGTAGCCGATATTTCTATCAATGAAGAGTGTATCACAGTTCTGTTAGATTTGTTTAGAATTCATACTGTAGTTATTTATCTAGAAAATGATTTCATTTCACAATACGTTAAAACCTAACACGATTTTTGAAGGGAGTTTGTTATAATTTGGATTTTTTATTTTCCCGCAATCCCGATTCTCATTGTCTTGGAACTGTAATATTAATTTATTGATAAAATATTTCCTACTTCTCGAGTTCCATTTTAGTTTACAGGTTTTGCTGTAAATAAAAAAAATTCATTACAGTGGATTTGGGACTAATGCAACTTACATTAATTGCACAATCCTACATTTTCTACCTAAAAAATCGCTTTTTGAAGCAAATACAATCGATTTGGAAATGAAATAATAGGCTGCTACAGAACTGAAATATGATAACTACATTCTATTAAGACCTTGGGAAGTGCCTGGAGCAATTAGTAGCCCAGGTACTTTACAAACACAAATATTTATTTTTAACGTAAAACTATAACTAATGCACAGCGTAAATGTTCTCATAGTTTTGAATAGGCATATCAAAAAACTTTTATATGACGACGACCGAAATTGATATTGACTGCTACTCTCTGAAAAAAAAAATAGAAAATCTCTCTGTATTCTTAATGCAAAAAAAGTGAAAGGTAGATAATCTGTTCTTAATTTGCAAATTGCCTCTTGCACTTGGTGGCTGAAAAATTTGAATTTCACTGAAACTCCATGTTTTGTAGGCAAATGCTCCACATTTTAACAATATCTGTGCATATTTAAATATGCTTGTAGTTTGTATATTTCAATTCATATTTCTGTGCTAAAAAGCTGGAATGTTCTTCGCAGCTCTAGATTCAACTAAGAATTACAATTTTTGCACTAACTACTTATTTACAACCTTCAATATTATATAATATATTTTAAAGATCACAAATGCTAAATACTACCACAAGAATTTATAAATCTTAATGTTGAATCAAAAAAGAGATAATATCCCAATGTTTCATTATAAATATTCGTATACTATACTATTATACAGTCATTGATCTAAGTTAGAAAAGCGTTTCTTCTTATTTATGAAGTTAGTTAAAAGAGCATGAGGTAGTATTTTATTTATTTAACGTCAAAAGACAACATAGTAGTAAGGCAGAGAGAAACATCTTTGCAGCCTTGAGCACTCTGTGCAATTATTTTGATCTGGCTCCAGAATATTTATTATTATTATTATTATTATTATTATTATTATTATTATTATTATTATTATTATTATTATTATTATTGTTTTATTCTGATTATTCAGAATTCGTACTAAATAAAATGCTCTCTCACTTTTCGTTAAAAATCATCAAGGGCTATTTACAGTACAGTAGAACCTTGATTATCCGAGGTAATGGTAGGGAGAGGTCGCAAGAATAAATAGAAAGCACATTTGATCAAGAAACTTTAATTTAACGAATAACGTATGTTGTGTGTTCAATTTAAAAAGTTATGAGAGTTTGTTTTATGAGATAATCAGTGTTTGTTTTATGAGATAATCAGTGTTTGTTTTATGAGATAATCAGTGTTTGTTTTATGAGATAATCAGTGTTTGTTTGAGAATCAGTGTTTGTTTTATGAGATTACAGTGTTTGTTTTATGAGATTATCAGTGTTTGTTTTATGAGATAATCAGTGTTTGTTTTATGAGATAATCAGTGTTTGTTTTATGAGATAATCAGTGTTTGTTTTATGAGATAATCAGTGTTTGTTTTATGAGATAATCCTCGTACGGCATGTCTGAGATGACATCTTGATTTGATTTCTCAGCTCGTGTGTCTGCAGGAAGCGTGTTGACATACAGGTCGAAGGGCATCTCTGAGATGTCATAAGAAAATGGCGCGTTCACTCGGAGGGGTTCGCGCGTTTCGCACTTCCGTCAGTTCCGCCATTGTTTCGCGGTCTCACGAGCGGACGTGGGACATTTTCTTCAACTGGCATTATATTTTAAACAGTATTGAACTCATTCGTTATTATTTTTGCTACAACTTCACAATGAATTAAATATTCGAATTATAAATTTTAAAAAATACAAATTTTTTCTTTAATTTTGAAAATCACTTTCCAAATTGTACCCAAATCACTGCCCTACTTTAGTAGTTAAAGTTATTGATTGTATAATTTCGCAAATAACCCGTTGCAATGCAAGAAAACAATTGTTTAAATTTTAACTCAAAGAATAATGTTTACAGAAATTAGTTTCACATTTTCTGTATATCTATGTCCTTCAAACTATCCATTTTGCACTTAGTTGCAGACCCTAATAGTTGTTCTACACTGTAGTGACAAATAAGAAACACTCTCTAAGAGAACAAGAATGAGTGTGGAAAACCATTTTCGATCAAATGACAGTCATCTGTGTATCAATAGACCAATAGTTTTCGATTCTCGACGCTGTTTCATTGTTAGATGGAGATCTTATCTAGAAGTATGAACGAGAAGCAGCTGTAATCTCTTAGATGCCATCCGACTAGATCAGGGAATGGACGCTGGCATCTGAAAGATGCCCTCCGACCTGAAGGGAGAGCCATTTTCCTGAAACCTCCCAGGTGAGAGCCGTCGACACCAAGTCATCTTGCAGATGCCTTCCGACATGTCTGACGTGTATATTATCAAACGCTTCCGACAGCAAAGGGTTAATTTCTAATATTTTTTCAAATTCATGAAAGTCAATTTTCTAACTCCCAGACGTTCAGGAGAATACCAACTTGACCAACAAGACGTTCAGGAGAATACCATTGCTTGACTTATCTCGAGATTTTTTTCTTTAGTGCAAATCTATCATCATTGTCACTCTCATCATCCACTGAATCGTCCTGTTGTAGGATAATGGAGAACTACTTACGCTGCGATAACGAACTGTTATATCATTGTCATTTAGACGTTCGAATCTCTCTTCATGAATATATTTTTAACCTATCCACAATACCAACATTTTTATCAACATTAGTAAAATCTAGAATTGATGTGGTATTTTCAAGCTTCCATATTTTCTTCGTCATTATGGACTTGATCTAAAATGTTCGCCCTGGAAAGTCTAAACGTACTTGCTTGTAAGTTTTCCCAAGCATCGCGTATCTTTTGTGGTCCATGTTTTCAGAAGTTCCTTCACTGAAGCATAGCAATTTAAGAAAACAGAAAAAATATTTGTGCGCATATTTTCAAGCAAGTGACGCTTTGATCCAATGTCTGCTATAAGAAAGTCACGTTAGGTGGTAGATGGAAAACAAAATTGACCAACTTGTGTTTTCAAGAGTAGATTCTGAGGGGTGTAAAGGGGCATTGTCTAGCAAGAGTACACTTTTAGGTCGTTTTCTCGTCCCAAAATTCCAGTACATATGGTACGACAACGTTGAAAAACCATTCAGGAAAAATAGCCTCGTTCATCCATGGTTTTGGGTGGTTGTAATAGTTTCATGGAAAACACGGTTGATTGCGGTTAATTTGATATTGGTTGTCCGTGCCGGTCGCATTTGACACGCCATTATGGCCAATCGTTCATGGCTATATTTGTGTTTAGGAGCTGATGTTTAAGATCGTGCAGCGAATGAATTAGAGGGTAGCTTTTCTTTGAAAAGACCTTATCTGTACACTTGGTCAAGGGACAGGTTCAATGTTGAAAGTAGTGAACTTGATTCCTCGTTTACAAGCGTTGCTAAAGTCAGTTCTGCACTCAGAGATTCTCCTTGGATGTCCAGCTGTCTTATACCGTATCGAATTTGGAATTTATATAACCAGCCTCTAGATGCTTGATATTAGAATTTGAATATCGAGGTCTATATTCGAGATGCTAATTTTGATGAGGGAGCACTATTGGACCGTTCAAAAACGGACGTAATTGATAGATCATGCATTTATACAGAAATGATGTGTTCCTTGTTTCTCGTAACATTCGCTTGACGCATGAATTCCCATTTTGCTCACCCAATTATCATTATTTGAAATTTAACATATTAAATTAATGCAGTAGTTAGAACATTTGTCTAGGTTACAGAAAGACAGAATCCCAAGTAACACATGATGTAGGGAATCTTGGCGGTCCAATGGACTTCGATAGAAATTGTGGAATTTTTCAGAGCAGGCATGAAATAAGTAATATAATACACTTTGTCAAAGACTTTCATCTAAGATGTAGAAAATCATTAAAAAAATGAAAACATATTAAGTTGAACCGAATGCTTTCTCAAGACATATGAAATTCCTATGCGATAGAAAAAATCGTCCATAGAAAGAAATCCAACAGTGATAGGAGAAAGGAATGCCATCAGTCAGTAAATTATTAAATATACACCGGAAGTATCGCTAGTCAGAAATGAGAATTGAGCTGGAATCGGGGCACTGCACCGAAATTGCTATGTTGCCATTTGCACTCGACCCTGTATTGACCCTTGCGTGCGCAATCACACAATCACACTTCCAAGTATACGTAATTGTTCAAACGAGTGACAATGCACCGCTGTTCGAGCGGCTTTATTGAGAGAGAAACTTGCAATTCTGATGTATCAGAGAGACGTACAAATGTGATGGAAATTACATTAAATTACAAAGCATTGTTTTTAAATAAACTGTTGTCGGAATTTGAAACTTTCTGCTGTTGTGTGAAATAAAATGCATGTTTTTTTCTTATTGTATATCTATATTTTTGTGTGTTCACGCTTCAATGAAACGCATAAAACTGGGATATTAATCAATCCGGTTTAGTGGTAAAAGAGAAGAGGAATTGTCTCTCTGAACCATTAAAACCGTTCCTATTAAATTTATTACAATGTTTGTAGAAAATATTGTTCCTCGAACTATATTGAAATTTACCATCGAAAACGTGTTCCTTTTTTATTCAGCTAAATTATTTGTTACCGGTTCTCATATGTAGAGATATGTAGGCACTAATAATTTATTTTAATATTCAGTGAGATCTATATTATAGGAAGAAACGTATATTTCTAGTTAAATAAGTTACATAACATTCGGGTATTTTTTACTTGTGTAGGGATTTAGTTATTTCAAGACGTAATTTAAAACGATAGTGATGAAATTATTAGGGTTGATTAATAGTACACAGTAGTTCTGTAGAACATTTTCTCTAGAATGCATGTATGGCTATCGGAGTGTGTGTATATATAAGAAAAGTACTCTCGGTCAGAAAAAATGCAGGCTGAGGTAGCTCCGATCAACAACTGATACCCCTGCAGTGCCTCTATTCCTGACGGTGACAAGGTTTTCGGCACTAACTAGATAGCTAGGTCGAGGTCAGTCTCCATCTGTAGGAGAATCTTTGTGGTCGGCTGCTCTGATTGATAGTTATCCCAAGTTTCTCCGATCATCCCCAGGTGAATGCCGGAACAGTATCCTACAAAAAGGCTACGGACCTTGCGCAATCTTTCCTTCCTCTTCCTTGACGTATCCTCATCCCTTACTTGAACATGCATACATTTATATGCACTACAATACCTTATGTCTTGGGAGACCAGTCGGGAGCTTAGAGATAGTCCCGACTGGGATGCAATGCCCTTCAAGTGGGAGATACCTGAATGGGAAAAATCGCAAACGACGTGTAGTTTGGCGCCGGATTTCACCATCCAGCTGAAGATCACTGCCACCTCCTGTGATAAAAATTTGCACCTCACTAATGGGACTAATGGCCATAGCAGTTGTCGTGTACGGAAACACAAAATAATGAATCAATCAGAATAAATGCAAATATTTAATCTATACTTTGTTTTACATGTAAATCATGTACACGACGGATTTCAAATCAAAACATACCACCAATATGTTACACACTTTTAAAGCATTTGTAATGGCAAACATCTGTGCCGTTCACTAATCATGTGTTCTCGAAAAAAATCACATTGATTCACTTTACCTATTTCTCAAGTTCTTGTTTTATTGGTGATTGGATATTTTGTGCTGACTAAAAGTGGATTGCAGGGTTTCTCCTCTCCAAATATTTCCGCCAGCGGAGCACAACCAAAGCCGGGCAAAGTTGTAAGCTCCCAACCTGTCTCCTGACATGCGTGGTAGTATAATGCGCACAAGTACATGTGTGTGTAAGCGGAAAAGAGAGGGCAAGGACTAGGAAGGAAAGATCGCGCGCGGTTCGTGGCCATTTGTGAGGGTATTGCTTCGTTATTTACTTGGTATTTATCGGCGAAACCGTGTAAAACAACCGATTACAGAGACCGGCCGCTGGAATTCTCCTCCAGGCAAGTGGTTGGATTTGACCTCACTATGTAGCGATTGACGAAAATGAGACATCGTCGGATACGAACCCTTGGACTTCCCGGTTACAGTTGTTATTCACGTTCTTCCGACCTAGTAGTCGTAAAGCTCGAGCAAAAAACTTCGACTCGTTCCATATGAATATGAGAACAAAACGCTATCTGGGAGCAGCATCGGGCGCTCCTATTTTCCATTTCCGGTGTATCTGTGAATAGCCGTAGTGAATATCCGCTTGACCTCCCTGTCTGCAAACGGGATTAGTACGGTTTCCGTCTCCCTTCCCAGCGGAATGAGGCGCGAAATTAGGTCATCATCGACGGCTGAGCATCGGAGAGTGGCAGCGGGAGTGGGAGCGGTCGCACAAGCAGAGAGTGAGGGAGTGGGCATGTTTGCGCAGATGCTTATGCATATGCACAAGTGGGCGCGACCAGCCTCTGCTTCCGCCACCGCCACCATTTGCCTCCACTGCCACCGGTCGCGCGCGTGTGACGCCAACCTGCGACGCCCACCTGCGCCGGCATCGCCTCCACCTCGCTTCTCCCACGCGCTCACCACTTCCCATCACTCGCACCACCACTTCCACAACACTTCCACCACCACCATCTCCGCCACCACTTCCACCACCGCCATCTCCGCTACCACTTCCACCACCGCCATCTCCGCCACCACTTCCACCACCGCCATCTCCGCCACCATTTCCACCACCGCCATCTCCGTCATCACTTCCACCACCATCTCCGCCATCACTTCCACCACCACCACCACCACCATCATCTCCGCCTCCGCTTCCACCACCACCATCTCCACCATCACCACCATTTCCGCCACCACCACCATCTCCGCCACCACTTCCACCATTACCACCAACTCCGCCACCACTTCCACCACCAACCACTAGCACCACCACTAACGCACACTTCCACCAACATCATCTCCGCCACCACTTCCACCACCACCATCTCCACCACCATTTCCATCATCATCTTCACCACCACTTCCACCGCTATCTCTGCCATCACTGCCACCACCATCTCCACCACCACCACCACCACCACCACCATCTCCGCCACCACTTTCACCACCATTTCCGTCACCACTTCCCCCACTTACAACACATTCTCCAGTCACCACCAGCACTAGAACCCCCATCTCCGCTACAATCGCCATCTCCGTTGTCACTACAAACACAATCCCCGCCAGTACCAACATTACCTCCATTTTCACCAACATTACCATTTCCAGCAACATACCACCTCAATCAATCCGATGATTTCTACATCCATTCCTGTCGTCAACAACAATACCTTCATGCGCTGCTACCGTCGCTTTCTTGCCTGCCTTCCATGCGCTGAGTTGCAACAGTCGTAGAGCATGCGTAGGCAGAGGGTATTAGGGGAACCCTGTTTCGCAGCGAAATTGCCGATTTAACTGTGTGGTTGCACAGGTCACTCGGATTAGCCACAAAACGGAAATTAGTTATCGACGCACTTCGAGCATTAATCTTTTCTGTTTATAGAATGTATTTGTAGAAGGGGTCCAGTTTGCTGTCTTTACGTATTGTGCATTATTGTGTCCGCGTTTTGTACGTTCCTGCTTATTTGTATGAGGGTATCAATTCGAGAAAAGGGAGGGCCAATGACAGTGTTGGGAAGTAAGTAACGAAGAGGGGGAAAAGACAAAAATTTGTTGTGTGTACATTCATGTACACATATGTATATGTATTTTAAAACGTTAGAAATGTGTCAGAATAGTTTTCAGATATTACAATTCTTGCCTGTAAAGTCATCATGTCGAAATCTGGGAAGGAAATTTCTTGCTCACTTATTTAAATGTACACATTCATAAAGTGAATCTACACGCTTGATGGTCACCCTAGTTCTGCGACCACGACAGTAGAGTAGAGAGCTTTGTAGTATTGTAGAGAACTTTGTCTCGTGACTTAGGCTAGGGATGACGGTTATTACAAAAATAACTAAATTTAGTCATTTCGCTGTATTTGTTCAACTTGGCAGTCGTCACACTGATAGACTAAAGCTCGTTAGTTCCCCAGGGTATTGGGTCTTCGGTTTAACCTGACTGTTATAACCGCTCGTATTAAACGATTATTGAAATAATCTTTTCTTTTTTGGAATAAAGAGAAAGAGCCCACAAAAATTATTCACATTCTTACAGGAGCAATTTAACGTCTTTTTTTACACTACGTAATATATTACAAATCAAACCTGGAATTTTACGTATTGCATCAAGCGTATTTTGATGTTATAACTAAAGGATAAAATACTAAGATCACATAAATTAAAAGGCCTGATAGCATGGTGGTTTTGTTTTGTAATCCGAAGACAAAAATATTGAAATGACAAATTGGTGTAATATATATATATATATATATATATATATATATATATATATATATATATATATATATATATATAGTACAGTACCACATATGTGGGGGAGAACAACCATTCGAAAGCTTGGAGCTTATTCTGACAGGAGCGCTGTCCCTCTCAGACAGACGCCTGGAGGAGCAAACCCCTGCAAACCGGCGTGCTGGTCGGCGCTGGATCTCACGTTCCAGCGGAAAAGAACATCGCCCCATTCTGATATATAACATGTATTACGCTTTCAGGACTAATGACCATAGTAGTTGTAGCATCTGGAGGGACAGTAATCAATCAGTGAATAGCTCAATCTGTATCTCGCGTCTCATCGAGGGGAGAAACACCCCCACCTCAGGGTTAAAACATACACGGGACTAATTACGAAAGTAGTTGACGAGCGTTGACACACCATGTACTCTCTCATTAACGTAAGGCGCGTAAATACAAAGGTTGAAAAGATAGGCGATACATGTGAAGTTACGTAACCGTTTTTCTAAGCGACCCCAACCATCCCTCCTTCTCGATCGATTTCCAGGACGTTTCACGTCATAAAAAGCTGTCCGGGATATAAATAAGGAACGCCTGGGAATGACACTGCTGTATTCGTATATTTGCTTCAGTTGGTCCAATGAATAACTAGAACGTTTTTAGCAGGGGAGACTGGGGTTAAGTGATTACCCCTTGGTATTTCCATAATAGTCTGCACGTGAACTTGTCGACAGTATAAATCTCTCATTAGATGACTACATCACTTGACAGCGTTTGTATCGTTTATGTCAACACCTGTGCCACGCTGTTAAAGCTGGAAATGAGATTGGGAGAGCGTTAGAAGTCCCCGAGAGTTGTTTTATCCTAAATATTTTTGTTCAATTAAAAATTTCAGATGGATGAAAAAACTTAGACAGATTCTAGATACAAGCCCAACTCATTGACGTTAAAAAATTTCATATCTGACATTTGGATAGATGTTTAGGATTGGTTTTGTAAATTTTCATCTATAATTATCCATACGGAAATAAAATGAAATTTAAGCGTGTAAGGTTGATAATGAAAGAGTCCATTGAATATAAAATGCTTATTAACATAAAATTAAAATTTATATCGAACATAGTCTTTAGATTTATTAAAATAGTTTTCAGGTACACCCTATGTGGAATATGGATGTGGTAAAATCATTAGTGCTGGAATCGGAAACAAATATGACACTGCATAGAAAACTTACGAAATAATTTGTTCAAGAACATATCTTAAAGGAACAGAAACCGGAGGGGTAGTTTTGCGGACAACAAAAATAAAAAAATGGGAAAGAAAAGATAGATTCTTGAGGAAAAATAACACGTTAGTAGGTAGGAAATGAAATTCAATTATTGCTTCTAGAAAAGAAACAGGTAAAACGAAATTTAAAATCTAATTTAAAAACTAATAATCTTCCGTTAAATAAGAGTGCAAACAGCCAAAGAATAATTCTTTTTTTCATTAGGTTTTAGCCCTTTGCTTTAATAACGGACAATTCATAAAACATTAAAAGCACAGAATGCCAACAAAAGACGGACGAATATACAAACAAATCATTCTGCTTATGTATCAATCATTCAAATCATTGGTCTGAATAACAGAAGATCCCAAGCACGCATCCCTGCGGGATCAAGTATTTACAGTTCGTAACAATCCATTATCAGTTATTAAAATTGGTGCGTTAGCACGTTTACACTATCTTGTCAACAATAGTTTATGACAAACGTCGTCGCGTTGCGTTCATCCTATTTCGTTTATCTTCACCCTTCATCCCATTTGCATTACATTTAAGACTGCTAATTGCATATGACATTTCTAAATTGTTACAAATGGATTTTATTTAATTTTTCTCGTCATCTATTCCACTTTATTTAGTTTTATTTTAATATACATTTGGAACTGTTCCTACCGATTAGTTTAACAGAACTTCTCTACGCAAAGAAACTAAACAAATAATATCAATTAGTATATCTCGTGCCGGGAAATGAGAGAATAGGGCGTGAAGAGAAGGAGAAAGCGCCGCAATGTTACGATGATTTTAAACATTAAGTCATAGGGAATGTGACACACATTCTTTTAATATTTCATATTTCTATGAAGAGTGATTAGATACGATTTCCCTAGAGTGTATACGATGCCTGTAGTATATACCTTGTTATGACCGCTTGAACATTGCGTAGTCCGTCTCAGTCGCTTAAGGATTGGTCCCTGGAACGTGACCTCTATTTTCGCATTGGCACAGCGCGGGATGCCGTATATGCTGTCTACGTATCGGCCGTATTTTTGGGAACGCAGAGGCCGCGAATATCCAGTTTACTAATGTAAAGGCAAGGGAGGTGAATGTGAATTCGGGAAGTATATAAATCGAAATATATGTATTTTAAAAGCAGAATATTTACGCGTCGAGTTATATTCTGCCTTTTGGAACGTATGAATAAAAATTGAGTTTTCATGAGTCGAAGCCGATGCAGATGTTTAACCCTCTCTGGTTTGCCTCGTGATATAAGCATGTTAGATTCATTACATAATGATATTGCACGATGTTACAGACGCGCATTGGGACGGAGCAGAAATGTCTCTCTGGGGTACTTCAGTCGAAGAAAGTGTGGTTGACTAGTAAGGCTGAGATAGGAGTAGTCCTGCGTGTTGTGCCAAATGGAAGCAGGCCAAATCGCCAGGAGACGCCTCTGTGTTGCTACAACCTGTGCACCCCACCACATCAGCTGTTCGCGGAGAGGAGAGAGAGACTGGAAGCGTTGACTTCGAATGCGAACTGTCAAACACATCTCTATTGCTCTTCAGTAAAAAAGATGTGTTCTCAACGAAACTTCTTTTCTCTTTGCATCCAGACATTCCGTCCACCCTCTTCTCTTCGAAAGAATAATAGTTACATTCAGTAGTTTCATCGATTAAATTCAAGTGTTAGAATACGAATTAAAGATCTTCACTTTTTCTAAGATCCACGTATGTGAATTTCAAGACAAAGGATTTTCTTCTAATATTTTAGACCTACGCATTACACACATGCAGAAAATAAATATTTAATTGTTGAACAGATCGGTGAAACGATGATAATACTTCTATGAAATTTTGACTTGTTCAGTAAATTAAAGGTGAATATTTTTCCATTATTTTTTATTTTAATTGAATAAGTCGTTTGTTGCTAGCATAGGAAAAGAAATTATACTCGCATAAAATATCTGAAATGACAAGATGCGTATGAATTATTGGGACAAGAAAAATTACTTATACAGGAAATTATATCCGATTTATTCAAAATGAAAATGTAGAAACCAAGAAATATGAAATGCTCATCTTCCCTCTGGAAGAAGTTAATGTTTTCATTATTGAAAGAGAGTGAGGGTAGATTTTGAGCCCAAGCTGTTCTTATTCCAAATACTCAGAACTAGCAAAGAATGTTAGAACAACATGGATTTAGTTTTTCCAAAAAACAATCTGATGTTTTTACCTCTAGCTTGGAGTACCATTTTTATACATAAGTTGAGGAGAAAATGGTACCTGACATTTTCACGTTTCGTAGGAATACTTTGGATATTAGGCCAAACATTGTTCAACCCTTCCCAATTTTTCCCAAACAATTTTTTTGATGTGTTTTATTAAAAAAGAAGATAGGGTCTCTTCGTCCAAGGAATCGCCTCGCCGACTTTTTTTCGTGAAAATTGTGATTAACATACTTTTCTAAGGCTTTTTTTAAGTTACAGCATGTTGAATTTTTAAACACAGAAAGCTTATAATATTTGTTACGTAATTTAGGGGATTTGGGAGCGTGTGCAAATGACAAACAAGTGATACAAAATGACAAATGAAAATTTTTCCCAAGAACATTTTATGTTCATCCTAAATTCTGAGTTATAGGAATATAAATTGAAGATGAAGTACTTTAAAAGCAAATTTCTGAAAAAGAAAATTCATTTCAAAATAAATGATCACAAAATTCACTTTTAATCTTTATGTACATTTCGTTTGCAGTCGTCAATAATGTATATAATTAGTAAAGAATGTATCCTAAAAATGTCAGAAAGACATTCGTACGTTAACTAAACAATTGATTTTAAAACTTTTACTTTTTGCACTGAAGATTTTCCCGAAAAAATAAGCCTTATAATATATGAGCCAAAAAATATATTTTCTCCAATGAATCGATTCTATCTTCTACATCAATTAAATAAATTAAAAGATCGAAATCGAAAAAAAACATCATTTGATGGTCGATTATATAAGGAATAAGTAACTCAATTACTTTCAACGATTACTTTGTTAATAATTTTAGTCTGCAATCGTTACCTTTAGCAGAATATACTTTTAACTCGTAATTTACTCCTTTAAAATTGTAATCGTAACTTTGTAATCGTTACATCGCATGTAATCATGAATAATATTTTAAATATGCCTATTCAGTTCTTTTCGCTCGCAAACTACCACGGTCGTTGCGAACTAAGAGAATGGGTTAGTTCATTTAGTTCAAAACTAAACTTAACAATACGCCCCCATCCACGGCATAGGAGAACTTTCGTGGCTCCATCCCAGCGCGCCGAGCGAAGATTAGTTCGTTTGTGAACGATGCTTCTCTACCTCTACGTGTACTTGTACTTGTACTCGTAATTGTTGTTGTAATTGTAATTTTACTAATTACATGCTGAACATGTAATTTGTAATTCTACTGGAGTATAATTTTTGACAAAAAACTGTATTCGAGCCCAGTTCCTAATTTTACATACTTTCCCCATCAGTGATATAGAGTAACCTTTGCCGGTCGTGATAGCGATCTGGCGCTTACGCTCGACCTAGGCGCCGTGAAGCTAACGGGAAGCGCGTGCGTTGCCACAAAGCGGAAAGCGCGAGAGCATGGCCTCCCCACCGGGCACGCGCCCTCTTCGCATACCGTGGGCGGCATACAATCTTACTCGCCATCTCGGTTAAAAATAGGAATGTGAATTAAGCATCGCCGCGGGGGCGCTCTATGTATCGATCTTGTGCTCCGCGACCTACGGGCGGGGAGGTCGCCGGTTCTGGTCTCGCGGGATAGTACCGACAAACAGTGTGGTCTCGAGGCCTCGCCACCCACGCTCTTCGTTACTGATTTCCGTGGATTTGGCATTTGATACATGCGCCATTTGAGGTAGTCACTCTTTCACTAAACTTCATTCCACCCTCTTAATCTAAAAAACTATGCTTTACTCACTAATTGCTTTCATCTGCTCCCTATGATAAACGCTGTACCGACAGTTAAACTGATCCATATCTTTCAAAACAAATTCTTACGAATGGTAGTAAATGTGGTTTGTTAATACCCAAATCATCCAAAATTATATAACTATGGAACCGCTAGCAGTTCACACACAAAATTAGTGCTTACATTTTATTTCAATACTTCTCCAGAATGTGGTCCAAGCTTCTACAACCTTGGTCTTGGAATTATCCCCTTCCCTTCCTCGCGCATGCACTTGGCTCCCGTTCCATGTATTCATGAACAGTTTTCCGGAAATTAGATAACCTCACTTTTTGTATTATAGTGATAATCAGTGTAAACTGAAATTTTTCACGTCTGGAAATCTAATGTTTTCGCTCCAAAACGCTATTTTTTATGTCCATTTCTTTACACAAGATAATGAGACCTCTCTCTCTCAGAGATGGTCTCAGAATTTCAAAGAAAACAATAATTAAACAAATATAAACCGTATGTTACGTTTTGCATTGATTACTTATTGTCAGAAATGGAACATCGGGGTTTCGTATTACAAAGTATTTACACAACAGCCCCTCGGGTGGTTTCTGCACAGCGCCCTAGCTTTCCGCCGTGCTCTCTCGGGTTCGATTCCTGGTCCGGGCCAAAATAGAGCTGAAGCTTCCCATTACAATAGTCTCAGTTCTATAGCTGTGTGACGCAAGAAAGGCTCAAGGAAGCCCCAGCGTGTTAGATACGGCGAACGGAATCCATCAAGCTCGCCGCATTTTTCCCTTAGCCCCAGGCATAGATAATAAATAGAAACAGGGCCGCTTCTTTCACTAACACTGTTCGCAATTTTTACAGCAGACTATCCAAATCCATACGAAGCCAGAATAGCTCTTCATGCTGAAGATCTCGCTATCTTCACTTCACATACTGTGATATCAACTTAGCCTATGATTACATACAATCCTATATTTACAGTTATACGAACTGGACCAAAAAATGGAGAATTAAAATTATCCCCTCAAAATCACAATCCAAAATATTCACACTCAAACATCCTTCCTTCCCAACATTCTTACGAATAAATAACACTGATGCCCCCTGGCTCTCTCATCCTTCGCCAGCCAAATACCTAGGTGTCTTACTGGACAAACGGTGAACTTGAAAACTGCGCATTTAATCTACAGCCCATAAGATACGTGCAAAAGTTTTAAAACTCTACCCGTTTAACAATAGAAATTCCACCCTTAATATAGAAACTGGGCTGCTCACCTATAAAATGATAATAAGACCCACAATGACATGCGTGCCCAATATGGCGCAACATAGCACCAACCAACCTATCCATTTTACAGACTATTCAAAACAAATATTTAAGACAAACCTTGAAAGCTACCCTGTTTCATTTCTAACTCTCAAATCCACCGATAGTTTCAAATACCTCTCCTTTCAGATTCATCTCAGAAACCTCTCAAAAATATTACTCTCTTCTCTCAGCATGTCCCAACACTCCAATATTCAATCTCGGTCAAAACGCTCATTATTCTTCACGCATTAATTCAGATTCCCCAAGGACCTCTTTCTCCCACCCTAATTCACAAAAATCATTTAACACAATTTCCCACGAATACCCCCGCCACTTCTCAACAATAAATGCAAACTTCCCTTAGTGAAGTTATTCAAATATGAAATTTTAAAAATTGTGAAGGGTCATATCGAGACCCGCATTTGCCTGAGGATAGCCAAGTAAATTCATTGTATGTGACGTTGTACCCGTCAAATTCCACGAAAGATGAAAGTAGAACGAGAAGAAAATCAATTAAAAAACAGGGCCAAGGCGTGGGAGCACTGCTAGCTGGCAAAGGTCAGATTAACCCGAACCTAAAATGCCAAACATATTCGAACATCTGTACCGCTTACTTGCCAATTCGCCTGACGTAGCTGAGACGACATAGCGCAAATAAGTAAAGCCATCCAACATTCACGCCATTTTAATATAAAATTACTCCAAAACGTCTAATATTTCGAAAAATTGTACACAAAATTCTTTAAAGATTTACTATTGTAACCGGCTTACGTGCTTCAGGGTGTTAATTGATGTCACTGCAGTGCCTTTGATCGGGAGGTCCTAGTGTTAGAGTTCCGACTGTGACAGGATTTTCGACACTAGCTAGATAGCTAGGTCGAATTCAGCAGCTGTCTGGAAAATTCTAACGTCCGGCTCCTCTGATCGGTATCTTTCCTGGATTTCTCCGATCAACACTAGGCGAATGCCAGAGCAGAAAACAAAGCGGGTCGCGGACCGCGCGATCTTTCCTTCCTCTTTCTGGACCTATCGTCACCCCTTACTTACACACTTACATTTACATGCACTACACTACTACACATGTCGTGAGACCAGTTGGGAGCTCAAAGATCCCTGATAGGGGATAACCCCGCAAGCCGACGGATAGGTCGGCGCCGGATGTCGCCACCCAACGAAGGAAGATGACCGCCACTTCCCGCGATAAAAAATGTGCACTGCACTTACGGGACTAATGACCTTATCAGTTAACCCAACCGGAAACACCAACCTATCAATCGATTTAGTATTGTAGAGTACATTGCATTATATAAGAAATTTCTAGCATTAATATTGAAGGTCTAGGGCCGGTTTGAAAAAGAATGGAAATTATGCAATTGTGGAAATTCCAAAGGTT
The DNA here is from genome assembly GCA_011170035.1 of Teleogryllus occipitalis. Classification (NCBI taxonomy): domain Eukaryota; kingdom Metazoa; phylum Arthropoda; class Insecta; order Orthoptera; family Gryllidae; genus Teleogryllus; species Teleogryllus occipitalis. The sequence goes on from BLKR01001751.1 coordinate 105,771, forward strand.
TTCATTCTTATGTAATATTATTAAGAGAGTTTTGCTATATCCATGAACAAAATTAAAGAAAAACTTGTAGCCGTTTTTGAAAAAATATTGTTAACGTATTTTTTACTTTCTCGCCCTTACGACGGCACTTCGTAGGAAAAACAAGTTATGTAATCGCGCGCCGGAAAACGGCGAATTTTCGGCCGAAAAACTCTTTATTGTTTGCCCCTGATAACAGAAAGTGAATAAATCTTGTTGCTAAGTATAGAAAAAAATTCCTTTTACACATGGTGTAGCCGGAATCCATGTTTTGTTGGTTTTTGATACCGAAAAATCGATTGACGGCAAAACGTCTGTCTGTCTGTGTCTATCTGTCCGTCCGTCCGTCCGTCCGTCCTTCTGTCCGTCTGTGGTCAACGTTAGTGCCTAAACCGTTCAGCTGATTTTCTTTAAAATCGATTTTCCATAATCTATCTAAATGAACGCGATGCTTTGAGAGTTTCAAACAGATATTTGGATTTTTGAGGGTACTTAACTTAAACTCTCAAAAACATTGTCACTATTTTCTCGAAACTGGCACCACTTTTTTGGTCGAACTTTGTCTTCAGATGGCGTAAAGAGCATTTAAAAGGATGGTTCAGGTCTCATGTTCATTGAAATCCCTGATTCTTTGAAAATTCCTAACCTGCAATTTCCAAGATGACGCGGGGCTCATTTTCGTTGAACTCTTTATTTTCGAAAATTGCGAATTTAGAAGTAATCTGAGAAAGAGCGTGCTGTTGTAGCATAAATACAGAAAAAATCAGTTCAGGTTTTCACTCAAAATTACGCAAAATCAATCCATTCGAAAGAATACACATGCTATAATTTGAAGGTCTAATTTTAAAGAACAGTCATTTAAAAAGTCATCAATCTTCGATAATGTAATCGGAGGAAGACGCTGAAAACGTTTTAGTTTGCAATTTTCGAAATTTTAGAGATTCAATGAAAACTGGACCTACAGCATTTTCATATTTTTACAATGAGTAAAAAAGTATTTGGGGTCAGTTTTTAGTAATGTTAGAAAAGGTTCTAAGGGGTTCATGTGAAGTACTAACAAAAAATAATATCTCCATTTCAAAATCAAGAACCTGCGACTTCAGCCACATCAATTGAAGAATGTCTGTTTTGGTGCTATCCTGTGTACGGTTTAGGAGCCTAGAATTGTCTCCAAACAGACGTTTGGAAAATGAAAAAATAAATAAATAAAAAGATCCTTTTCGCCATCAAAGACCCACAGAACCTCAATACACTACATTAAAATTTTGGAGGAAAATGAGAAGTGACAAAGGTATTTGGACCGTTTTTTCTGGGGGGGGGGTAATCCTAGCATTACGAAGGGGAGGGTGCCAGAAGCCTGCTGTAGAACCAGAAAAGTGTAAAGAATGTAGATTATGTAATGCTGCAGGAAAAAGTGCCGATTTTTTGACAGAAAAAACAGTTTGTGAATTTGTTATAGAAACAAGAAAAAATTCTGTAATTATTAAATTACTTTCTAACATACGTACTACACTCAAAATAAAGGTATAGAAGGTCTTAAGTTCCTCAATATTAAGTGAGCGAAATAGGCCGCCGTTTTCTCGTTGCTCCTTGTTTCAATTTTCGCGCTATTGTGAGAGAAGCACATTGTTCATTCCTTCACTGCTACATAGGATGGTACACATATTTTTTGATTGATTAGTGATTCCGCGCGCGTCAACTCTAAAGTCATTGACACGTAGTTTACGTATATAAAGCCTCGCTCTTTGACAGACCAGGCTTAGGTGGCTAAGAGCGCCAATTGATACCGGGAGCGGTGGTTCAGTGCATCAGCTGATGTTACTGCAGTGTCTCTGACCGGGAGGTCCTGGGTTTGAGTCCCGACGGCAGCAAGATTTTCAACACGAGCTTGCCAGCTAGGTCAAATTCAGTCGCTGTCTAGAGGAGAATTCTAGCGGCCGGCTGCTTTGATCGGTAGTTTTCCGTGGTTTATCTGATCAACACCAGGCGAATGCCGGAGCAGTACCCTTACAAACGGGCCACGGACCGCGCGCGATCTTTCCTTCGTCTTCCTTGTCCTATCCTCACCCCTTACACATACTTACACTAACATGCACTACACTATCACATATGCCGGGAGACCGGCCGGGGTCTTAGAACTTGTGCCGGCTGGGCCGATGCCTCGCTGGTGGGAGATACCTGGTTGAAGAAAACTCCGGCGCCGGATCTCGCCACCTCCCGATGAAAAAAACATGCACTACACTTACGAGGCTAATGATCATAATAGTTGGCGCGCCCGGAGTCGTCAATCAATCAATCAACAAATTGATATTACTGCAGTGCCTCTGACCGGGAGGACCTGTGTCGGGTCCCCAAGGAGGCAAAACTAGCTACATATCTATTCAGCCACTGTTCGAGGAGAATTCTTGCGGCCGGCTGCTCTGATCGGTAGTTTTCCCTTGTTTCTCTGATCAATGCTGGGCGAATGCCGGAGTACTACCCTAACATAGAGCTGACGGACCGCGCGCGTTCTTTATTTCTCATACTTTTCTCCTCATCCGTTAATTAATACACACATACACACACACACTTACACACAAAAATAAGTTTTGTGTGTAAGTAAACTATATTATTTGACTGTATAATATGCTTTCACGGAAAACGTTTTTCTGTGACATTCGGTATGACACGTCAAGATTTTTCTTCTCGCATATTCTCGTCATCAAAAGTAGAATATTAAGAAACTATTTTTCTCAAAGCAATTATCGCAGCTGTCCTAGAAACCCATTTCTTTGTGTGTGTTCAGGGGGAGCGAGAGAGAGCAAGAGAGAGATGGCAATTAACTGGTTGCAACCCTTTATTTTCCCGTCGTCAGTTAAATGTGTGACCGACCCCGGGAGATGAACTGCTAGCTTCCATTAAGCTTAAACTCTTGGGAATCCACAACGTGGCTGGCCAGAAAGGATTTTCAACGACCGGCATGAGCAACGTTTTGGCATGAGATCTTATACCCCACTTTATGCGAATACTGTATCATGATCTGTGCTTAAAAGTTTCGTAATCAATTGGAATTGTTTGAATTTGCGGACTCCTATGGTCACTGACCGAATACTATAAGCGAAACTTCAAACATTCCCATTTCCCCTTGCTCCCCAAAGACAACGTTGAATTTGAATTTGTGCTGCTGTGTGCTCAACTTCTTTTTTCACGACACCCTTGACTATTTCTCTATGCAATAGAACTAAACTGTCATATCGCGAGTATTAATAAGACCTTTCACGACCGAATGGTGTGGGTCTTTGCTCATTATTGCAGTACGTTTACGTTACTAACATGAATGAAATATTCTAAAAAGGAACTGCTTACATTTGATTTTATGTGGTATGTGAGATAAACTGAAATTACTTAATGGGCTTGAAGATGCATAAATATGTACATAAAAATGTATGCGCTAGTGATTGAGTAAGATAATTCTCAACATTTTATGCACAAGATGATGTTTATATGACATAATATTATGTTGCATATTATGCGATTTCCTGATTTACCACAAAAAGTCAGACTTAAAGTATTTCCTACGACGATCTAAAGAAGTATATTCACGCCGAATGTGTGCCCTTCGAATTAAAAGTAATAACCTTTTCAGTACACCACTAAATTACTTCACAATTTTCACTATCAAATATTTATATACCAATGTTGTTGATATTGTATTGAATATCTTGTTTTAGAGAGAACAGAAAATTTCATTCTTGTTATACCTCGTTTCGGAAGCTAGCGACGAAAGAAAAAGTAGTCTCTCCTCTTGTGAAGCAGATTGGAAGAATGAGGCCTCTTTTTTGTGGGAGATTAATTGAACTTCCTGTGAGCAAGACGGAGGCAGCAGCCGACCACCAATTTTTTAAGGAAGCTGCGCGCTCTGCCTCATTGCTGCTGGCTGGCTGTTTATTTACCCTCTATGAAAAGCGCCTGCGTGTGCTGCTTATACAGAAATGGACCCTGCCGTTTATGTGTTATTCATATCCGTCTTATCGTGAGCATTTGTTTGTATGATATCGCGTATATCAGCTTATGGTCTTCTAAAGCTCAATGAATTATTTATTGTTTGAGGGGAGAAAATATTGCGTATTTTTCTTTGAACGATACATTAAAAATTCTCATTAAGCATACAGGAAAAACAGACAATAGGAGAGTTGACAATAAGCCTTTATTCCGTGAATCTGTTCTGTGGAATTCACAGAAGATCCAAGAAATAATCCGATTTTCTTATTTCTCGGTAGCGATGTTTCGAGGAAATCACTAAAGGCGCATCACTGGAACTGCTCGTTGTTTTAAAAAATCGCATTTGAATCTCTGATTTATGAAATGCCACTTGTCATTAGAAGTAAATTGTCGGTAAAAAAAAACAAAAACAGTTGTTTGAACTTTCGAGAAAAACCTAAATTCTAACGAGACTATGCCAGTTTGATACAGTTTACAATTGCTTGATAATTATATTTATTTCTATACACATTTTTAATGTATAAGGAATTTAAAAATCTCAAACAGCTCTTTAAAAAACAGTATTTTCTTTTATAAACTACAAAATTAATGTTTCAGGCAGATATGTTTAACAATTTTAAATACAACATAAACTTGATAATTAATAAGAACTATAAAGTGTTGTCTAAGGTTTTGTCCATGGTGGAAATAAGGTTTTGCCCATGGTGCTATTTCCACCATGGTTTTGTCTAGGCATCTTATACATGGTGTACCATATGTATTGCAACGCTGTCGTCGAAGGGGCTAGGTCCAGAATGCATAAATAGCAAGTTCGCAGCCTCTGAAAGCATAACTACTTTTTCCAAAGAAATGGCACCAATACCCATCTCTTAAGTGGCGAGCTAAGATTTGTTTCATTTTACTGTTATCGTCGTATTGTTTTGCATGTATAATTCAAATTATTTCTTCTAAACGCTTTTCCTGTTCAATAAATCGACGGTCCTTCAATACACTATAAACTGTACATATTGAGTTTTGTTCCAGAGAAGGACGGGTTGTTCCTTCCAAAGTTCGACGATCGATTTAGATTATTTGTAGTGCAATATATGTTGATATTACTTTTCTCTCTATTTTTACCGACTTTATATAGTTATCGTGCCGTGGTAATGTTATTAGTTACTACACAGTGTGACTAAAATGAATGGGCAAACGACACTACAGCAAACTAGAATGTAAATTGATGACCTTGGTTGTATGATTGACTTCTTGGTCTACACAGAAGGGTCCCTGGTACATCTGTGCTATTTGCATAGATGAATTCGTCTCTATTGAAAGACTTCTAATTATATATTTATAACAATATCAAAAATATTGGTCTGGAATATATGTTCTTTCTGAACAATGTAGATTTGATTATTCAGGTAATAGTATAGTATTGTTTTTTTACGGGGAATCTAGAATTACGAAGTACCTAAATACGGTAGTAGATTTAAGTCATAAGTGCGCCACATACACACTCGCTAACTTGGCTTCACGCCTACTATCTCATCTGTTCAATTATCCAATAACCGATTTTCTCTGTTTAAAGGGTTTGTTGATTTAACATTCCAGGGTTTGTGTACATTTTCTCTCTTTTTGAGCTGTCTTCGAAATGCAATGACAATGGAAATCTCCTTCCGAACATTTATGTTGGCATTTTGACGACTACTAAAAGAGCAATTTGTCTTTCCACAGTGAATATAGTAGCTAGGTACTTGTATAAACGGAGTAGATTTACAATCCAGAGAGTAAACTGCTACCAAAGTGGAATAGAGCGTTAAAGAGAAGCCGTGTCGAACTAGGAAAGACACCGAAACATTCTGACCGAAAACAGTTTACTTACGACAATTGTGATGCTAATACACTATACGATTTTTGTGCCTTCACGTATTAATTATAATTTAAGAGTTTTCATTTAAGTAAACGGTTATATAAATATAATTAATTTACAACCCGCACCACGTATGACACGATGAGAAGAGCAACACTTCATTGAACACTTTTTCAGGACAGAATAGAATACTGTATTGGTTATTTCTCAGAGACATAAGTTTCCAGATACAAAGTGAGTCAACAATTTAAGAAGAGTCAGCGAACCGACCGTTACACAGCACGTAATGAAGAGAGCGATCCACTTCTCAGCGGCCAGCACCTGGTTCCTCGAGTAAAATTTGCGGAGATCTAAAAGAAATATTACCTATTTTCAGAAGATACATTCGGCCACCAAGAAATTCGTTTTACATCTTGTCCATATTCATTTCCTGCCCTTGTATCCACTACTACTCTATTCTTTCCGTCTTCATACGAACTACCGACCTTCCCCACAACAAAATAAATGTACGGTCTATAAACTGGAGCATCTCTGTTTTGCCTGGTCATCAGAAGGGGCTGAGAATTATAACTGAAGAAATGGCACTGCATGCATGTATGACTCATCCTCCTAGAAGACGGATTCTCGAGTGCTCAGACAAGAGGAGAGAGATTCGGCGATGACTCATCGTCCCAGAAAGTACTTATTTTCCTCCATTCACTTTCCACTTCTACATACTTTGAACTCCATTTTATTCTCATTAGTTGAATTTCTTTTCGCATCCACAATTATTGCCTTCCCGTTCATTCTTTCTTTCGCCATTTCTCCTATTTTCTTCAGTATCTTGCTACATTTAAACCGGGAGAGATAGCTCAGGACATCAACTAATGTCACTGCAGGGCCTCTGACGGGGAGCTCCTAAGTTCAAGTCCCCACGGTGGCAGGATTTTCGACACAGCTTGTCGGGAGCCTAGAGCTTGTTCCGGCTCGGTTGGTACTCCGCTGGTCGGAGATATCTGGTTAGGTGAAATCCCCACTAGCCGACGGTAGGTTGGCGCCAATCTCGTTATCAAGCGGGGAAAGATCACCGACACCTCCCGGGGAAATTTCATACACTACACTTACCGAAATAATGACTTTAGCAGTTAACGCGCCCGAAATCACTAACAATCAACCATTTGTTCCACTGAGCACCGTGCAATTTTATTTCTCTTAGATTTCTTTTACTCTAGTTTCCCCTTCAGTATCTTTCAAATGAGCATGAAGCCTGGGCTGGGTGTTTTATGCTCCGTAATTTCCTCTCCCTCTCTTTTACATTCAAATCTTCAATAGTATTCTTTTGTTACCAGCAAACCTCCTACTACCTTATTGTGCATTTTTTCTCATATCACTCTCCATTTTGGCCTTTCAACAATATTTGAATAAAAGGTCATTACAATATTTTATATTTTTTAGTTGGCAGCTTAGAGTGACTGAGAAGCTGGTGAATTAAAATGTGGGTAATGACATTATCAAATATTATTCAAATATTTAGACTCTAAATTCCTCTCGCCTCTTATTCAAATATTTGGAATGCCAACCACCCTCACCAATAAACCAATAAACCAATAAACCAATTTCTTTCGACAATACTGCTTCCCTTACGGAACACCTGTTACGTCTCCTCGGTATGCGTCGTCGGCGCCACGTCTCCCTCTTCCCACATTTTTCTTCTCCTCTGCTGCTCAGTGGCATCCTCGTGCGAGCGCGCGTCGCGCGCCGCGGCTGGTGGGCGTCGAGGGCGTCAAGGGTGTCGAGGGCGCGTGGGCGGCATTGACGTGCGCGGTGAATGCGACAGTTCGAGAAAAGCAGCCACTGTCGCAGTGCACGTTTGCTCCTCGCTCTCGCCCAGTTCCCCCCTCCCTCTCGCCTAGTTCCCACCCTCCCTCCCTCCCTCTCGACCAGTTCTCCCCTTCGCTCTTGACCAGTTCCCTCCTCCCTCTCGTCCAATTCTCCCTCCCTCTCGCCCAGTTCCCTCCTCCCTCTCGCCCAGTTCCCTCCTCTCTTTCGCCCAGTTTCTCCCTCCCTCTCGCCCAGTTCCCCCCTCCCTCTCGCCTATTTCCCTCCCTCCCTCTCGTCCAGTTCCCCCCTTCGCTCTCGACCAGTTCCCTCCTCTCTCTCGCCCAGTTCCCCCTCTCTCTCGCCCGGTTCGCCCTCCCTCTCGCCCTGTTCTCCCTCCCTCCCGCCCAGTTCCTCCTTTCTCTCGCCCAGTTCCCTCCTCCCTCTCGCCCAGTTCCCTTCTCCCTCTCGCCCAGTTCCCTTCTCCCTCTCGCCCAGTTCCCTTCTCCCTCTCGCCCAGTTTCTCCCTCCCTCTCGCCCAGTTTCCCCCTCCCTCTTCGCCCAATTCCCCCCTCCCCCTCGCCCAGTTCCCCCTCGCTCTCGCTCAATCACCCCTCTGGCCCAGTTACCCTGTCTCACTCACCCACTTCCTCCTTCCCGCCCAGTTCCCTATTCCTCATTCCAAATTCCACCCTCTCCTACCATTTCCCCCCTTCGCTCGGTTTTCTCTCACCATCGCCCAGTTTCTTTTCCTCATCCCCCTCTCGCCCAGTTTCTCCTTCTCATCACCCTTCTCGCTCAGTTTCTCTTCCTCATCCCCCCTTTTGCAGAGTTCCTCTCCCCCTCGTCGTTCAGTTGCCCCCTCTCCTTCTCGGTCGGTTCTCGCCTTGCCCTCACGCTCGCCCTGGTTATCACCTCGACGTCGTCTTCCCAGACGTCTCCCACGCCCACGCCCGCGCTCTTGCGCCGGCCGGCGTCGCCTCGCCTCGCCTCGCCTCGCCTCGCCTCGCCTCGCCTCGCCTCGCCTCGCCTCGCCTCGCCTCGCCTCGCCTCGCCTCGCGTCGCGCTCTAGGGCGCGGAATGCCGGGCGGGGCGGCGCCGCGCCGCGCCGCGCCGCGCCGAGTCGACCGTTCCGCGAAACTGGCCTCTTTGTTTGCAGTACCGTTCCCTTCCGGCCTCACATTTCCAGCAAGCACGTTCTCTTCCAATAGGGGATTCAATTTGACTCCTTTTAACGCTTTCCCGTTCAGAAAAAGTTTCAATTATTTATTGAAAGTCGGATTACTAGAAATCCAATTCAGAAAATCCAGCCCTTCTCAGGAGACTGCAGCAGGATTTTTGAAAGGAGGTAGAGAACTACTGAGAAAAGTTTCCTTAGCTTTAGCTGAGTGGATGAGAAGATTTTAACAACGTGAATTGGTTAAAAAAAACGTTGAATTGTATGTATTGCTCTGTAACGTGACGTCTCTGAAATTAATCTGCTATGGATTTATTTTATTTTTGTGCTAATGCACTCTTACCTTTCCATATCGACAGAATTCTATAAACACTTAAATGGTTTAAGAGGAATACGTCAAAATTCATAAGAACTTGTTGGCCGGCGGCCCACGTGGAGAATTAAGAAAGGCAAGATATTTTTACGGGCTAACAGTTGCTCCCAACAAATATTTCCCGTTGCCTTTGTAAAGTTTCCGACACATCTGATTCGCTTCCTGTAATGTTAGGAATGTACGTTTGATACGCTGACGAGTCTGTTACGGAGCAATGGGAACATACCGCTCAATAAATATATACATCTCCAACATTAGTAAAGTTTGCTGGAACGTTTGACCTAAACTATTCCTTTTCTTGATAAAGAGATTTGAGAGTAACTATTTAACAACGCACCTGTTTTCTGCGAATCGTTTCCTCCTCTATCAAAACGAGTACATAACGTTATAATACTTTTTCTGAATTGGTAGAATAAATAAGTTACTAGGATCAATTATGGAATGATCACGCCAATACGCTTGAAAAAATTGTGTTAATTGACCAATTGAAATTCAACAAGAGGTAATTGTTAAGAGATTAATTAGAGCACGTTCACAATAATTCTCAGTCAGCTGGAATAATGGAAAGTGGCAATAACCACTGTTCAAATTGTCTGTTGCTGATTCAATAAATTATGTTCTTGAATAAAACTATTTTGTTTTATGTATGTTAGTCACGTGTGATCGTAAACTACATCGTATTAGAATAAAAGAATAAAGAAACACTAACGAATCCGTTCGAGAACTCTCACCAGTGGAAAGCGATCTCCTCCCCTCTCCCCACATACGTATAAAGGCAACTGGGAATACTGCGACAACACACACTTTTTCGTATTATTTATGATTACGTAATACTACTTAATACTGAAACTCGTATCCTATTAATGCTTCAACTCTTTAAAAATTCCTACAGAGAATGAAGAGCCAGAGATGCAAATTTTTATTTTTCCAATAAATGGAATTTTCGAAATTTCAGAGAATTCGTTAAAAGTTGGACTTATACCGTATTTATAAGCACTCTTTGCTGATAAAAAATAAAGAAAACTTGACGCGCTTGCGTTTTGAAATTTTCCAGAGGTCTTACAGGAAATCAAACCTACACCGCATTTATAATCGCACTGTAGTCTATATAAACAAAATATCAAAGAAAGAAATTGGAGCTTTGGAGCAAAGCAAAATTTTAGGGAAAAAGTGAAAATGTCGTACAGGGGTCATACGAAGTCCACCTAAAATTAAAAATATTCAAATTCAGCGCACACCGAGATCGCCCTGATCCATCGGGGAATTCTGTGAAAAACCTCGTTAGGTTGAGGCGCTAGTGTTGTTGGGACAAGCTTTTTTGGGGGGCACAATTTTTCGGTATCGGGTACCCCCAAACTTGTATTTCTGTTATCTCGACGTCGATGTTTTTACATAACTTTTTCTATACAAGAGAATGTAATATACGCGAGAAACAATAGAATTAATAGAATTCGTGATACTGCACGACTGTGAATTCGAGATTCTGTACGCAGGAGTGCGGAGTACTATTGCCCAAAATAGCTAAACCTCCAAAAATGTAATCGAAGATCCAAGAGATATCGTTGAGCTGGCATAGTTTATCTTCGAGCCCTGGCGCTGTCTCTTCAGAAAATCGAACGCTAGCACCTCAAGGTGAGAGTCCCGTCGGTGACGCATTTTCGACACTTGGTAAATTACTACGTCGAATTCAGACGTTGTCTGGAAGAGAATTCTGGCGGCCAACTGCCCTGATTGGTAGTTTTCCGTGATTTTCCGATCAATAACAGACGAATGCCGGAGCAGTACGCTCATAGACCACGGACTGCTTGCGATTATTCCCTCTCTCACTCACACACATGCACACACTTACACACATGCACACACTCACACATACACATACTTATATGCACTACACTACAACATGTCGGCAGCTCAGAGTTTTCTGCGGCGATGCCTTACTCGGGGAGTCATCTGAAGTGGGAAACACCACAAGCCGACGTGTAGGTCGGCGCCGGTTCTCACTATTCAGCAGGGAAGGAGCACAGCCACCTCCCGCAATAAATTCATTCAGTACCCTAACAGGACTAATGTTCATATACGGTAAGTTATCTAAAAACTATTTCGTGGATTACGGCGTGAGGAACAGAACAGACCCCTTTCGAAAGCAGTGATTGAAGTTCTTAGGGCCGTTTTTGAGTAGTGCACGATCGAGGTCATCTGACAGATCGTTGAGCAGACCGTGTATTGCGAGATTGGTTCAGCACTTGCCTCATTTAGACGCGTTTTTCAACTAATATTCATATATAAAGTAAATGAAGTGCAATTTTTTTTTTTAAATTTCTTCCGGAAATTATCTGTTTTGATGCTTCGTTAGTTAAGATTGGTTGGATATGAGAGGCGGAGAACGTATCTGTACTGCAAAAATAATGGGATACTTACATTGTTTTGCCCAATCCTAGTGCGTTGTGAAACCAGTTTTCAAATTATCCCCTATGTTCATAATACGCTAAGGAAAGATCATAGCTCTTTACCATTTATAAGAAATTTTAGATGAAAACACCGTAAGTGCGCTATTGCTGGATAAGGAATTTCATCAATGGGAATTAAAACGAAAAATTAGTAGGAAAATTAAATTATTTATAGGGAATTTCTAATTATCGACTTCAGTGCAACTTTTTGACGACCAACAGCTACATTCATTCCCAATGTGGGTTCACTGCTCACGCACTGAGTGTACGTACAACTAGAGTCCACGCTTGCCAGGCCGTATTCATGTATTCACTATTGTCTTAATTCACGCAATAGAAAAATTGCCGGTAAACAAGCTCTTCATTTCCAATTAGTCACAGTGGAGAAGGGTCTCAAGCGTACACTGAAGCAAGCAGTAGAGGAAATGCCCAGTGACCTGAAAGAGAATGACTAGTAATTACAGAACACGCACTTGTAGGCATTATAATGTTCATCAAAAATAAACAATGAATCAAAACCAATTACAAGATTAAAACACTTTTAATGTCAATGTTGTACATTTTTATCACGGCTACAAATATTGAGGTATTTTTTACATAAGTCAGTGAGGTCGTTTTTTCATTTAGTTAAGATTACATTTAACTTGACGCAAAATTACGGGTGTATATTTCATTGACGTTATTTGTGCGGGTTTCAAGCTAATTCAAGTTCCCCCAAAAATTTAAATGTTATACTTCTAGTTGTAACGATCAGTCCGATTCAACACCATTGATAACCAGTTTCGTTTACTTTCCCACGTATTCTAGGCTGAAATGTGTACTTGTCGAAAAATTATGTTGTTAAGAGGATACGACTGCCGAAAATTTTGTAATGACTTGTAATGATTAAAATCTGTGAATTCTCCTTTTATTTGGAAATTTTAATGTAAATCAAAATGTAATTCATTTGTGAATGTCGCAAAATTTACTTTACTCCCTTAATATCAAAAGGTTTATTAGTATTGAATAATCAATCTGATATAGCTGAAGCATCCATAGCGAAACAGATGACACAAAGTAATATATGTATAAATGTAGATACATTGTTACACATAATTATATCATACCTATACATACTACATAGGTATAGGTAGAGAGAGAAAATGAGAATGATTTAGTCAAATTAATTATATTAATTACAGTATGATAATTACCTGTAGTATAGATAATTACCAATAATATTATTGACTCCTACCGTATTGTTGCAACCTACAAGCATTATAACCAACATTTAGAATCTTTAAATTTCTAAAAGTAGATCACTGTGAATAACACTTCGAGAATGGTACGTACGACGAATAAAACTAAATCGACCTTCTAGCGACATTGAGTTAGTAATGTTCCAGTTACTTCAGAAAATGTGAATACTTGGTGCAAAGCACCGTATTTTGCTTCAAGTAACTTCATCACTTGTCCCGTTTATTTGCGACAAGACATTTTAAGAGGCAATGTCAGAGTTTCCAGGGCGCAACACTTCACTTGCTTCAATGGTTTATGTTGCGTGCGGCGTTCCAGTAAGAGATACTTAATATGAGAAGCGGGTCCATTCCATGCTCTTTGCATTCAGAACAAACTCAATTTCAAGTTACAGTAATCCATGTTGTTCTTACTAATGCTATTGAAGTATGTAATAGAAATCAGAATGCCTAATAATCCGTCGAGAGGAACTCAACAGCTTATTATAAAATATGTTGTAATTTATCTTAGTCCAAGGAAAAAGGACGTTCCATATTTTTGTTTCTTTTTGAACGGTAAATGCAGGTTGAAGATAAAATCGTTTTATTTCGGAACATGTCCTCCAGTTTGCGGTATACAACTTTTATTTAGGAATTTGTCGCTGTGCAAAATGAGGTTATCCATGATCCGTCGTTTGAAAGCATTATGAGGAGTTCCAATGTCACATCATTACATTTTTCTTCACAGAAAACTCTTGTTAATGATTTTCAATTTTTCCAAAGTTATGAAATACCTAAAAGGGTCACTAGAGATAACTGTTAAGCTCATAAATCGTATTCCACAGTTAGGTATATGGTACTAGCTTTGCAGCTATGCGAAGCGTATCTGATTCACGCTTGATCCAATGATAATTAACTAAAGCACTACTAACTATGAAATTGCAACGAAAGACTTAGGATACAGTGATCACGATGTACAAGTTATTACAATTACGAGAAATTTGTACGCCTTACATTTAATAACAAACGTGTGTGTAGACTACTAAAAGAAAAAGAAAATTATTCACAGACACTTGCTGCAGGAATCATGGGACGCAAATTGCAATACTGTTGATACAAACGACAAATATAATTAATCTTTTCGCCTCTTTCATACGTGCTTTCCTGTTAAAAAAAAGAAAATTAAACATTTCGCAGAAAAGTAATATTTGGATAACCCGACGGATAAGGAGATCATGTAAAACCAAACTAATTATTTATTTCGTTTCAAAACGTAACATATTTCATGATTTCCACCTCTACTTCAAAAAATAAAATCATTATTTAAAAAAGTCCAAAGCCAAGCTAAAGTCATGAAATATGATGATGTTTTGAATTTAAATAAATAAAAACAAAAACAACGTGGAATATAGTAAAAATATAAACACCTAAACTAGAAACATGATTGTATAATTTATGACAGACTAATGATTAAAAACGTCAGTGACATAAATTTATACGTATTTTTATATAATATTTATCTTAAATATTAAAGCAATATCTTCCATACGAAAAACTAAACTACAAACCTTGTGGAGAGTGTTGTTTTAAAAGATAATGATAAAGAAAGAACGATCCGGCAACAGTGGCTCATCTCTTCAGCCAATATTTTTAGGGAATTGCAGCTGATATCAGTCCAAGGCCACAAAATCCGACATCGCACGTTTTCTCTAAAATTTTCGACACAATGTTTGTGTTTCTGAAAATTCATCCTATGAAATTCGCAAAATAATCGGTAAACTAAAAAATAAAAATTCGGCTAGTTTAAATGAATTTTCGGATTGTATGTTAAAGATTTGTGCGCCTGTCATTAACTCACTCGTTAACTCTCATGTACTTAATGCATAATTATTTCCAGATATTTTCAAAGCAGCTAAAATTAAGCAGCTCTTCAATACAGGCAACAAAATTGAAATTGAAAATTATCAGTCAACTTCTTTTTTATCTTTTTTAAAAAATATTGGAAAGACTTTTCTATATAGAAATTGAAACCTAAATTGATTCCTAAAAAATCACTAAGCGTTTTAAGACCCTCAACATGAATTTAGAAAATCAGAATCTATGGAAATAGACATATTTTCTTTTCTAAAGAAGTGGCTTCATTAACAATATTAAAAAACTCTATCAAATTTACAATCTACAATTTCACGGTGTTGTTTCACGATGAAAAAAAAAACTGGAAGGTGGTGGCGCAATTCTGGCTTCAGATTCAGATTCAGCACGTCGACATACATAGAGAAACATATGGCAAATCTTTGTGTCTGACAACTTCTTTTTGAGTCTGTCTTATGTTTTTATGTAATTGTCTTCGTCGCTGCATAATGTAATAACGGTCATATTGGCACGGGTTATGCGAGACAAATGTTTGAACAATATAACTGCCCTGGAACAAGGTGTTTTGAAAACTTGTGGGCCCAAG
The DNA here is from genome assembly GCA_011170035.1 of Teleogryllus occipitalis. Lineage (NCBI taxonomy): Eukaryota > Metazoa > Arthropoda > Insecta > Orthoptera > Gryllidae > Teleogryllus > Teleogryllus occipitalis. The sequence continues at coordinate 121,085 of BLKR01001751.1, forward strand.
GCCCATTCTGTAGTCAGTTTTCGACCCAAAACTCGTACATTGCACAATGGAAACAGAATGTCTGAAAAATGCAGATATGAAGATGTAGATATATTCAAAAATATTTTAAACACTGCGGAGTCAGATGCAAATCAAGTACATAAAACAACCTTACAAGGAGAAAATGTATTTTTTGTCATATTAAGTCTTATTTAGTTTAATGTCTAATATATTTGCCAGCCCCATAGAGGAACAAATAATTTGAATATCCGTATAAATCTTTTAAAGTTTCATAGTTTCTTCTGCCTAAATATAGACAATTTTACGAAAGTTTACAGGTTGAAAATTCGCCCATAGTTTTAAGCTAGATTTTGAAAGAACGAGTTCAACGTATTTTAGTTATCCATAAAAATGTTTATAGATGTGAAATTAGTGGCTAAACATGAAACACAATATTTCGAAAACTTCGTTGTCTACTTTATTACTTGAGTCACAACATTCCATATCACTGTAACGTTGTTACATGGAATAATACGTCAATATTGCATTAATCATTTACACTTTGCTGCATAATAAAATTACAAAATTCCAGGAAGTAAGGGAATGTGAAATTATCTCAACTAGTTATTTTATAAAAAGTGCCTTGTACGTAGCTGTGTAATAAATGCAGGTTATTTTAATCTGCATTGTCCAATGCCATTAAACAATTAAAATCGATACATCAGTTGAAGTAATCTTACTTAGTAAAATCATCTTGCTACGTAACTGATTCTATACAATAGAAGTCTATGATAAAAATTAAAAAAAGAAATATTTATTTTAACAATAGATTTTGAACCATTTACCTTGTTTTAATTATATTAGATTAAATATGCCTGTTAAAATTATAAAGTAATTCTGCTTCCGGAATGCCCTCCATATCCTCCACTCTGAAATAGTTTCAAATTTAGTTTCACTATCTGCGCAAGTTTTCCTGAGTTCTCTCTTTTAGTAGAAACGGAAGAAGTGAGAAGGGGTTGGTTAGGATTATTAATATGAGTGTATTTCTCCTCTTAATACTATCATACTAATTTTTATCGATGCAAAGAGTTTGTTTTTTCCAAGAGAGCGACCATTTTACTTTCTCGTATACAGACATATACGGAGTAATATACGTAGTATATAAATAAAGTCTGTCCGTCTGTCCTTCTGTCCGTCCGTGAACACTACTAGCCCCTAAACGATGCGTACGACCTTTTCCATATTCAAGAACCCCTGCCCATTTGGCTCTAGTTGAAGCTTTGAAATTTTGAAAAACATTCTTTAAAATTTGGGGATACTTTACAGGAAGCCCCCAGAGATTTTCAAAATTTTCTCAAAAACAGCTCCAAATTTTTTCATGAAATTTCTTGTAAAAATAGAGTAAAATACACTTATGAAGGTGGCATAGGTGCGATTTTCGCTGCTAAGTCTGGATTTTCGAAAATTGCTGTTTGATTTTTTCGGCGTCATCCTACATCTATAAAATTGATGTCAGAGATTATTCCTTTAAATTAAATTTGTTGTCCATAAATAGTCTTTTCATTTAGGTCGTGTAGATTTTTCTAAAAATTTTAGTATTTTTTGTGCAATAGTGCGTGCAATATTTGCAATTTTAAAAAATAAAAAAAACATGATTTTTCTCAAAACGTCTCAAAATTTTTTCTTTAACCTTTTGTTTGGGATAGGGCTAAATATACTCTAAGATGACGTAAATGCGATATTGCTCTATCCTTTTGTTTTTTCAAAAGTTACAAAAATGTAATTTTTTTACTTGTCTCTCACGTCGATAATATTTACAATAGAGGCGATTTCTTCACATTATTAGATTTATGAGTAGATGTGATTTATACAATTTGAAATAAAGTTCCTCGAAAACTCAACAGCTTTCTGTGAAAATCAGCTCAAATTTCCGTATTTTCATAAATGCTCAAATGCCATTTTCTTAAAAATGGTTCCAATTTTTTTCTTCAAATTTTTCCAATTGATAGTGTTAATTGCACTGTTTAATATGACATAAAGTTCATTTTGGGGTATTCTTTTGGTTTTTCAATAATTACACAAATGTATTTTTTTTTAATATCTCGCTGTTAATATGGATATTTCCATTGATTTGAATACATTATTACATTTGTGAGTGAATGTGTTTTAAATTACTTTAAAAGAAGTTTTTCAAAAACTCAATAGATTCCTGCGAAAAAGCTTCAAATTTCGCATTTACAGTAATGCTTAATCGCCATTTTCTTAAAAAGGGCTCCAAATTTTTCTATGAATATTTCTATTTAGGACGAGGTTTTACTCTTCTTTAATATTCTGGAAGTAATAGTTTGGTCGTACTATTAGGAAAGCAAAAAGTTGAGAAAATGTCAAAAAATGTACTTTGGGCGACGATATAAGGCAGCTGGCCAGAGAATGGAGCAAGATCTTCAAGCCAGAACACAACAAGGAAATTAGAAAAATTTTCTACGAGAAAGTCTGTGCCCTTTGTTGCACTTTACTTACTTTTCAAATGTTACCATTCGCGCTTGTTGGCGCATTTATTAATATATTCAAGCATGTATAATACAAAAGTTTGGGGTAGGGAATCTGGAGCTCAATGAAACATGTTCGGATTATAAGTCTCCCCCATACGTTACATACAATTTTTACTCTTTTGATGGTAAATTAAAATAAAATATCTATATGTTACAAACGCTCATATGTTGCATTATGTACATTTGTTCTTATGTAGTATATTATATGTGTTATGACAAAAATGCAGGAAAGGCTATAACAAGTCACCATCTCAAACTTTTGTCGAACATTTCAATATGTCCAACACTTTACATATTTGCATTCAATCTGCTCAATCACCTCCTCTAATGCATCAAATGAATCAAAGAGATTCACGATTCGATCAAATGAATAAGTTGTGATAATAAAATATTCGATGAAAATGTATCGCTTATTTTATGAACGTTTTCTTTCAAAAAATTGTATATATTTAACATTACGAAATGCATCGACACCGAGGTAAATGTCTCAAGAAACTTATCGCACTGAAAATCTTCGCTGACGCCGCGGAATACAAATTTCTACCGCGCCTGTTACTTGATCTCTATCGATGTATATTTTGAGTGTTAATAACTATTCCATAAAGAAATGAGTTAACTGTGCCTTTATATCACGAAGACTCGTTTTTCTTCCGAGGCACGACATATTAGCGTATTGTGTTATATATAGCATACAGTTATGTATGCAAAATCCTTAGCGGAGTCGTTTATTTCACGCCTAAAGAGAAATTCTTCTGTGTTAGTTGTCTTGTGAACTTCCGCTACGAAATTGTAACTAGTAAAAATAAACTATTTTCCAAATATATTCTTCATTTGACAAAAAAATCACTATTATTGAGATTTGTCACTTCTCTTGTGAACCTGCTATATAGGTTGCGCTGAATTCACATTAGGTCTTTTTGCTAGTTTATGCAGTTATAACAATAAATAAGATTTCAGAACCTCCGTTGTCAGTCCGTCTGTAAGTGAGGAGAAATAGTAGAAAGGAAATAAGGCAAGGATTTCCAGATTCCCAGTGAAATCGTTATAGAGTAGTGACAATCGTTAGGAATCCACTTGAAGTTCCCAATGGACTTAGGCCCTGTTCTCGTCCCAATGTCAACGCTTTCTCATTGTTTGCGCTGTGTTTACGAGAGCGCGTCGCACGCGAATCGCCAGGATCGGGTGTCGAATTCGTGTGCAGTCTATGAAAACAGTGTTCTCCTCTATTTTCCAAAAGCGCTGGTTTACATCCCTGCTGAACCCTAAAGCCGTCTTATCGGCGCGCCGCCGCATTTTGCAATTTCGTGTCAGCGCGTGCGGATTCAAATGCGAGGTTATAAACAACAGCGAACATCCTGTAGCGAAATGCAAACAAGGGGTTCAGTTATTGAGCCGTCGTTTCAGCAGGCATTGCCCGTCCACAATTCGGCGCCCAGGAGGCCGGGCTGGGCTATTTACGGAGCGGGCGGCCGTCGGCCCGCGTTCGGAAGCGAGGGACAGCGGCCGATTCAGCCGGCTATTCAGGAGGCACCCGCGGCTATCAAGGGAAGCCTTGTGCGCGGAGACAAGGCCACCCTGCCGCCCCACCGCCCGCTGCATCCGGTACTTAAAAAACGGCCGGTGCTGTTGTGCACCAGCTCGCCTCGACATTTCGTCCGCGTTTTCGCGCAAGAGTCGATATTCTGCATGGGGTGCGGGCGGCGGGGGACGGGGAGAGGTCGGAAGGAAGAGTCGTGGAAGGGCGGCAGGCAGGCGGGCGGGCGGGCGCACGACTGCAAGGGTGAGGGTGGGGTGAGATGCCGAAATGAAAGGCTAGAGCTGAGAAGGGCGCATGCCTTCAAGGAGTGATGGCAACGGAAAGAACAGTTAAAAAGGGACAGAAAATGGGGCAAACGTGGCAGGGAAAAGGAAAAGAAGTAAGAGCAATAGCGATTCAGAGAATGGTGACTAGTGAGGAAGGGGCGTTAGAGGTAAAACGCTATGCGGGCAGAAGTCAGTGTAGGGCCGGAGCATGTGCTATAGACGCCGGCGTTTTGCGGCGGTAAAGTCGAGAGCGGGTGCCGAGAACAGTGGCCAATGATGCGCAGTCGCGCCTAGGCCTGGAGACAGGAGCAGCGGCAAGAGCAAGCGTTGGAACAGCGGAGGGGAGTAGGGGGCCTGGAGGTGGGGAATCGAAGAAGGCAGTAGAGCGGAAATGGAGATCTGGAGGGGAGACATGGAGCTGGGAGGAAACGAGCCGCTGGGGGAGGTTCGTGACGAAGAACGAGGAGGGGAGCAGAGAGCCTCAGGGCGGGGACCGGGACCGGGCCCCGGAGTGGGAAACAGGAAGCGTCGGGGAAGGGGCGCGCCAGGCGAGAGGGCGGAATTAGGGCCAGAGGTCAGCGCTCGAAGGCAGGCGCTTCGAAGAAAGGGCGGCCGGTGGCAGGGACACAGGAGAGAGCGATGCGACAGCGAGAACGTCAATGTGCGCGTCAGCGTTGGCGAGAGCGTCAGCGACAGGTTTAGCGAGAGCAAGTCAGCCAGCGTCGGCGAGAGCGTCACTGTCAGCAGCAGCAAGACTGTTAGCGTCAGCGAGAGCGAGAGCGAGAGCGTCAGCGTCAGCGAGAGCGTCAGCGAGAGCGAGAGCGTCAGCGAGAGCGTCAGCGAGAGCGAGAGCGAGAGCGTCAGCGAGAGCGAGAGCGTCAGCGAGAGCGAGAGCGTCAGCGAGAGCGAGAGCGTCAGCGAGAGCGAGAGCGTCAGCGAGAGCGAGAGCGTCAGCGAGAGCGAGAGCGTCAGCGAGAGCGAGAGCGTCAGCGAGAGCGAGAGCGTCAGCGAGAGCGACAGGCGTTAACGCGTCAGCGAGAGCAGGCGTTAGCGTCAGCGTCAGCGAGAGCGAAGGCGTTAGCGTCAGCGAGAGCGGAGCGTTAGCGTCAGCGAGGCAGGCGTTAGCGTCAGCGAGAGCGGAAGCGTTAGCGTCAGCGAGCGAGGCGTTAGCGTTAGCGTCAGCGGGCGAGCGTTAGCGTTAGCGTTAGCGTCAGCGAGAGCGAGAGCGTTAGCGTTAGCGTTAGCGTTAGCGTCGGCGAGCGAGAGCGTTAGCGTTAGCGTTAGCGTCGCTTGGAGCGTTAGCGTGAGCGTTAGCGTCGCCGAGCGTTAGCGCGTCAGCGAGCGTTAGCGTCAGCGAGGCGTTAGCGTCGCCGAGGCGTTAGCGTCAGCGAGCGTTAGCGTCAGCGAGAGCGTTAGCGTCAGCGTCAGCGAGAGCGTTAGCGTCGCGTCAGCGGAAGCGTTAGCGTCAGCGTCAGCGAGGCGCGTTAGCGTGAACGGCAGCGAGGGCGTCTGCGGCAGAGAGCGCGGCAGCGAGCGCGGAGTGTTAGCGGGCATGGGGTCCAAAGCTGCCCTTTGTTTACTCCATCGTTAGGAGTTCGCGCTCGTGTTTGCAACTTTTGTTACTATCTCGCTCGGTTCCATGGATGGCGAACCGAAAGCGCTGTTGAACAGTGCGCTGTCATGCACACATCCGCACAGATTCTAATGGAGAGCGACCTGTACTTTAATTGCGTCCTTCGAAAAAGAAAATCGTGTAATAAAAAGTTTAAAGATTGATGACAAAGATCGTGAGCAGTATTTTCTATTTCGTTTCTTTTGTTTCTTAAAATAATTGAAATTGAAATTTAATTTCTCACAATTCGATTCCAAGGTGGTCATCTATGGTAATTTAAAATCATTACCATTCTCATGTAAACGTCTGTCAGAGTACACCAAATGCACTGTTTTATTTTCAAATGCGACAGTAAGAGATAGAAAGCACCTCTACATAGAGGAAAATTGGCCTAATAAAACTAGAATGCAGCCAGGAAATGAATATGTCCATTATTGCCGTTGATTGACCCTGACATCGTAATCATGCGACCGCTTCACATCAAGCTGGAAGTCATGAAAAATTTTGTGAAGACACTAGACAACGGTCTAAGATGCTTTTAGGGCCCTGTGTAACACGTTTCCCAGAGTTGAGTTATGTGAAAGTGAAGAAAGTGTTCACAAGACCACAAATAAGAATGGTAATTACTGACAGGCATTCCAAGACTTTCTGAATGATACTGAAAAAAAGTGCATGGAGGGCATTCAAATCAGTTAGCCCATTTCCTTTGTAAATTATGAATCTGCTGTGTAAATGTTCTATGAAGTGCATGTCAAATGCTCAGAAAAAACGCAAATCCACAGCCAAGAAATTCAACCAAATCCGCCTTAGATTAAGTATTTTCAGTGTGTATGGATTTTATGTGTGTATAATACCTTGAAATATATATTACTATATAGTAAGCGAGACATGTGATTCAATCTCACCCTTTTTCTTAGCTAATTCCATGTTCATTAGTTCTCCATGTAACAAAAATTGTTCTAGTGAAATATAAATGGGTAAATGTGAATATACTATAAAAAACGGTGGTGGTAGAGACAAATGGTTTGCGTATTTTAAATCAGCATGTTTCACTTACCTTAGGACAAGTGTTAGATATCAAGATATCCGACAATTTTTAATATCTTGTTTTCAGTCTAATTTGTAAATATAAACATACACGGGAATAGACGATAAAGCATTACCTCAAATATTTTTCCTATCTTCCCAGCGAGTTCAGATCTCCCGGGTCGTTCGTAAATTCAGAACATACGGGCTTATCAGCTGTAATTATTAGCTTTTATAGTATTTTGTATTTTAAAGATCTTCCTCTAACTTAGGATTTTACTTCAGACACTAAACATTTTTACAAAAATACATTTATCTTTGAAGACAAATTCAGTAATACTACAAATGTTGATTCTTAAAAACATCGCAAAGAAGTGTGTGAAACCCTTGCCACACTCGGGTCTTGAGCCCCATGTCAGTTGTTCACTGAAGCATCACTATCGTCTACCCAGGTATCATGCAAGACAATATCAGATGATTTCCTCGATCTTATGAAGCTAATTCATGTCTAATTTCGATACAAAAACATGTGTTTGTGATGTCATACAAATGAAAGAATACAAATGTTGTTTCAAGAGTGAAATATAAAAAAATAAGTTATTTTTTTGGCGATTTCATTCCGATATAGTTTTAAGAAAAATATTTTTGCTAGGCACAGTGTTCTTTAGAAACTTGTTTCCATCTTACAATGCATTCATGCGGATGAGCTTCGTGTATATTTTGCGAGAAGTACGATTTTTCCGTTAAAAGGCAAAAAGCACGATTTTCATTTTCCGTAACTTAGAAAATGTTCATCGATTTGATCTTTCGTTGCTGTAATTAATAATTTAAGTCAAACTTTATTTTAATTTTGACGAAATTAATCCTCTGAGTCTGTTGAACTTTGAAAACTGTTTATGATTAAAAAAGCCCATTCAGTATCATTTATTTCGGTACCGCACATTGGCATCGCTCTCCCTCGGCGTCTCATTGGTTAGCGTGCTCGTTTTCCCCAGCGCAACTCGAGGTTCGATTCCTGGTCGAGGCAAATTATAGCTGTGCGCTTTCCTTACAAATGTGCTAGTATCTTTTGCTGTGTGACGATGAGAAAGCGCATTCTAAAGGTAATGAAGACCAGTATATTCGGCGAAGGGATGTCTTCGTGCCCACCTCACAAACCCAGGGTATCCACTTGGCCGGAAGCCTGGGTCACGCTGGTCGGCCAAGGCCCGTTGCGGGCTGTCAAGCGGGACATCAGCAGCGCTACCCGCCGCGCAGTGGTGAGTTAGTCGTCGCGCGCGCGCATCGCCATATGCTGCCTACCTGTACTTTCGGAAGCGGGCTGTTGCACTTGGAAATGTTGTTAATAAATGCCATAAATTGAGGAGTTTGAAATGTAGAAGAAATCTGAAAATGATAAGGAATGGCTATCGAGATTAATGACGGTGCCTTAGGTGTCTTAACTGCGCGGGCCCGGGGCGGCGCGTGGGGCTCAAGCGGCGACACGGTGAGGTGAGCATTGGTGGACGTATCGAAACAAAGGAAAGGAAAAATACAATATCACGGGCCTGAGTCTGCTCTCTGAAGTCAGGAACCCAATAAAGTACTATGATCATTATCAACAAAAAAAGGTTGTTAAAATTGTTTTAGCATTACATTGTTTGTGATTACTGATTAAATTATTGCAAGACAAATTATATTATCGACCCTACAGGCAATTATGATTTTTCTAATTGAAGTAGATCTTTCTCTTCTCATTTCATTCTTATGTTAACTAAGAGTATACTCCGGTCTACTCTTACGTCTCTTGTCAACTCCGCACCAGAGTCAGTGATCCCATTTCGATGCTCTCAGCCATTTGTCAGTTTCCTTGATCCATTGAGCAAAGCTGAGATCGCCCCTCGTTTGCTTCTGGACATAAATGGGGCTTCACTATGCTCACGTTTTGGCGAGCTCTCCTTTTTGCTTATATTCGTATTAGAGCTGGGGAATGTTCCTATTTTGTTAGTTGTGCAAAAAATAAATCTGTAGTTCGTTTACCGATGGAAATAAGTTTTTCAATAATCAGGAGCGAAAATGCCTTGTTTTTCAAATGCTTCAATTAGCTAAATACTCGCTCTTTCTGTAATTTTTATGATTATGATTATGATTATTATTATTATTATTATTATTATTATTATTATTATTATTATTATTATTATTATTATTATTAATAATTTTATTTTTATTTTTAAAACTTTTTATTCATATTTCAACTATTTATATTTAAAATGTTGGGAAAGGATTCTGGAGATCAAGAAAACGTGAGCAGATGGTACTTCTTCCCTGTACGATGTATAAGTTTTTACTGTTCTTTGAGTAAATAAATCAAATCGCGAATATTAAGCGCTAATATTAGAAACACTTAAACACTTTGAGCAGCCGCATTTTTTTTAGGGTTATTCTCCTTCCGAAGCAATAATTCCGATAAAATACAGCATGTTACCTTTCTTTTCTTTCTTTCTTTTCTTTTCTTTTCTTTCTTTCTGTTTCCTTTCCTTCTTTTTGTATTTCTGTTTCCTTTCCTTCTTTTTCTGTTTTCTTTCTTTCTGTTTCCTTTTTTCCCTCTCTTACTCTCTCTATTTTCTTTCTCTTTTGCTTTCTCTCTTTTTCTCCCAATAATCAGATTCAAATATGTGCATAACTTTATATTTATTCCAATGGTGTTTTTTATAATTTGTTGGTTTTGTCCCATATTTTCCATTGACGTCGTCCTTTTTCGTTGAGTATTTTCCTTGTTTCCTCTGAAAAGAGGTTCCGAGCCGTTCCTACAAATAAACGTGCTGAGTCACTCCGGACAATATTAACATTGGTTTCGTTTATGTACTACGGTTGCAAAGAGCTTGAGCTCTTTTGTTGAGATAATAGCATAGTGGAGCAAACGAAAACATCAGGTAATTTTCCAGGTATTTCATAATAAATTGCTTTTACTTCAAGCAAATATTATGCAAAACTAATTGTTTTTTTGTTGTAGTTTTTAATTGTCCCTGGCCTTCTTTAAAGATCTACGATTTTAGAACAGGTATCATTCAGAAACTAAATGGTACTACATCTACTTTCTTGCATTATTTCTAGCTGCTTCGCTATATTGTACTCCGTAATAAACTTGCAAAGTTTTCAACAAGCACAATTTTTTTCCGCGCGAAACTCGAGAAATCAAATCCGAGTTAACTCAAAGTGAGCCTTACACTTCGCAATAGAAACGCCGTGAGATTCGAACTCGGGCCGACGCTTAAAAATGTTGAATTGTCTCAACCCAATATTTCCAACACGCAATTTTCGATATTACAGAGGACTAGCACCATATTTTTACCGTCCTATGTTACGAAACGACGAGAAAATTAAATTAAAAAATGGGTGAAGTTTTTAGAAAATATTTTTTAAGAAATTGTATGAATTTTAGATACAAATTACATGGCTTCTCGTTTTTCTGAAGAAAATGTACATGATCTTTTTCAAAAGAGCTGATGTTTTACAACAGACTTTGTCTGGCAAAACTCGCTATCTTCAATTTTGTACTTTTTTGAAATGTTAACGTTTTTGAAATTTTCAAAAATATAGTTTATAGATATAAAAGAGTTCCCTGATTTGCGTCGAACTATTACAATACTTTCTCCTCTTACATTTGTAAGGGCAGAGAAAGTAAAAATAGTCTCTATTACCAATATTGTACTTTTGCAACATTCATTTTTGCAATATTTTAAAATTAAAGATTGCAGGAAAGGATCTACGAAATTTGTAAGTGCTTAATTTTCTATTAAAAACATTTAAAAGAAAATTGCTTATATTTCTTTCAAAATTCCATGAAAAGGCTCATATTTTCGAAAAATTGTAGATGAATTTATTTCAAGATGTCTTTTCAGAAAAGATTCCATGAAAGATAAATATCTATGTTTAATGTTGCAGTTATAATAAATCATGAAAAAAGTTGCACTTCTGTAATTTAGAGTGCAATGAAAATGAGGCCTGCGCCAATATTTTAAACGTTCTTTGAGGCTTTCTCAGGTCAAGTTTCATAAAATATTTGAAAACAATTTTTATATATGTTTGACTGTTGTTGAAGCTCCCCTGTAGTCAAAATATCTTATTATAACTCGCAGAGCCTTTAGTTAGGCCAGATCGATCGGAGAATATCAGTTTTGTAGAAAATCAACCGAACGGTTTTAGACGTTACCTCTAGGCATGTGCGGAGGTTTTTTCGGCAGCCAATTTTTCGGTAATAATGTGGTATCAATTTTTCAGTATCAATCACTCCCATAAAACGTGTATTCTGACTACCAACATGTAAGGGAGTAAGGAGAGAGGAAGTAATTAGTACATACAGGGACAGGATTAATTCACTTTTTCGATATCAGGTCCCCATAATACGAATTTTTCTGTAAAAATAATTGCAGTTTTCTCCTACAGCAATACAATACTTTCTGTATAGTACACGAGAAAGTAAAAAATACAGTGGATTCAAATCTGGGGAATCGCGTTGACCAACGAAAGGTGTTTGACAATACGCGACCCTCTCCGAGCGTCTCCCGGACAAGGAGAGCGTTAGATATTTCCTGAAAGGCTGCAATATCAATAAAACCAAATGTTAATATTTTAAAGGTATATTATACCCTGAACATTGAAAAATTTAAAATATTTTTTAGTAACTTTTGTCATTATTTATTGAATAAATGTCTACATTGAAAGCAAAAACATTAAGAAAAAATGTTTGAAAATTTATTTTTGGAGATAATGGAATTTCGTTTACAGAAATAGGCCCTGACCTGTGACATCATAACTTTAGAACTATCTCTATTGCTTTAATTCTTTTTTCTGATAATAGATGATTTGAACTTATGCCTGAACCTAAACCATATTTTTCCCATTAGTATTTCCATATTTTAAACACTTTTTTGTCAGAAAAATAAAAAAAAATTTTAAACAAAATTTTCTTTGTTCGCATTCTGTTAAAAGTAAAAAATTGGACTTTTTGTGACTTTTCCTTTATTTTTGGAGGTATAAAGTACTGACTGGGCGCGTTTTTCTGAATGACTGGGTGAGTTAAGCTCTGAGGCAGCGTTCCCTCTGTCTGCAGCGAGTCTGGCCGTGAGGCCCTAAAGGTGTGCGTCCACTTGTGAGCTACGCTCTCGCGAGTTTGTGTCGAGAACGTTTCTTGCCAGTGGACACAGTTGTGAGAGTAGGCAACGGAGAGTGGAGTGATGCTCTTGGAGAGCGGTTGCCATCGGAGCTTCTCGCTAGTGGACACGCCTGCGCGAGGACTCGCATCGACTTGCTCTTAGCATTTGCTCTTAGCGTGCTGGAAGTAACTGCGAGCGCCCGCGACTATTTGGTGTTTGTTGCCCCGACATGGCCGCTCCCGAGCAGAAAATTCCACTAAAAATAGAATATACCATTGAAAAATCAACTAGTGGTGCTAAAGAGTGGTGCACACTCTCTAGTACTTATTTCACTCTACTCTTGTAGGGAATTTAAAGAAAACATTTGCAGCTATCTCTGAAGAAAATGTTGAAAATGTCCTAGGGGCTTCATGTAAATTACCCCCAAAATTTAAAGAATGTTTTTTCAAAATCGCAAAGCTTTGAGTCGGGCCAGATCGACTAGGCAGTATTCATTTTGGAAAAAATCGTACGAATAGTATTGGCGCTAGTGTTGTTCACAGACAGACGAACAAGAAGATAGACGGACGTTTTGATAAAAAAAACTTTTTCGGTATCAGATAACCCTAAAACGTGAATTTTCTTTGAATTCTCGAAATCGATAATCCGCAGCATTACTTAACACTCTGTGTATTACGTATTTTACTCAATTTATACGTTCCTATACTAGAAAGTATAGAGAAAATTCACAATTTCCGGAACCAGGTAAGCAAAATATTACTCTGAGGCCCTGTTGTGTGATTATTTATATTTGATATTCAAGTAAAACCTTTAAAAGGTAGCCTACTAACAGAATCTATTGCGCGTGATCTTTAAATTTTGAGATTAGGTCAATCAATTAGCATTGTTTACAAATTGTTTAAAGTGTTGCGCATCCTCTATTTCAAATACTTTGTCAAGTGTTGAGCAAGCACTCGTCTGTGGTCGACGATCAATCCACTTTTTCTCCTATATACTTTTCTTTTCTTGCGAAGAAGCGTATTGAAGTTACGAAAGTCGCCGTCGCTCTCCTCTTCGCCTCCATCTTAACTCTCGCATCGCCTTCGCGAGCCTACTGCTCTCCAGTGGACAAGCATTTGAGAGGTATTGTCGAGAGGGCGCAGCGAATGCCCTCTCGAGAGGCAGAAATTTCTGCGAATCGCTCGCAGGTGGACATGGTATTGCGAGCTTCTGACGATGCTCGCTCGCGCTAGTTCCTCTCTAGAGGACACGCACCTTGAGGTTCACGTCCCGTCGTTGGAGGATTTTCGACATAGCTTCATAGTTAGGACGAATTCAGCGCTATCTGGAAGATAAAATTGTAGAGGCCGACTGCCCTGATCTGTAGTTAACGTGATAATTCTCAATCAATACCAGACGAATGCCGGAGCTGTTCCCTAACAAAACGGCCACAGAGCGTGCGCCATCTTTCCTTCCTCTTCCTTGCCGTATCCTTTCCTTCGCATTTACATATACATGCACTACACTCCCACCCTTGTCAGTAGATCAGACGGAGACTATCTCGGTTGGGGAGATGTACCGCAGGGGGAGATCCTGAAATGGAAATTTCCCGTTGACCGACATGTAGGTCGGCGACGGAACTCCCATTCAGCGGGGTAGGAACACCACCTCCCGGAATTTAAAACGAATCTCTTCACTAACGGGACTATTGAGCAAAGCAGTTGATGCGCCGAGAAAGAACATAATCAATCAATGAGGGAAGAGATGAGTCGCGCCATTCCACTTTCGGTGGAAAAGAGGTCCAAATGAAAAAGAGTGACATTGGTGGAAATCTGTGGCGCAAAAATCAACTTTAACAAAAAAACTATTGTCTTGAATGTAAAGTGTTTGCACATGCACATGTTAGACATAGTCTATTAAATCAAAAATGTGCACATGGTTCTATCAAAAATCAAAATCTGTGTCTTCATAATAAAAAATAAAGCAAAGATGAAATGTGGAGTTCTTCGGAAGCACCGGTCTAGCCATCGATTGTGCACATGGCAGCCTCCTATTTGTCACGGTTCAGTAAATGAGAGGTGCTAAGACTTCGTTGAGTCATCCTACAAAAATGGCAGAACTGTGACTTTTTAATCAGTTTTAATTGAAGTTAAACTGTGATTATTTAACATTGTCTAACATAGATGCCATAGCAACAAACTAAATGTTTGCAGTTGTCTTCCCCATAAAAAAACTAAATGAAATTACGTATGTGATGACCATAGCGAACGTTAACTTAATATTAACTGTCGCTCCTTCAATTGTTCGGATATTAAATTGTTCATTTTTAAACAAATCAGCAGAACGAAATTATTTTCTTTTTTCCTTCCCTACAAATTTTTCTGCCTGAATCTTGAAAACAGTGGTGCAATTCACTAGCCTGCATCCGTGCACCAATGGCAAGTGTCTACTACAGAGAATGCGCGGTATCCTCGATGCGTAGCAGTACGGAACTCCGGAAACGCAATGCCACGCTACAACGATCAACTATTCCGGAGAACGACACACGAGACTAGAGTGCGTTTTGCTTCAGCTCGCTCAAACAAACACAGGCACGGCACACTGTAACAGTTGAAACTTCCGGTGCAATTGACTGTTGGTTGAATTTCGTTCTCACAACTAACATGCTTTAATTACATCGTGTAATTACTACATTATTCACGATTATATTTACATCACTCAATGAGATCAGATTTTAGAACATAAACGACTAAAGTGTTCTAGTATTCCACATTAAACTTCAAAGATTTTATAGCCCCTACGTTACTTACGGATGAAAGATCGTTTCGCCAGATTTCATATTTTACATTAAAGGATTTTAGGGCCTTTTAAAGGCCAGCTTATAATTTAACGACTCATCGGCAAGCGCGGCGCCGGCCGTGTACCTTTCGATCAGCCTGCCGCCCCGGCGCGCCGCGGCGCCCCGCGCAGTCGCGTCGCGCACCCGAAAGCGGCGGCGACGGAAGCGACATCGCAGCCAGTGAACCGCGCTGACCTCCTTCGCGAGACGCCGGCGGCACGTTCCGAGCCCAACTTCTACTTACGTGCACTTCGTTGGGCGTGGAAACTTTGTTTATTTAACGCCGGCGAATTTCCGTCGGTCGCAGCGGTGAGCACGCTGCTTACTCACGAGCGTCGGATCGAAGGCGAGGCCACGAGGGGAGTATTCTCCTTAGACCGGAGAAAGTGGAGCTTCACTGAGCTACTGTCGCGAATGAAATCTGGTAATACTTTCATGAAACTTTATTGCTTTCTCTTATCGCAAACGTAATTCTGAAGCGAAATAAGTAAACAAATTTTATTTCTTTAACTAACCGGTATGGGCGTTGGGTAAACGATCCTCTATTACAAATCGAAACTGTACCAATCCCGCGTGACATGGCGTCCTTCGGTAAATCATCTCGCCTTGAAACTTCCGCCAATGATTCGATAAGAGAGATCCGAAATGTAATTTTGAATTATATTTCCGCGATTTGTAAGTTTGACAACGCATCGTTGTATCTGGGCGTATGTTCATTTGGCAGTAGAGAAAGTAAAACAAGTCAACTGAATTCAAAATAATTCATTCTTTTGTGACTTCAGAGGACAACAAAACCTTTACATATTAGAAATGACACGTTCTTAAGGCTTAGTCTGTAAATCTGCAATAATAATTTAGTCTGTTTTTTCTAGTACCTGAAACTAGTGGTGCTACAGAAGGGTCTTACAGAAAACTAGTGGGGCTCAGTCTTTCTCATTCTTTTCTTATCTTCTCAGATTTTTCCATTTATATGGACCCGTTTTTGAGAAAAAGGCATTTGAGAGTTTCTGAAAATGCTCAATTTTGCGCTTTTTTTATAGAAAAGTAATAGGTTTTTGAGAAAAATTTTAAGACATAATTTGAAGCAATTGTACTCACAAACCCAATAATATGTGATAAATTGCCGGTAATGTAAATATGAATGTCGTGAAAGAGACGTCCAAAATATTACATTTGTGTATTTAAAAAAAAACAAAGAATACAGCAAAATGACATTTTTCATCGTTTACAATGCATTTAGCAATATCGGAACAAAAGGTTTAAAGAAAAACTTTGAAGCTGTTTTTGAGAAAATATTGTATTTAATATATGTTTAATATTGCCCATATTTCACTCAAAATTGGAAAAACTACTTATATTTTAAAAAACAGGAAACGACAATAATTAAGAAGTGTTTGTGAAGAACAAGTTTTGTTTGAAGAAAAACATTTATCTTAAATATTTTAATTGTAGGAAGGGGCGAAAAATAGCTTCAAACTTTCACAATTTTTCAAAAATCCAGAGTTAACAGAGAAAATCGGACTTATACCATTTTATAAGTGTATTTTACTTTATTCTAACAAAAATATTAAAGAAAAATGTGGAGCAGTTTTGAGAAAATTTTGAAAATGTCCCAGGGGCCTGATGTAAAGTACTTCCAAAATTTAAATAATGATTTTCAAACTCGCAGAATCGGGCCAGTTTGATCGGGGAATATTTGGTTAGGATACATCCTACGAATAGTTTAGGAGCTATTATTGTTCACTGACGAACAGAAGTTAAAAAAACCCATTTTCGGTATCAAGGGTCCCCAAAACCTGTATTTCCGTTGACATCTTGAAATCGATTTTTACAATATCACATAACTTTCTCTGTACTGTGTATATTGTTCCATATATACGCACGTATGCGAGAAAGTAAAAATGTGAAATAAATTGGTGATTGATATTTGTTAAGCTCCCATACATTAATTTTTTCACAGCTTCTCCCTACATTAATTTTTGTCTTGACATTTGAAATTCATGTGCCATACACGTAATTAAAACTACTCGTGCTGAAAGATATTGAGGTTTTGAAGAAGATGCACTTTTGGGTATTCCTTAATACCAGCAAACCACGAAAGAAGCAATTCCTAAAAACTCCTTTTCCGACAGTGGGTGGTCAATTAATAATAAGTTTAATTTTTTATATCGAAATTTCGTTATAAAGATGATGAGAAGTAGCACGTATTAATGACCTTTGCGGAAAATTAAAACGGTCTGTAACATAATTGTAGCCATTAACAAAGAACTTTACGTTGCTACTAAATGGCAAATATTCAACGTATTGATATATTCCATTTTTTGGTTCACATGAGTGCAGTTATCGCAGATACGAAATGGGGTTGGTGAGGTTCTAAGCTTTTGAAGAAAATCCGTGTATTACGCGCAACTCTCCTTTGTCAATGACAAATTGACGCTTATTTCTGTCTTGAATATGTTCAATTTGGTAATTTATGGATCGGACAGAAAACTGAAGCCATTTGTATAGGATAAAATATGTATGTTATCGAAGTAATTGTTGAACATAAATACAGTATTAAAAATCATGATAATAATGAACTAATTATTAAGCTCTATCTAAATATGTTTCATTTATTTATTAGTATGGGTAATATTTTGGGAAGCATTCGATCAGAAAATAGGCCCCGTTACTTACATGATTACACCTACAGATAACAAAACACTGTTGCTGTAAGTAGGTATTTCTTCGATTTTAATCATATATTTTGAAATTATGTAATTGAGGGTATTTGACTTTAAAGCTTTTGGGAATCCCAAACACAGTTGTCGTTAACATGTAGCTTGATCAGCTTACATGTAAATGAGATATTGAATTCTCGTTTGATTTTTTAACTTATATTTGTCGAAATATATTATAGAGGGCTTCAGAACAAAAATCAATGACAATATCACGAAATGGAGAAAAAGCACTTTAAAAGTTAAAATGTGAATAGGAAATTAAGGAAGTTTCCTTTGACAAGAATGTGACTTGTGCTTATTAATATATGTTTACAGAGTACTATTAAATAAGCCCTACGTATTTAAAATTAAAGTACTTGCCTACTATTCTCTTTGAGAAACGCTTGCTCTTTTTCAATCTTCAAAAGTTGCAGCGCAAAAAGTAGGAAAGTGCATCCATTTTTCATTTTGAATCCATGCAGCATTCTCTGAAAAAACTATAATTAAAATACATTTTTAAAGCGGCCGTGCGGGAACTACTACTTTTCGAAATGCGATATGGCTATTTTTTAGTTCTATAATAGTAGAGGACTTTCATTACGGAGCATGCGCGAAACATCTTTCGCACAAAGGGTGTTGGAAATAGTTTACGGAACACGTGCGCGGGATGATTCGCGCACTTGTAACGTAACTTACTATATTGGCTAATATTTCGACTAATATTTTTACAAAATGAAATAGCGAGATAGAAATCTGCAATAAATGTGAATTTGATTAATTTCAAACACATCATTCTTCGCAATCACTTAAAAGAAAGTTGTGTTCATTTGTGACTGTATACTTTCTTCATAGGTCAGAGTTAATTCAACTGGTTGCTTCTCGTTGTGATCATGCATTTGATCGTAAGAAATAAAAATAATTCTGTGAGTAGGTGCAGATTTTTGTAGTAGGATAGTTTCATTTTCGCTTATTCTGGATGCAGTCTTCGAAGCTGGTTTGAAATTGTTTACTTGATCCAACTTTAGTACAGTTTACCTAAGGTGTTTCCTTGTTCAGCGTGTCCTTGAATTCCAATTGTAAAGGATTTTAATTCTTCAATTTTATATTTCACCGTATCTTTCATTATGTATTGGTGTTGCCTGCTTCAGCTTTTTTAACAATGGATTTCATAGATTTTGTATTCAGTGAATTCACTGACGTCCGTTGTCATTTCTTGAACAGTGAATTTTTTCGAAGTTTGTTTAATCACTTCCACTCACCGAGGGGGAAGATACATTTTCTACTTTTCCTGATTAAACCAAACACTGTATCATACACCACACGTGTGTGTCTTGGCTCTACAATGTTTCATCAATAGTTTCTATGTTTCTGTTTCTTAAATGACCATCCAAAATTGATCTATTTTTGTATTCAGGTTTCGACTCTCACAGCACTCACTGTATGAAATCAAGTGACATGGTGTACAGCTATGACTTTTATCAGTCTTTTTAAACAATACTCAAACTTTTGAGACCCTCTTAAGGATTAATTTTCTCCCCAAAGAAACATTTCCGATTTTCCTCTTTTTAAGTGTAAGTTTTCATAAATTTTGACTAAATAAAACAAAAACTAATGGTGCTCAAACATCACATACTTCCTCGTATTAATCATCTGCAATTTTCGAAAATTCAGAGAGTTCAGAGAAATTAAGATTTGTTTTAAGCTTCCCTTACCCCCTCCGATGAAAAAAATATAAAGCGTACACGCACTATACTACCGCACATGCCGGGAAACTAGTCGGCAGCTTAGAGCTTGTCCTCGCTGGGGCGGTGCCTTGCTGGTGGGAGATACCTGGTTGAGGAAAACCCTATTAGCCAAAGTGCAGGTCGATGCCGGGTCTCACCATTTAGCAGGGGAATATCACCGCCAACTCCTGAAGAAAAAAAAACATGCAGTACACTGATGAAACTAATGACCTTAGCATTTAACGGGCCCGGAATCTCTAATCAATCACTCAATTAATCTGTCCTTGACGAACAGATGTCATTCATGAAAAAAATCTCTACCTTCAATAATTGAGTTATAAGACGCCCAAAAGTGTTTGGACTTCTGTAATTTTTGAAAATAGAGGGATTTCGAACGAAAATGGGGAACTGTGCCTGCGTATTCACAAACTGAAACCAAAGGAATTTGCTGGATATGACTTCATTTCTAACAAAATAGTGAAGCAGCTGTTCATGCTCTCTACAGCAGGCCCCACGCCCGCTATTGCAGCAATCACTGCCATTTCAAATGCTTGTATTGGAATAGTCTAATTTCAATCTGCCTGGGAAAAAAGCCACAATTTTACCGTTTCACAGTCCCCTATGTGTCCACCACAATTTGACTAGCTTTGGTTCATTTCGCATACTTCCAACTATAGCATACATTTTTAAGACACTAATGCATAACTGGGTAAGTTTTCGTCTCAAGTAAGTGAATGGTACATCTTACAAAAGTGGATTCTGGTCACAACACTTAACGTATCATAAACTCCACCGACCAGCAGCAACACAAAGCAAGTAGCTTCCACCATCATGAACATACGGTAACCATGTTTCTAGACATGGCCCAGGCTTATGACGGAGGCTGTCAAACCGGTGTCGTAAACAAGGTAATGAAATCAGGTTTATGACAGTGTCTCGCTAACATAATAGGCAGAGGATTAGTTAAAATAAACGATTCATTTTCATCATTATCCGTTGTTGCTGGAGATTAAAGGTTCCGTTTTCTCATCCTCTTCTATATATATTCATGAAAAATTCCTGAAATAATAAATTCAAACATATCATTAAAATTAAACGATGATTCCAATCAAATAAATTAATATATATAATTGACAGATCTTTTGACCTACAGTCCTCTTCAGTTTCTGTAGAATTGTGAGGTTACGTGTACATGTTGAAATGGAAAATAAATAACTAGGAACTTATAATAGTTAACACATTATAGTCTGTATGTCCGTGTTAAAGGACGTTGAGAAATTGGGTTGATCCATCGTAAATGGCACTCTTTCTTAACATGGGCATATAAACTACATATCGCGTGACGAACCTGTCACTCCGTAAGGTTTGCACAACCCTTACTTTTAAATCTCGCGCCAATTTCTCTGTACGCAGTGCCCACGAGCTAGTAAGCTTGTTACTTTGCCCGCGACCTTGACATGCCTGGTTTAGTGGGTTAGGTATTTACGTGGCAGGAATTATGCACCCTGCCATTCACAGCTTCAGAAAGTGGCTTCATATTTTTGTTCGCTATCACAGTCCATAAATGTGAAGGGAGTTTTCTCGCTTATCTCAGCTCAGTAAACTAACGAAGGGAACAAACTTCAAATGCAATCGGTGAAGGAGGTTAATATACTGGTTAAGAATAATTTTGAACACCTAGATTATTTTGATTTTCATGAATATATTTTATAGAAATAAGAGATTTTTTTGTAATATTCATTCCGCAGGAAAAAATTTCGTTCAGACTGATTTTCTTCTCTTTTAATGAATAATGTAAAGCTTAAGAGAACAAAATAGGAGAATACAGGCATGTAAATAGCTTTTAGTCTTTCAGCGCTCGTTATTCCAAACTGTCCTAGGTTTTTTCGAAAAATCTTCCATTTCGAGGGGGGATGGTTCTGTCCCATATTTGATAAAAACATCTGGTAACTCGAATGATGAAGGAACATTTTAAGTTTGGTAGACTAAGCTATTAGGTCGGCAGGGAACTTTTCTGGATTCTGTGGACAGGGAGTGGTCGGTCGAGGTTTCATCAGCGAGGAGGTGACCCACGGAGCGAGCCGACGAGGCGGTTGCGGTGACTGCGGCGACGGGGACACAATGAAAGCGGCAAGGGGGGCGGAAGGGGGAGGGTGGGAAGGGCGGCGCGAGGCAGACGACGTCAAGAAACGCGGTCAGAGTTTCCGTGCAGCTTTGAAGCCCGCTAGTGCTCCGGCGTTCCCTCTTTTCCTCGCGGGGCAGTAATTGGATTAGTCGGGGAGCAGTGCGGCCGTGAGTGCAGTAATAGGTTGCTCTTCCCGCATGAGAACGCGACTTCCCTGTTTGCCCCATCGAGGGGGGTGGCGCGAGGGCGCTGGGGCGAAGAGGCGGGGAAGCGACGCGCCTTGGAACATCCGCTCGCCGCTTCCCTTTTCCCCCCTCCCCCCTCCCTCGCGCCTCCACGCCCCGCTTCCTTGCTCTCTCGGTGCGGGACCGCGTTCCCTCACCGTGATTTACTACTCGAGTTGGCCATGGAAATGCGTGATTGCACTTGCACGGCGAAGTCCAATACTACGCAGACTTGTTGCATCACCACCTGTTTGCACCTTCGTGAATTATTTGTACCAGTCTTCGAATTGCCGCGCTCCTGGAGTACGAAGTGCTTCGTCACGTAATACATCACGTCGAAGATCTTATTCTGTGTGCGCCGTCTACTAGGATGGAAACATTCTTTTCATTTGAGCTTTTTCAGACCTACAGGAATTCCTCAGCACCAGCCATTTACGCGGTGCGATGCAACGGAGAACTCAATACGTCAACAATGCACTTAATGACTTTGCTTCGGTACCTCTAAAACTTGCGTTACTTTATATATATATATATATATATATATATATATATATATATATATATATATAATATAAAGGAAATCGAGGACTCGAAATGGTTTGTAGGCTGTTTTCCGTTAATTCAATGTAACTCCCAAAGGGTTTGTCCCTGTGTTCCGAAATTAACATTAAAATCCATTAAGGCTTCACCAATGAAAATCTTTTCTTTGGAAAAGTCGTAACACTAGCAAATATAACGAGTAATGATGGAAATATAACAGTATCTAAAAATTAAACCTCCTTTCTGTCCCTATCAAACCACCGCGTAAATTTGAAAATGTTTCTATCCCAATTATCTCTCTCAATGAATGGTCTTCCTCACTTCTTGTAACGAATTTACGTATGGATGGACTGACGTTTAGATGCAAACCAAAAACCAAACATTTTCGTTACACGGCATGGTCTCCTGAAACGTGTAGGTCCGTTCAAATCTCGACATAGATTTTTTGGTAGTATTACATAACATTGTCTATTTCATATTTGAGTAAAACTAGTGGTGCTACAGAAAAACTTCACATTACTTTTTGCAGTTTCGCATTATTGTTGTGTTATCTTCAATATTTTTTTTACTTTCTCACATTATTACATACGTAGTAAAGACGAAATGTAATGCGGCCGCAAAAATCAGCCATATTTCGGCAGAAAACTCGATTGATTGGTTGATTGATTTTTTCGTGTTTCCGGGCGCGTCAACTGCTTTGATCATCAGTCGCGTTAGTGTAGTGCATGTTTTTTTCTCGGGAGATGGCGGTGAACTTCCCCCGCTGGATGGCGAGATCCGGCGCCGACCTACCGTCAGCTACTGGGGTTTCCCCTAACTAGGACTCTCGCACCAGCGGGGCACCGCCCCAGCCGGGACAAGCTCTCCCGTCTCCCTGAATTTGTGGTAGCGTAGTGCATGTTAGTGTAAGTGTATGTGTGTAAGGGGAGAGGATAGGACAAGGAAGAGAAAGGACAGATCGCGCGCGGTCCGTGGCCTGTTTGGTATGGTACTGCTCCGGCATTCGCGTGGTGTTGATTGAAGAAACCACGGGAAACTACCTATCAGAGCAGCCGGCCGCTAGAATTCTTCTTCAGACAGCGACTGAATTCGACCTAGCTGAAAAGTTAGTGTCGAAAATCCTGCCTCCGCCGACTCGAACTTAGGACCTCCCGGTCAGAGGCGCTGCAGTGACATCAGTTAGCCACCGCTGTGGCCATAACATCACTGAGCCGCCGCTTCCGGTAGAAAACTCGAGTTATGGGAACCTAGTATCTCAAAAGTGTAATAAATCGTGTTCCGTATGTAGTAAATTACTTCCTCTAACACGTGTAAACAATCCAAGCTTTGTGGGTACTAATACCAAAAAATGACTGACGCCAAAACCGTCTGTCTCTCTATATCTGCCTCTCTGTGTCTGTATATCTGCCTCTCTGTCTGTATATCTGCCTCTCTGTGTCTGTATATCTGCCTCTCCGTGTCTCTGTGAGTCTGTCTGTCTGCCTGTCTCTGTGAGTTTGTGTGTCCGCTTGCCTCTGTGAGTCTGCCTGCGTAGCTGTCTGTGTCTGCTTGCGTGTTTGTCTCTCGCTGTCTCCACGTCTGTCTCTGCCTGCACGTGCATGTGTCTCTGTCATCGTTACTGTATGCCTATCTCTGCCAGCGTTCCTGTCTGCCCGTCTCTGCCAGCGTGTCTCTCAGTCTCCAGCCAAATGGGAGTTGCGTAGAGCAGCATAGAGTTAACTGCGCTAGACAGCCCCCGGCTACTTTATCTTGGACCCCCAACGTTAAGCATAATTCGTGCCAACGCGGAGGCCATGCGAGACGCTATACGCAAGTGCTCCTCGAAATGCAGTCTCGCGTCAATCAGTATCTGAGAGATAGCTGGGAGGCTATTTTACGACCACCTACATTGAGAGTAATACCCTTTTCCACTCACCAAGACAGCCTCCGTTTTACGCTCGGCCATCAGGAGCCCCACCGACGTTAGCCACCGCCGGGTCGTAACCACAGCCTCGTTGCCAACCTGCGTGACCTTTTCAGTATATTTGCCGACCACTACCACCGCAACATCGTCAGCAAATTCAATAGCCCTAGCGCCTTCGGGCAGCTGGAGCTTCAGAACGCAGTCATACATAATATTCCACAACAGTGGCCCAAGCCTTGCGGAACACCATCCGAGATACCATAGGTCTTTAACTCCGGTCTCAGTTTCGTATAATAAGGTCTTTTCCTTATTATACGAACAGCTTCTGTCAGTCCCAGCGTGTCTGTGTGTCTCTCTCTGCCAGCGTGTCTGTCTGTCAGTCTCTGCCAGCGTGTCTGTCTGTCAGTCTCTGCCAGCGTGTCTGTCTGTCAGTCTCTGCTAGCGTGTCTGTCTGTCAGTCTCTGCCAGCGTGTCTGTCTGTAAGTCACTGACAGCGTGTCTGTCTGTCAGTCTCTGCTAGCGTGTCTGTCTGTTTGTCTTTGCCAGCGTGTCTGTCTGTTTGTCTTTGCCAGCGTGTCTGTCTGTCAGTCTCTGCTAGCGTGTCTGTCTGTCTTTGCCAGCGTGAGTGTCTTTTTTACGAGGGGAGGTGGAAGTCATCAAAAGACTCTACTACCCAGCATGTGATATTTTTACTCACTAAAAACTAACTTCCTTTCTCCTTCATCCTTCCCGCGAAAACGCTTCTATGCATTACATCACGAGGAGTGGAATAATGACTTAGTCACACGAATGACTTAATCACACGAACTTAGACGAATCTCTTCTATTCTGGTAAAGTTCCTTTGCATCTCATTGTACAGTTTCTCCATCGTTTTTCATAGTAAATCACCCATTCAGTTTCTAGGAGTATCTTAGTTTTCATCAAATCATTCATCATTTTCTAGCCATAAGGTTGTAGTGTTATAGCAATGAAATGCAAGTCAATAAATCTCAAAAATATTTGTAAACGTGTTCCAACTGTCACTCTTAGAAATTCACCTTCAACTCCAGTTCCTACCTTAACATTGATTTACTATGGAGCATAAAACACACACATCACGTTATAGCGATACGACCCAGAACAGAATACCATGTAAATGGTCAGAATAAATTTTCCAAACTTCTAGGCTGTGTAGTGAGGTCGAAGGTAATTTTGTTGCTAATGAACATCTGGTGGGAAATTTCACGTAACGAAATTAATTGTAGCATTCACCCCCATTGGTGCAATATACATTAAATGTCGATGACTGTATCCACATTTTCTTTCAAACAGAAAACACGCTCTGTTTATTGCCAAATGAACTCAACTTTCGTAAGACGCGTGTCATACTGGCTGGAGTGATTGATGGTTTAGGAGTCCGCAACGCATTTCTGAAGAACTTGAGGAATAAACCCGTAGAACCGCGCCTCAAACGATGTGGGTGCGTGAAAACATTTTAGCTTGTACAGGATTGAATAATATACATAATAACACATCACAGATATCAAAGGATACCATATTATTGTCACATCTTGAAACTTCCTTTCGGCTAAGGGCAAGTATATTTATGTAAAGTGAGGCATGTATTGATAAAGTGATTTTCAGAATTAAAATGTTCAATTTTTCTGCGTTTTGAAGGAGAAAATGTTTGAGAAATAGAAAGCGGGTCATTAGAAAGGCTGTTGCGAGCACGACTGATATCCACGGTCTCCAAGCTCCTTTATTCCAATGTATAATACATTTTTTTAAACTTAAAGTATTATGTTATGAATATTTGTCAATACTATGAATTAAAGAGGTTTAGACGCTTTAGATTACACACTAGTCTGAAAACACGCTTTGTGTTTTAATACAAAAGCTCTGTTTCCTTGGTAATATAGCAGAACGAGAACGTGTATGTCTTACTAGAATTAGCAATTGTTTATTATGCACTATTCAAGTTATTTTCGCACTGGATGTTCATATCCTAGTCTGTGTTATTCATTACACTTCTAATGACTCTTCTCCTTCTTCTGCTGATGCTTGTAAAGAAAATGGCATCTTTTTAAAGAGACGACATATATTCAGAGACACCGAAACAGTATGGCATGGTCACAACCAGCAATAACAAGCTAATTTTAAAATTTGAACAAAAAAATAGCGTGGTGCGTTCAAGTTGCTTGAAACCAACGGCACCCACCATTACGGCGGCCTATTAGCCCTTAGCGGTATGGCGCGTAGGTCTGCGACACTTTGGCTAATGAACAATATTAAGCATGGATCAGTTTGGTACCAGTTATCCAAGAGCACAGTTTTGTTTGGAAGTTTAAAAAATTGCGCCGTGTTGAAGGCGACTTGTAGGATCTGCCGTAATTGCGTTCCCCTGTAAACTGTAACACTGTTTACTAACACTTTCGTGGTTTGTTTTTTTCTCAGTCTATAACGCGCAATATGATCTGTATCGTGCAATCGCCAGTGCAATATTGATGTTAGTGTTAAATATATCGATGTGGTAATTTATATTTATTAGTAACTGCAATCACGTGCCGGTTGACGTGGTTGAATGTCCTTGTAATAAGGCTTCTGTCGTTTTCAGTTTCTATGGGTTCTGTCTTCGCGTGCTGTTGTTTTGCCGGCCTCTCAGAGTAACCTCATTTTCTCGTAGTAATTCTGTTTCTATGACAACCCTCCCTGTACAGTTTCTTTGCGTGTTCATTAAAACAAAGCAATCATCATAATACTTACTAAAAAATAGGAACGCTGAGAAGGGGAGGGGCAGCTTGGGCCACTTGCTCCAGGCCCCGAATTAATTGTAACCCTGTTTGTCTAACATTTAAAACAAATAAAATGTATTTACTTCTAATTCAAATTAACCGCTATAGTTATTTTTATTGCATGGAGAAATAAATTCTGTTCATGTATTGGGGCGGAACTTTTGTTTGAAATAAAGGGCCCTGTGTATCTACTACCGTAAGACTCTTGCTTTTCCTGGGCGCCCCTGCCAAGATACAATATTTTGCGTACATTCTTGAATCGGTAATATGTTTGTTCGAAAATAGATCTATTGCTCGAAATACGAAAATTCGGAACATCACTCTTACATGAATTGTCTTGTTTCCCAATTTCTTGGCTGACGATATTTAATGGAACTGTTTCTTAAATGTTTAATAAGAAAATTCGCACAGTGAATTATTGAAATCTTATCAATGCATTTTGGAAACTTGTCTATTTAGCACAGGCCTATCATTTGGGAATGGGACTGTCCTTTAGATGCAGAGGCAAACAGTGGCCACACAATGTTCCAAATCATTGTCTAGGCGGTTTGAAATGTCAAAATAAATTCGATGTCTCTAGACGTACTAATTGAATGTCCAGTCAGGAAAACGACTGCAGAAGTTCGTTCTTTGTAGTTGTCTACGAAATGAAATCGTAAGAATACCGGTAAATTGACAATGAATGATGAACTACACGCACTGTGTATCGCAACTAACTGCAACGTGTATCGCGTCAAACTGCATTTCGATTGTAAAAAGGTAATAGTATTTAATGCATATAAACTTCACGTGTTCCAGATGTTTCAAAAATGTTGCAAAAAATTATCAAATTTAAATTCTTTGGTTAATCAATAAATGTCCCTTTGTAATCGCTGTCGGCAGTACGTTAAATCTACTTGTGACTATAAATATTACTATAACTATTAAACACCTCTGCCAATCCGCTGGTGCGAGCGTTGTCCTCCATGTTCAGGTCGAGGGATAGGGCAGCAATAGTTTTCCCTTATTGGACGATTTTAACATTTTAACATCGTTGGGAACAGAAAATTAAAATAAATTGACCAACCAATGACAGTGTTTAATGGCACATAAAATGAATTCTTAAATTTTTAATCACGATGTAGAGATATAATGATTAACTAGATTTCTGAAAAAAATCACTCTGGATCGTCAAAAAAATGAGTCGGAATGATGATAGAGATGCAGTCCAAACACAGATTGTATCAGGAAGTCCAGTAGTAAATATGAGATCCAAACATGGTTGGGAAAATACTCTCTGAACAAGTTAACGCTGTATTGACAATCTGAATAGCATTTGAAGGTAAAGACAAGTGTATCATACTGCACTGATAATTTTCTCAGTTACACAGCCAAACAAAGAGAATGGGCTGCTACTCGTATAACAGCTCATACTTTCTCATGTTGGTGGTAACAGTTGCGTAATATAATAATGCCACTTCTATTCTACTAATTATTATTAATATTTAGTATTAATTATTATTGTTATTATTATTATTAATGGCATTTCACCCTTCTCTTGAAATGTCTTTAATGAATTCGTGCTATTATTTTAGATTGGTTATTTTCGTACCTTGAACAACAAAACCAGAGACTAGAAATACCACACTGAAATTGACATTATTTACTCAACTTTCCAATGTAGCCAATTCCACATGGAATCCCGCAGGGTTCCGTTTTATGCCCTATTCTCTCCCTACTATCTTATTTTACGTAAACGATATGCAGTCGTCGATTCGCAACCCAGGAATAGTTCTCTTCTCTGATGATACGAATATTACTTGCAATGAAGAAATAGTAAATAGAACTGTCATATTTTCAAACTGGTTTCGTAATAAAAAATTAGGAAACTAAATTAATATTGTTTTAATGAAATTTGCCATTTCGAGTGACTCACCTCCCACACCTCTAGAGTACACAAAAAATTTGTACGAATAATCAGCAAACCCCACCCACGTGACCCTTGCCCCTCGGTATTAAGCTGATAATTCTACCATTGCCTTGCCTTTTGATTTAATAATCTTGTTTTTTTTTTCTTTTTTTGTCAAAAATGACTTACTCAAGGGTAGGAACATCTTCAGCCATTATAAGTGTCTATAGCAATTACACTCACATTCAAAGTAGTAATCATATTCATGAGATGTCAGTTTCAACAGCTCGCTACAAAAAACAATTCAATACATTCACATTATTTGACAACACATTAGCAAATGATGTTTATCGATACGGTTTGTGTGTCAAGTGAAATCTTTTCTGCTGCATAAGCTGTTCAATTGGAGACTACAATTCTTGGCATCAAAAATTAAAGTAATATTGCTTTTAGGATTTTAACAATGCTATTTAATGTATTATTTACCATTTCGACTGTATAACTCCGAAAGACTAAATATGCCTGAAAGAAGTAGTGTCTCAGCTTCAGGGCCAATGAACCACTTTCTATCACGTTTTTGCCCTAAATCCCTGATCCTACGAACGAATGGTGAAATGAACCCTTGTTTCACTTCTGGATATAAACATAACTTCACTACCTGTGCACGTTTTATTGAGCTCAGTGGGTGATATAGTTATTCAAATAATCGTTCGTGTTCTCGCGGTAGTAAGTCAATTCCGTCTCGAAAGGGATAGTAACCAAAAATTATACCTGATTTGCCTTTGCAAATAGTTCTTATTACATCAGAACCAACATTTATCAATTTTTGCCAAAAACGCTCGTTTCTACCTGTATTCATATTTCAACTCAACATGTATATGAGTCAGTGCTCAAGAAAACGTATGAATCTGCCATTCTCTCTACAGTATATCACACACAGTTTTTAACTATTTTAACGTTAAATAAATTGTCAGTGGAAAGCGTTTCCATCTAAACTCTATCTCCTAAGAAAATCAAATACAGATTTAACAATCCCCAATATTTATGAACGAAAAAGCGAACACGTAATTATCACAAGATTAAGAAGTGGACACTTCTCTCCTACCCATTGCCATCTAATGAAGGAACTAATAAATGTAACTTCACTATCTGTGCACGTTTTTTAGAGTTCAGTTGGAAAATACATAGTAGTTATTCAAATTATCATTCTCGGTGTTCTCGCGGCAGTAAGTAAATTCCTTGACGAAGGGCACGATGAGGGATAACAGCCAAAATCTGTATCTTATTTTCCTTGCAAATAGATATTACACTGGAGCGAATATTTTCTTATTAATTCTTGCCAAAAAAGCTCGTTTTCACCGGTATTCATAATTCAACTTGAGGTAGGGTTACGAATTGCGGAATTTAAGGAAACGTGCGCACACCCCCGAAGTGCGTCACACACAGTTGTTAACTGTTCCTGGCGTTAAATGAATAATTAAATAAACCTGGCTCGTGGCTCAGAGAGAAGTCGCTCGCCTTTCACCAAGGAGGTCCGGGTTTGATTCCTATCGATTACCGGAGAAACTCATGTGAAGTTTGTTTCGACAAAACGAGTTTGGCTGCCTTACAAGGGCTAGTCCAACATCTGTGAAGTGTCCTAACCCTATCACTTTCTTTATTCCTTCCCAATTCTGGCTGCTGTGTAGTGACGTAGGAGCGCCTAAGAGAGAGGCGTGTACGCGGAGATGCTACCTGGCGGTCCTCTTGACAACTGACTGCAACGAGACTGGACAGTAGATCAATATAATAATAAATGTTAACGGAGGATTACTCCTTAAGTATAAAGGAAGCGCTCAACGTCCTCGGGGTTTGGAGACGCGTTGCGACAATACAGACGCAACAATTTTTTTTAGTCAAAAGAATCTTATCTAAAGATCTCATTTTCCTGGAATGTTAAAATGCACAAAATATAAGCAAAAAGAAGCATTATCTGAAAAGAAATCTTTGCCAAAGATATTCTCAAAACTCACACGAAAATGTTGAAAGCTCTTCTACAGAACCTGCTTCAAAATCTTCGTTCGTGTGTGTGTTCGTGTGTGTTGGTGTATGTACGTGTGCGTGTGTGTGTGACTGTGTGCATGTTTGTGCAATATGTCCAGAATGCTAACCTATTTCTGTACTAATCAGTTGCTGTGTCAAATATTGTTTTATAATACAATGCTTTTTTTCGCCTAAATTTCACTTATTACCTGCCTGTGCCTTGCACGGACGAGAGGGCTTGTTTTAGAGAATACGGTTTTTCGGCTCTCGCAGCCATAAAACGTGTATTTCCATAAAATTTTCAATATTTTAAAGCATTATATAGCTATTTTATACTATGAATACGAGAATGTAAAAATAATAGCTCTAATAACGTCATTGTTCACTCAATTAATCAGTTCATGATTTCGTGTGTTACAGCCTCCGCCTGCCTGCATTACATGATGGGTGGTAGCAGTTTAATCAAAGTAAGACCTAATTCGCGGCAGTATCACCGGTTTTTTTCCCTTTCCGAAGACCTCAACGCCATTCGGTGGACACCTACGAGTAAAAAATCGTCGAAAGCAATGGGTAAGTGTATTTTGTGAACAGATTTTACAAAATTTGTAAGATTGTTTCAGAAAAGTATACGCTGTGTTTATTTTTAGTTTTAGAAATTTCACGTACGACTCGTCGCACAAGCAAGAAACTTGAAATAGTGCATATAAGTGAGATAATTTGAAAAGACATTTTACAAATTTAATTAAAAAGAAATAAAATTTTATCAGTATCTCATTAGTATATTCAAAGTTATAACATTGATTTATTGTGTTCAAAAGATACACGGAGTAGTTCCATTCCTATTTGTATGCATCATTTGTATTCCGTGTAGACGTGATTGATAACGCTATGTGTATGAGATAGAGCCGCGTTTCCCAATTTCTAGCTAGATATATCCTTGAA
Source organism: Teleogryllus occipitalis (assembly GCA_011170035.1). NCBI lineage: Eukaryota > Metazoa > Arthropoda > Insecta > Orthoptera > Gryllidae > Teleogryllus > Teleogryllus occipitalis. The sequence continues at coordinate 152,849 of BLKR01001751.1, forward strand.
CTACCTCTTCATGTGATTAGTATGATTTTTTTATATCTGCGAGATTTTAAAAAATAATCAAATTGTTCTTTACCTTGTGAATGAAACTACTTTTTATGTTTAAATCAGCATACTTGTAATGAGAATCAGAGGGGGAAATTAGGTTCTTTCTTTGTTACAGCTTTCTGAATCTCGAATTTACTAAACATTCCTATCTGATCCCAACTTTGGATAAGTCGAGATATTTGTTGGCTGACACTTCCCCTTTTCTTATTAAGATTTATGATAAATATAAATCAAGAAATTATTTTTATCAAGTATACACTTGACAATCTGATACTGTATTTTTTGTTGTTTCTTATTTCTACATCTCGTGGAATTCAGGCTGGGACAAACTGAGAGAGGGTACGAGCCGATGCCGGAACGAAAAGTCGGCCTGATGGATTAATGTTTCTCTAGACATCCTCAGGGATTCTGAAAACGTATATATATCAAAACTATTACAATTTTTAATAAATATTATTACGCGTTATTTATTGATCAGTAGAATTACATTCAGTGACAACGAATTTGTAAAATAACGCAAGAACGGCGCTTCTCGGAAATACCAAACATATCGCTCCTATTAAACGGTTCTTGTCTCTCTTCGTTACTGTGCCAGATACTGTATAATTGTATAAAAAACTAAGCAAATTGTGTAATGATACTCCACATCCTATTGTGTCACATCGTTTGTATATGATTTCAGTGCCTATTGATAGTATCAAAGAAATTCGCACTGGTAAGAATACGGAGGTTCTTCGATCTCTCGGCCACAATGAAGACTGCTCCTTCTCCATTCTGTATGGGGAGGATTTTGAATCATTGGACCTCGTAGCGGCTTCGTCTGAAGAAGCAAACATCTGGGTTACGGGTCTCAACGCCCTTGTCGGGGCACAGAAATGTAAGAATGAATCTTATCTCATTACGCAATATGAGCGTATTTGAGTAAGACCAGAAACGTCATTGTTATGTACACAAAGTTAGTAGCACTATAACAGCACATTCTTGCTCGCATTATTTGTAACTTTCAAAAATTCAGAGAGTTCAACGAAAATGACCCCTGCGCCATTTTTAAGCAACATTTGCTCAATCTTGGGAAAAAATTAAAAAATGAGAAACTGTTTTTCAAACAAAAATTAGTATAACTTGCCATAATTTGAGACACAATTTATGCAAAAATTAGTTTTTTCCAAAAATTTACATGACCTTATTTAAAGATCTTATATTTTACAGCAGATTTCATTAGGGAAAAAATCTCTTAAAATATTGAGCATGAACTTATTCAAATATCGGTCTTTGAAGATCAGATTTCCTTTAGGAAAATAATCTATATTCAGTTTTGTAGTTATTGGAGGACGCCGAAAAAAATTGAAATTTTTCAGTTTTTGAAAACTCATTATTTTAACATAAAAGAGACCTACACTATTTTGTAAGTGTCCGAAAAAAATCCAAATATTTGGATTCATATATGATAAAATTTAGAAAATGTTGAAGCGGCAACCGGGAGCGGTAACTCAGTGCTTCAACTGATGTGCCTCTCACTGCAGTGCCTCTGGCCGGAAGGTCCTAGGTTCGAGTCCCGACGGCGGCACGATTTTCGACATTAGCACTTCATTTTTCAGCTAGGTCGAATTCAGTAGCTGTCTGGAGAAGAATTCTAGCGGCCGGCTGCTTTGATCGGTTATATTTCCGTGGTTTCTCCGATCAACGCCTAGCAAATGCCGGAGCAGTGCCGTAACAAATGGGCCACGGACCGCGCGCGATCTTTCCTTCCTCTTCCTTTTCCTATCCTCATCCCTTACCTACACACACACTAACATGCACTACACTACTACACATGCCGGAAGACCGATTGGGGACTTAGAACTTGTCCCGGCTGGGGCGGTACCCCGCTGGTGGGGAAACCTGGTTGGGGGAAAAACCCTAATTGACGGTATGTCGGCGCCGGATCTCGCCATCCAGTGGGGGAATATCACCACCACCTCCCGATTAAAAAACATGCATTACACTTGCGGGACAAACTACCTCAGTAGTTGACGCGCCCGGAATCACTAACAATCAATCTATCATTGAGGCGACATGTAAAGAACTAGTACTCGTAAGTCAAAAAATCAGTTTCAAACGCGCAAGTTCTCGAGTTCGTTCAGATCGATCGGAGATTATCTGTTTTGGAGAAAATCGTTTAAACGTTCTAGCTGCTAGAGTTGACGGACGGATGGACGTTTTGCTGTAAACCAATTTGTCGGTATCGAGAATCCAAAAAACGTGGATTCTGAATACACGTATTAGAAAAAGTAGTTTACTATATGGACAGAAACAATATTTATCCACTTAACGGTAGTGTGTTAGAAAAAATTGAACTTTCCTTGGTAGCATTAGAATAGTTTTTCTTTGATACACATGTACGTAGTGTGTGGCGAGAAATTAAAAATATTAATTGGATATTTCCATATTATGATCTAAACTTTTTAACTGACATCAAAATAAATTATACGATTCGCCTTGCACAATTTTTGTTCAGATACAATTTTCTCAGTGTTACCCCGATTGAAATGATTTTTCTTTCCCTTAAATCAAATAATTTTTCGGTGGTGGCATGGTAGTTTAATATATTGAAACAAGGGGTACAAGGGAAACAATGGGTATGCAATAAATAATAAAATGGTGCAATACTTTACCTGTACAAAAATCTCTAGAACTTGATCCATACCAGGGGCTTGTCAATAATTATTCAATCATCAATTTATTCTCCTATCGATGTTGCGTAACTTGAGGCCTTGCCAATTTCAAAGGAGTGTTTTTAACTTCAAAATTTTAATTTATACGCTATTACATTTTAAACATTTTCTCAAATCGACTCCTAATTTTTTTTTATTGTTTTGCTCGAATAAAGTGCTTATAAATTTGGGCAAGTGTACTTTCATTACAGTCTCTGAATGTCGAATATGGCAAAAACTTCGTCTTTCCCGAATCTCTCTTACACCTTCATTATGGAAGGAATTTTTTCTTAATGGAATCTGATCAATAATATAAATATTCATGTCTAGTTTTTTTCGTAATATTAAATCTCGAATAAATTTTTAATCAAATAGTGTCAATTTTCTACAAATACTTGAACGCTTATTTAAAAAAAACGGCTCCACATTTTTTCTTTCAACTATTTTGCGAATAAATACAACTGCATTGAATTGTCACACAAGCGCCATTTTCACTGAAACCTTTAAATTTTCAGAATTTAAAGAAAAGCGTAGATGGCGTTTCTTCTCAGCAATGGAGAGATGTAATGCAAAGCATGAAAAAACAACTTACTTCTTTTTACATCAAATCCACTGAAAAGTTACATTTTTAAAATTTGATGATTTATTTTTAGCACAGACTTCAAAATACCTTTAAGGACTAAACAGTGGAAAACAAGAATGTTCAGCAAACATTTAATCAGTCATTTTCTTAATGATTTTATTTAATAAAACTACAAAAAAAGGTACGAAAGGACTACATGAAATGTACGATCAATATTATTTTTCACATTGATTTCGTTCTTAAAAAATTGTGTTTAATTTTTTAAATTTAATATATATTTAATCAATGCTCTTTTATATTGTCCATGTAGATTATATTAAATAAACTGCATGGATAAAAAAGCGGAACATTATGAAATTTTAGTGTTTTTCAGTCCCTATTTAATCTTTACGTACATACTCAAGTTTTTGAATGTACAATTTTTGGCAATTGGGATACTTGTGCGGGTAAGAGAAACATTTCACAACTTTCCATTTAACTAATGTTTAGATCTTGGTCATTAATTGAGTTTTATTAATCGCTGATTATCTAAAATCATTTTATGTCTGTTTGTCAGGGGTTACTTGTTCGAAGTATTCGTGAAAATAATTTTACGTTAACAGTATAGCGAGTTGTGAATTAAATTTAAAATCCAATGTAAATAAAATGTAACAACCGAAATTAATGCTTGAAATAGGACACTTTCTTCTCCCCAACTTCAGCTGCAGCCCTGTTCAAGGCACCAGACATTTGCATGGAAATAATCCCATGTGTTTACATGTTTACATGTTGCATCTCAGTTTAATATGTAGTAACTGAAGCACAAATTTAATAGTTTTCAAAATTCTCATAACTGTTGTTCGTTACATATAATCTATCCTAAATAGCCGGTATCGTTAGCCGAATTGCTTTGCTGCGCTCTGTAAAGTCACGGAAGTTAAGCAATTCGAGACACCAAGGGTTCCCGGGTGGGTGACCGTCTGGGAACCCCGGTTTGCTAACGGCGGCCAGCCCTTGGTCGAAGGTATAAAAGGCATCGACTTACTGCGACGTTTGGAGACAAACGACAAATTTCTTAACGAATGACGATCAATGTTCAAAAAGGGCTAAAGAGGCGTGTTGGGTAAAGGACGCGACGAATTGTTTTTTTAATTCCCTTTCTTTACATGACTTATGACATCATGGCACGACTTGTCTCTTTTACGGCGTCAAGAGACATTTTTATTTATAAAAAAAACAATGTATTTTCAGATTTGTGACTCCATGAAAATTTTGACCACACTGTGGCTAGTTAAAGGGAAAGCGTCATAGTGAGATCGAATGAAAAACTGTTTACTGTGCTCCACAATCAATTCTTCTTTTTGAATCGTAGTATATTTCATTACATGGAGATATATGCAATGTTTATAATCATTACAATATTAAATTTTAGGTATTTTAATATCTTGCTATTTTTTAGCATTTTCCTTTTACTACCTATCTTTAGATGCATCATTTTTTACAATTTTTTATATTGTTCCTCCGTGCCATATCCATAAGTAATGTCTAATCTCTCTTACAGCTCCCGATGGCCTTGAAGAAAAGCAAGCTTTGCGGGAGCGTTGGCTGCAAGAAATGTTCGAGGAGGCAGCGGCGGACAACTCAGGTTACCTCGATCAGTGTTCAGCAATTGACCTAATACAGAAGTTAAGCGCAAGTGGAAAAGTGAACACAGTTAGAATACGACAAAAATTAGCGGTAAGACTTGAATTCTACCACTATTTTGATTCATGATAAATGCCACGTTCTGTGGCGTAGCGCAAGGGGAGACAAAGTAGACACATTCTACACAAGAAAAAGATTAATACATGGAATGTGGTATATAAATATTCCAATAGAGCATATTCGTTTTCTTCAATTGAAACCGGCTGAGTTTAGCTCAGAGCCAGCATTGCCGCTGACGTCGCAGCGATTCTGATAGGAAGGTCCTAGTACCAACTTTCGACACTAGTTAAGGAGATAGGTTGAATTCAACCACTGTCTGGAAGAGAATTCCAGTGGCCGGTTGCTAACATCGGTAGTTTTACGATCAACTCCTGACGAATGCTGAAGCAGTTTCCTAATAAATGGGCCAGGGACCGCACACGATCTTCCTTCCTTCCTTCCTTCTTCCTTATCTTTCCTTATTCTATCCTCTCCCCTTACATTTGCACACACTCAAAGGAGACAAACGTGTAGTTACGTGCATTACACTACCACATACGTCGGGAAAGCGATGGGAGCTAAGAACATGTCCTGGTTGGGGCAGTTCTGGAAATGCCTGGAGAACGAAATCTGCAACCCGACGTGTTGGTCTGCGCCGGATTTCAGAATCCAGCTAAGTAGGAACACCACCGACTCCCGAAAAAACGCTAACTATGCTAACGCGACTAACAACCGTCATATTGTCTTCGTTCATGGTGTATCTCTCCGGTCCAATTTTCCTTTAGGAAAAGCTGCTCACGCAGACGTCATGGAAAAATCTAGACAGCAGAAAGTCGCTGTACGGAGGAGTGTTTCTAAAATGGATGAGTAAGAAAGTTTGAAGATACAGCTCTGGATTATCTTCTACTAAAGTCTTTCCGTGTCCATTTACTGGATTCCATTTTCACTCAGTCACACCTGGTCTTGAAACGAAGTTGTCAGTGAACTGCGCCGAGCGACTGCATAGAGGAAAGGAGCGAGAAAAAAATCGCTATCATCCGCAGCGCCCGCCGATTAATCTGAAATCTAAGCTGTAATAATCTAAGCTGTAATAATCTAAGCTGTAATAATCTAAGCTGTGATAGTCTAAGCTGTGATAGTCTAAGCTGTGATAGTCTAAGCGGTGATGGTCTAAGCGGTGATAGTGGAAACGCCGCGGTTGGAGCGCCGTCATTACATTACACGAAGGGGCCGTGATGCTCACGGTTGCCGTCTACGGTGCGGGCTAGTGTGAAAATTGATGGATTATTTCGTGTTTCGGGGCGCGTGAACTGTGATGTTCGTTAGTTCCGTTAGTGTAATTAGTGTTTTTATCGCTGGAGTTGGTTCTTTTCTTATTGTGAGATCCGGCGCCGACCAACACGCAGGCATGCGTTGTTTCCCTATTCCGATGTCTCTCGCCAGAGGGCACCACCCCAGCCGAGACGAACTCTACGCTCCCGATTATTCTCTCCATATGTGCCGCAGTCTAGTTAATATAAGTGTAAGTGGGTGTGAGAAAGGGGTGAGGATAAGACAATGAAGAGTTCTACTCCCGCATTCGCTTGGTATTGATAGGAGAAACCACGGAAAACAACCGATCAGAGCAAATGGCCTCTAGAATACTCCAGATAGCGGTTGAATTCGACCTAGCTACGTAGCTGTCAAAAATACTGACACCGTCGGGAGTCGAACCGTAGGATCTCCCAGACAGAAGCACTGCAGGGGCAGCTGATGCTCTGAGCTACCTCAGCCGGTGCTAGTGTGAAAATTGACACTTAATTATATGAGAATCAAACCTGCGCGGCCCAGTGCCTTGAAAGGTGGACGACAGACGGTGTGAGCCGGCCAGCCTCAAAGTGGCCCTAAGACCGCTCCACAATAGCCCGCGAACGGGAACGGCAACGCGAAGGCGAGAACGGGAACGCGAACGCGAACGCGAACGCGAACGGGAACGGGAACGGGAACGCGAACGCGAAGTACGTGCGCTTCACAATAAACGCCACCGGGAAGAGGAATAGCGCTATGAATCTACAGCGGCAAAAAAGAGAACTTCAAGAAACCTTTGCCGAAACCAAAGCACTTCTTGCTACGCTGCTCTGTTCACTCTTGTCTTTGTCATCTGTCTGTTGTGTTTGCGTGTGCTGCTATGAATAATGAATACTTGAACGAAATATTAACTGAAAAAAATCATAGGAATGAATAAAAGCGAAAACTACTACGAACTTATAGAAAATTCAACAAACTAAAATTTTATCAATAAACGAACAACTCCAGTGTACGTTAACGAAATATATTTAAAAATTTTTTTTTGGAGGAATTTTAATTCTAAATATTAAAATGAGTAGAAAAGCAATTATACTGTAATTACTAAAGAGAAGTAAAACAACACAACAATGACTAACAAAACCCGCCTCAAACCCTAACCTTGGAAATCCACGCTCTAACCTCAATACTTCGCGTTCCCATCGTGTAGTGAACGTCTGCCTGAGATGTCCGTCTTTTAACTTTCTTTACGTTCCCGTTGGCGTTGCCGTTGCCGTTCACGAGCTGTTGTGGAGCTCTACTGTCTTTTTACATGTTACAGTTTTCGGGCAGATTCTCATACAGAAACAGTACAGAAACTGTATAGAAACTTGAAGATTGCAAACTAGAAGTACAAAGAACTAGAACTACAAAGCCAAAGTCGTGTTTACACGGCCTACACGTTTTCTGTAGGGGTTGTCACAAAACGCCACTCTCAAATGAATTACGCCGTCCGAATACATGTGTTCGTGGCATTTGTGTGCGTGCGTTCTCAGATAACTTTATTATTACTTTTTTTAATGAATTAATGAAACAGCGGAAGAAAAGAATAAATGCCGTCGACGCTTCGAGCATGGTTTCTGCTGCGAAAACTGTGGTGGATACTTAGAAAAAAACGCTCCGAATGGAGAAAAACTTGGTTGTAAAAGCGAGATTGAGTAACTTCATATTTTCGCGTAGCAGTAAAATAAAGCCAGAAACTCGAATCCCCTATGCCAATACACAAACTCTTGCGAATCGCACCTAACTTAACCACAAAACTGAAAAAGTTGCGCTATTTCCGCCCTAAAATCCGTTAGTGACCGATTCTGCCGCTAGAGGCACTAGAAACGAACTTTACGTTTTCTGTATGAAAAAATTGAACATGCTCACAAATTTTCAGGCAGAAATCATGTTGACTAAATTCCACCGTTTCTGTGGAATGCTTTGGAGAATCTGAACGAAAACCGTAGCCTGTAAAACGGCCTTAAGGCACGTCGCTTGAACCGCTATGGTATACATGTCTATTGTCGTTTGGGCGCATTGCAGTACGTCATAATGATACAGATTGTGGCAGTCATGTTTCGTTCGGTTTCTTTTTTGCAAACAATTAAATTTCTTCAATATTGGAGTAGAAAGAATCCTTTAAGTCAAAGGCCTTGAAGTTGCAAAGAATTTTATATTCCGTCATTAACCTTGTAACTTCCCGCAACTGCATTCCCGCATATTTATTTTACGGATAAACTTTTTAAGTTTTTCCAAGAAAACTCCTACAAAGTGTTAAAGAAATGGAAGTCATAGAAAAATTTAATGAAGGTATGGTGTGAAGCTACTTTTTTTCATACTGCATAAAATACTCCAAGATATTAGGTATACAGTGTTGTTTTAATGAAACAAACCTTGAAAACGTAGTCAAAACATTGTATCTCTTGCACAAATTGTGTGACGCTGCAGATGGAGGTGACATTTCATCGGTTCGACAATTTTTCCTACGTCGAACTGATAAATCAGGAAAAATTCATGCATTACCAACGGAGATTTCCGGCAGATACTTTAACAAACTTGTCACATTACGTGTATTTCTAAATGTAATCAATGCTGATATACTACGTAACGAACAGATAAACGTTTACCATAGCTATGGCAAGGTTTTTCCGGGTAGGCAATTGTTAAATTTTAGCCGGAAAGTGGTCTTCAAAATGTTTACAAGGAAACTTAACTAGTGTTGAGGATTCCCGACGTATGTTTCCACTGAGCCCCCTGTGAGTACCACGAAGCGCGTCAATCTGCGGAATTCAATGTTGAATTTGACACTGTCAAAATTTTTAAAATGTCACTTGCGCAGCAGAGATCCGGCGTTTCAAAAGTGTTCTACACATTTTCGCCGAGGCAGAAACTAACCCTATGAAATTGATTTACAAAAGAAATTACGACTGGTTAAGCTAGTATTATTATTAAACCTTTTTTAAATATTGCATTTATGAGCATTCAATCGATAAATCTGTAAGAGTATAGGTACAGAATCACGAAGAAGGTAACTCGGAGTTGCAAAAGGGATGGAGGTCGGCAAGTCTAAAATTCATTATCATTTATTTATTTATTTAATAGGCTTCCAATATATGATAAACACTTCTCATTATAAAATCATTAATAAATAAAATTAATTGACGTTATAAGCGATAAACATGGTGCTGATCTGATGCATAAATCTTCGTATACAGATGATATTACTTCTAAAAGTTCTTATAATTATATTTTAAAATCATGATAACATCCTCATGATAATGAGTATTCTCCATGACGACCTGCTGGGTAAGTCACTAAAATTCATTCAGGCTTATAAAATTGAATTGAAATATATAAAGGTTCGTAATGCATTATTCTTGTTATTGTTGTTATTATTACTATTATTTTATTGTTGTTATTGTTATTATTGTTGTTATTATTATTACTATTATTTTATTGTTGTTATTATTGTTATTGTTATTATTATTATTATTATTATTATTATTTTTATTATTATTATTATTATTATTATTATTATTATTATTATTATTATTATTATTATTATTATTATTATGCTCATATTAGGAGAACGCATGCCCTTTTCCGTATAAAATCCACTGAGAGCCAGAACTAACGTAGTATGAAGTGACTGGTGTTTCAGCACTGTACACATCGAAAGAATACGAGTAACTCTCAGGTTGTTACGAGCGCTGTATACCATGTGTAAAACATCACTTGAGCCGACTATCACAGCCAGCGGGTTGTAACTTCCAGACGTTGCCTCGATTGCTAGCGGCGCTTCTCTCTTCCCTCAGCGTGCATATGACGTCCTCTGCCGTATTTTCTTTGCTATATAAATATCTTTTTATACATTTATTTTTGTTTATGATTATTACTCAATTTTTTTAAAAATCGTTTGTAACACTCATTAACATACACATACCAATCGCATTCCGGTATTTGGAAAACAACAGGGATGGGGGCGAGAGAATCAACGCTGAACTCTAGAATAAATTGCAATGTAATTGAAAGAACATGTCAATTTAATAACTAAATCGACATGTATTTAGCAATATAATACAAGCCTTTTCTTATGCATTTATAAAAAATGACTTATTTTGAAAATTTTCTGTTCTTCCGGTTCTCTCCGGAGGGCACAGATGGCCACGTCCTATTTTTATTTTTTATGTTTTAAGACTTAGTTCATTAGTCACTATTTTTCTCAGAATGCACAACTTCTATCTACATCGACATTGACTAAAATATGATTTCAACGTGTGTTTGGTCAGGCTAGCAGTAAGAGCACCTGAAGGAGCCTGGTAGTAAGAAACTGGCGGTGAGAAAACACTGGGGTTTCCACGAAGCGATTACTCATAGCGACGGTTTCTATTCCGTTTGTAAACATCCGATTAGCGTTGAAAGACGGAACTCTCCCTTCAGGTTAAGAAAGGTTTTGATAATAAAACTCCCAAATGAACAAATAGTAACTCCTACTGAATATCAAGGGGAAAAATCACGACAAACAAGTGCAAAATATTTTTCAAGCTCAAAATCACGTAAGACTCAGTTTTCTCCAAATGTGGTGGTCTTGAAAGTTTACTCTCGCATGTAAAATTCCACACTTTTCCCTATCTTTCCTTCCCAATATTGAAGGGAAGTTATTAGCCTTTCAATGGTAGTACAGCCCAATTGAAGCTTGCTGCCGCAGTCTTTGGGAGCTGAATGAGGGCTGGACCGTATGGATACGGGGGAGGTGCCCAACGCGTTGTTTTAAGAGAGTGAGGCGGAACGACGAAGGGCCAAATCAGAGCAGTCGGCGTCTAAAATTTTCGTGTTCCGTGGAATCTCCGATCAATACAAGGGGAATGCCGGAGCAAGACATTAATAAGCGGGCCATGGAACGCACGCGATCTTTTGTTCTTCATTTGTCCCTTCCTCACTCCTTAAACACACTAGCAGTTATATGCAATACTCTGCTGCATATCTCGGGAGATTAGTCGGTAGCTTAGAACATGTCCAGACCGAAGCGATACCCTGCTGGTGGAGATACCCGGAGGAGGAAAAGCAAAAAGTCGAAGAAAAGTTCGGCGCCGGATTGCATGTTAAAGCGGGAGAGGGACTCCATAACTCCTGGAATATAGCATTCACTGCATTTACAGGGTCGAACATAGCTGTTTACGTGCCCGGAAACGCTAAATAATCGATCAAACAATGTAGAATTCTTATTCAGGCAATAGAATCCCCCGACTTTTTGGTTGATGTCAAAACATCACTACCGACGGGATTCGAACCTCCCGGTCTACGAAGTTTCAGTTGCGGGCTGGCAGCTACAAAATTGTAATGCACCCGGTAGCTAATTTAAAGATTATAATGGAAGGTTAAACTCTTAAGAGTAGTAGAGGTGCATAGTTCCCTGATTTCGAAGTAGAGCCAATGTGTGGCCTTATTGTTGAAAAGGATCGTGTGAATAGGAAGCGTCCCTTTCCTGCAAGCTGGTTCGCAAGTTGGCTTCGCATCGCAGCTTGTGAAGAGGCTCAATTGTTTTGATTGGTTTTGTCATTCTTCTGACAACAATATTTTGGTGGCCAACTATCAGGACACTGATACTCGGTGGCCAAAAATCAGGCAAGACATTATGTAAATGCTTTAAAAAAGCTTTCCTAAGGTGACGTTCATGGTTGATAGCTATTTCAGAGACGCGACGATTAATGTAGAAATGGAAAGATTTACTGTGTTGATGTCAGCCGTATTTTTTTTAAGTTATCACGTACGTAAAACACGAAAAGAATGTGTACACTACCGCGATTGAAAGAACATAAGAAGGCTGTCTTCATTTCTCACTCGCTATAATATCTAATCAAATCGATGAAACGATAATTGATTTCTCTGGAATGAAATTTCTGTGTCCATTTTTAGCATTTAATTGAGTAATGAGACATAGCTTTGAAATCTCTACTGAGATATTGTTTCATCTTTCTAATATTAATTTAATTTAATTTTTCTACAAGCCCTGCTTGCTCCTACTTGACCATAATGTTAACATATTCTTACATTGCTGTGCGCTGACGTACCGCTGGTACAAACGGCAAGTTCCTGGAGTTCCTGGACGCAATAATGTTTCAATAATCAGTCTTGTTTTCTACAGAAAATAAAACATAATATTTATTCAATTAGTTGTTTTTTATAAATTAATGATTGCCTTTGTTGCTTTGGCTGCCAACGACATTAAAATGTTTAAATTATTTTAGTATTTTAGATATTTTAATCTTTCTTTCAGATCTGGAAGGGAATATTAACCTTACTTCAATTTCTTCGCGCGCTCTTGCTTTCTCCCGTATGCTCCCGCGTCGTGCTTCCACGCTGTGATAATTCTTCCTTCTTCCTTTCTTGTAACATGTTCTCATTCCATTCCTCTCACACACAGTTCCGTACTGTCTCTATTTCGCCGCTGATGAGCGCCTAATTTCGAATACTACTTAATACGGTATAAGCGTTCGACATCTAAAATTTCTTTTAGATCTCGAGCCCTTCTTCTGTCTATTCACCCGATATGCCTTTTCTCTTTCCCCTTTCTTTGTTTTTCATTGTTCTTGTCTCTTCCGGTCTATGCCCCCTGCATTTTAATGTCGTCTATGTGGCTTTGCCTAGTTAAACTATACATGTTCCTTGACTTGAGGATGTTTTACACGGTCATTTTTTCATCTTTTTTGATCATTTTTCTGTTCAGAAAGTGGATGGAATAGGGACATTCGTTTCTACGCTTTATGTTTCGGTGCTGGAACTGGATAGACGTAATTTCAGCGTTTTACACGGTCACTTCTGGTCTGTACGTAATCGTGATGAAAATACTTCCTTCGGACGCGGCAAAAAGCGCTGAAGATGAAACATTTGAACGACTGTAGCGTTACGTTGGCGGCCGTGGATGGGAGGAGGAGCGGAAGTATCGCATACCTGCGGGCATGAATAGCTTAGCGCCCCAGCGTTGGGATACATTTAGACAAAGGGGACGCCAGCTTGACCGGGAAGGTCACGTGGTAGACGCGAGCCTCCCTCCTACACCTAAGACGGTCACGTGACGGCTACACTCTAGTATAAAATCGAGCCGACGAGCTCACACGGGGTTTTATTCTGGAAGCCTCGCGCGATGCGCAAAACTTTACGCCCAGGCTGGAGCGTGTCGTGCCTATTGCACGGGTGACGAGGTAACGGTAGTGGCGCGGGAGTAGTGTCAGAGGAGGCGGGGCCTCCCTAGCTATGTGGGATATCCACAGCGAAATACTCACAAGTGTGTAGTTTCGGAGCAGAAGTTGGTTATTGTACATACGTGTAAATAAACTTGTACATACTTGTAAATGTCTGTGTGTTTTTCTCCATGACGCCACACGACGCATCTATGGTAACAAATTAGGTTAGGTTATATCAGGACTGAGCACGGAACGCGACAATATTAGAACACAGTACATAATTTATTTTTCACTACATAATCAATTCACATTGTAATTCAACACATCAGAACGCTCGAACACATCGAACAAAAAGTACAAATCGCACCACACGCCTAACAAACTAGAGAAAGTTTCGAAAAGTGACGCCAGAATCGCTGTAGTCAAACTGGATGAAATCTGCATCGAAAAATTAAGCATGCGTCATTGTTTCGTACAAATTTCATCCAGTCAGGTCCGTCACTTTTCTGTACCGCCAAAAAATGATGAAAAAATGATAGTGTAAAATAGGATTTAGAGTTCTTGGGTAGTTCTTTGTTTTATTTTACTACGTAAAGCTTGAAAAGAAACGTTGAAGGTATTAATAGAAAAGATAGAGAAAATTGTCCTTTAAGTGTATTCAAATAATACGGTGAATTTAATGATATTAAAAAATATAGAAATCTGAATAAAATAAATAATTTTCTGGGGTGGCCAACTCCCTGGAAACATAAAAAATGTTCTCCAGGGACTACCACACAATTATTATCTCGCCACTCCCGTTATTTTTATTAATCATAGCATGTTTTGTCTGCTACAGTACGAACGTGTGAAAATTGTTTTACTTATCTAACGCCCGGTTGAAGAACCTGTATTATTTCGATACTTTGAAATGACAAGTTTCCAACTGACAAATACGAAGAAAATAAGCTGTTAGTGTAACAAGGTTCTATCTGACTTTGATACTAGTAGAACATACTCGAGATTCTATCACTGGACAAACGGCGACAGTAAAAAGTCCCTATCCTAGGTGAAGAGATGACTAAACAATAAGTTAACGACATTTTCACATCAATTTATTCGAAACGACTCAATTGTCACTTGGAACCATGTAATTGCGAAGGGTCGATTTGAGATTTCTGGCTGCTCAGCGAGTGTCCCAACTACAGTTCATGGGATTATTCTTTTCTCATAATAAAAAAATTCCCCTTATTTATAACTGATTCCTTAACATTTTAGTAGCAGTTAGTTTAGCAGCATCAGTAGATAATCATTGGATTGGCGCCATGATCCTTCTGGGAATAATTGTCACGGTATTATACCCAATATTTATCTTTTAGGCAACTTTTGAGATAATTACTCGTCTAAATCTAGAAAGACTGTCACAGTGTGTATACTGTATTTCCTTATGCCAGACGTAGAATGGTTCCATTTAGCACATTAATAATGCAAAGGGCCTCAATGTATGCTATAGATGTAGATGTCCAAATTTTTTTGTATAAGTGTAGTTTGTGAAATAACGCTGTATCGTTTGTTCCAGGAATTTGATCAGTCGCGAAATGACGGGAGAAGAGGCACTATAGACAGCAAGGAGTTCATTGATATGTTTAAAGAAGTGGCAACGCGACCTGAAATTTACTTCCTACTCATTAGGTAGGAAATTTGAAATTATCGGTGAGGAAAATTGTTGTATGCAGCATGCTATCTTAATTAAAGTAAATTGCAACGTGTGTAAGTGATGAATGAACTAAAAATATAGTTAACGCTGTAATGATGGGTACCAGGTATTTTGAAATTATTAATTTATGCAATAGACTGTCGTTTTCTTAAATAAATTTAACACTGAAATATAATTTACGATGATTCTTCGAAATGTTGATTCCGCTTGTCAATTAATCATGGCCTGTTTAATGTATTTTTTACTTTCTCGCATATGATTCACAGAAAGAGAAAAGTTTTTGGAACTCTGTCACCTAAATATAGGTTTTTTATTGTCTATAAAAATAATACATTACTTTCCCAAATACAGTGCAGTCAGAATCACGTATTTTGGGTCCTTTGTATAGAAAAAGTGGTTATTTCCCAGGTGTCCGTCCGTCCGTTCGTCGGTCCGTCCAACACTCGCGCGTAAACCATTCACAGAATTGTCATCAAAAATTATATTTCACGATCGATCTGGGGTATGTGGCTACTGGAAATTGAAACGGGTATTTTAATTTTTGGCGGTACTTTATTTGAAGCTCCTATATTTCCCGGCATCTTGTTGAGTCAGCCTGACGGGATGGGAGGCATCCATGTGCGATCGGCTCTAGCCTGGTGGAAGACGGGAAGCATGCAACGCACTGCAGCGGGCAGTGTGACCCCAATTCGTTCATTTAAGCAGCCCTTGTTCCGTGAGTTAGTTCGTTGCTTGCAAAAGTGCCTGTGTTCGAATTCCAGGTCGGGAAAATGTTTTTCCGGGTTGGAAACACTTTCGGAATTTAACTAGTATGATAATGTTACATAACCCTTACAAAATAACGAAAGTATGTGCTGTTGTAGCACTACTAGTTTTTTGTTTACATGACTGTATACTGATATATGATAAATTCGCTGAATGTTACAGTGAGTTATAATAGTCGTATAATACGACGTATAATACGTGTTAGTACAATATGTTATCATATGCTTGGTTTTTCTAACTTGGCTGTTGACACTTCATCAGCTATTACGGTGTCATCCAATCGAGAGCAAAAGCATCAAGGTGACGTCACTGTGGTGACGTTTAAGCTCCCGATTGGACGAAACCGTAATAACTGATCAGCTGTCACCAACCACGTTACAGAAACCTAACTATATACTTGGGTTTTTCTAACGTGGCGGCTGAGGGTAGAATCTCCAAGATGGAATTCGGCACGACTTTCTCAGTCCTGCCGCTAGAGTTTCTTGATCTACAGCACTGCTTGATGCGGTCGCGATCATGCGACATCTTGCGGCAGGACCAAGAAAAACGCAAAAAGTTGTGTCGAATTCTATCGTGGAGATACTACCCTCAGCCGCCACGTTAGAAAAACCCAAGTATAGTTATATGATCAGATTTGGCTGAAGAAAAACTCTCGATGTTGGGGTGGGTCAGAAGAGCAACAGCAGTCACGCCCGGCAGTCATTTTGAGAACTAATCGTTCATACGGCTAGCGTAGTGACAGAGCTTCGATACTTAGCTCACGTGAGTCTCCTCACGTGACAGTACTGTCTGCCACTAGTCGGTGCAACTGAGCGACAATCGGAAGCTTCTTAACGGTTAGGAAAGTATGTTGGCGAACAGATGGCGCACACGTTAGTCGACCCGTTGACTGTGTATCCTCCCCTTCTCCGGTGCCTGTCATATATTCACCTTCACGCAACCGATTTATTGTGGTTTAAAAAGTACTTATCCATGCTACTACACGCAATGCAAAAATACATGCCAATGGCGGAATTCGAACCCGCGACGCTTCAAATCTACACAGTGAAGTCGCCTTAGCGATCTCGGCTCCTCAGGTCGGCTCGTTTAAAATTTGATGAATTTAGCTGTCACAATTCAAATTAACTAGTGAATTGTGGCTAAACGGGCTTCTACAGTTCATTTCTTGAATGTGTTTATATCTACTTATGTGCGAATCCGGTTTTTTTAGTTCCCGAATTAGATGGCTAATGTTCACTTTCATCAAAATGGTTCGATAAAATTTGAAGTTGGAGCAGCTTTCAAGTATAATTCTGTGCACATTAGTAAACATCATGTGGCTAGAGGCGGTGAAGTACGCGGCGGTGACGAGTAATAACAATTATCAGAGAAATTATTGCAGAAAAGTTTCCAAGATTAATGTGAGATAATATGTGTATCGTTTCGAGTTCCTGTGTGAGAGTCATAAATTGCCATTTACATGATATTGCTCAACCAAACCTAACTTCACTATACACCTCACTACACACTTCGCTTCGCATTTCAGAGGTAGGGGCGACGAGTCTCCGGCCTTTACACTTCGTAACAAACTGAAGTGCGTTCCACACGTAATACCCAACGCAGCCCAAAAGCTTATCACAGAATACACCCTTGGACAATCCATCCACATCCACAAGCTTGGACAGTTATTTTACTTTAACCAAAACCCTGTGGCTGATGCCAACATGAGACAGATAATGTCTTAAATGATTGGTCCTTTGCTACTCATACTGCTTTATCGGAACTGTTTGGACAGTGTGTGAATTAACCGGCAAATTCGCAAATTAGCCATATTTTGATCTTGAGCTGTAACATTCTGTTTTGTGTATATTGGAGTTTTGCAATATTAATATAGTAATTGCTTCCAGTAAATATTCAGTAATCTATTCCTTTCAAGAGAGAGAGAGAGAGAGAGAGAGAGAGAGAGAGAGAGAGAGAGAGAGAGAGAGAGAGAGAAAAAGAAATTTGCGAAATTTTTACCCACAAGTCAATATAATTTCATCACAAGTTTAAAAGTTTTTTAACATCTGCGAAAAAGTATTGCCATTCGGATAAAAATGGCTGTTAATTTCGTAGAATGTCTCCCACTTTCATAGTATATCTCAAGGTATGAGGATAACTCGAACTACATTATGAAGATGGATATTGATTGATTCACAGTTTCTTTCTATCACAAGTATTTTTACGCTGATATTTTATGGTTGTACAGGGAATTATAACAGTCCGGGACCTTACCCAGTTAAAGCGGTATTCTTTGTATCACAGTGTTTGCGTTTCCTCTCGCCAAGTTATCTGCAATGTTATTTTCAAGATCGATGGTGTGCTGCTGAAAGAATGAAGAGATGAATATTTTAGTTCAAATGCATCTTCTATGAGATTTGTTCACTTTAAATTTTGTGCAATGTTTATTTTGACTTCCTCATGAGGGAAGTAATGGACGTGAAAATGTGACACTCGTTTGATTATTACAATTTCGTATTTACTTTTTAATAATTGTGTTTTAATTTTTGCATGTACTTCGTTGGGGTTGTTGTTCCTTGGTATGTGAATTTGAATCCAATCTCATGGTTTGTGTTATGTTTCAGGTTTGCTAATAAGGATTATCTGTGCGTAGAAGATCTTCAATTGTTTCTGGAAGGCGAACAAGGGGTAAGAAGTTTCTTCCGTAGAAAGCCACATTTTTTTATTAAAAGATTTACATCGTAAAAGTCCCGGTTCATCACGTTTACCCAATATCGTAGGTAGAAGAATGTCTATTTTTCAATTGTTACCTTTCTACTTTCTCGTCCCTTACTTCGTAAGAAGAGAAAGTATTGCAAACGTGCGCTGGTGAATGGCAAATTTTCGACAAAAAAACTTTTATTGCCTTCATCACTTTGAAGTTACTATTCTACGCTGGAAGCAACTTTGCATGTTAAGGAAAACATTGATATGTCAAATACGAACGTAATTATTTCGGGAACATTGTTTACGGTGCGTTCTTCACGATTGAATAAATATTACTATAAACAATGTAAATTGAGTGCATTTTTGAACCGAATGATTGAAAAAGTTTTAGATTTTCATGGCTTCAATCAAAGTCTGAATTGTACAAATGTATAAAAGAAACTTGCGAAGACTATTTTTTATTATTGAAGGATAGAATTTCTGCTCTTATTCTTTTAATTATTCTGAATTATTCTTTTAAACAAAGTGCGCACTAGGTTTATACGGACGGGACGGACAGTAGTTTGTGTGTGGATCACACGCACTAGGCCCGGACGGATGGACGGTATTGTAATATTTTGATTGAATATTAAAATAGGCGAATAAGGTAATTTTTCTCGTAAACTAGCTTGGATTTTTCAGCCAATTGTTTTAACACTGCATATACTGCTTATTTTAAGACGTCATCAGGAGCATGCGTCTCATAATCGGAGTCTAAAATACTAATCTTTTCTCAATAATCTCTAATTTCATACTATATTTGAATATGCCTCTATTCTTCAATGCGCAATACAAACTATAACCATGGCAACCTTTAGTTCGGAAAGTGACCGCTAGGTGGTCGCCACCTACTGTATTCAATGTGGCCGTGCCATGTGACATAAGCATACGCGAGTTTAAAACTAAAATAATTAAAGAAATATGGTTTCGAGATAAAGATTTGAATTTAACACTTTGTTTAATGTTATATGGCACGGGAGGATTATGTCTCCAGCCCAATCGCACCAGAGACACAACATTTCTCCCCTGTGAATAAAGCTCTATTTAAACCATGTTATACCTTGTTACAAAATAACTATTTGTTGCAATTGTAATTACTAGCTTACACAAAAATTTGTAAACATTTTTACTCTTAATTACCAATTTTACTCGTTCAGGAAAATATAGCTATTTCAAGTTAGTATTCATTTTTCTCGCTCTTCTTCACTTCCCTTCATTCTGACTTTTATCCGACGTCTCAGTTGTGATAAATTTATAATAATGATGGGCCCCTCGATTTAGTCCGACGAACCTGAAACCTGCCCTACGTAGAAGTCAGGTACGAAAGTATATGTACGATTCTCTTACTTGTGGCGGAAAATGTTACAAATACATTACACAATCTACTCGTTTGAGAATTCAATGCGTCGTTGTGGAGAACTTTCCAAGCTGTACTCTTTGGAAAAGTCAACCAAGCAGAAATTGTTTCTGCTTCGTTTTCTGCTGGCACTCACGTGATCCCTTACTACCGAATCTGGAAAAGGCCGCGTTCAGGGGTCAGAGTTTGTGAATCTATTTCTCACAATATTCTCAAGGATTGATAAATACTCTCTTATGCAGCGTAACACCTGTTCGGAAATTGTCAATGATGATCATGTCCAGTTCGTTCTACTCTGCTGTCACAAAAAATGTAAACGTAAATCGCAAGGGCGTATTCCTCGTTGCTGCAAGTTCGTAGCATTTCTGTTGGAAAGTGCAGGCCGCTGTAGTTGAAAGAAGACTAGTCAAAAGCACCCAGACGACACTGCGCTTTGTAAATTTCACGGTGGTATTCGAAAAATGCCAACCTATAATATCTAGGCGTTTTTAAATGATTTTTAAAAAATCAGGAGGGTGGTGGCACAATTCTGGCTTCAGATTCGGATTGAGCGCATCGAACTACATAGAGGAACATGTGTCAAATCCTCGGGTCTGACAACAACCCCCGAAAACAAAAAATACAATTTCATGGTGGTTTTTCACAATTTAAAAAGCTGGAGGGCGGTGGCGCAATTCTGGCTTCGGATTCGGATTGAAGCGTCGACATACGTAGAGGAAATATGTGGGTCTGACAACAAAAACACGGTGGTACAACTGCACGGTGTCTTTTCACGATTTAAAAGAAATTGGAGGGAGGTGGCGCAATTCTGACTTCAGATTCGAATTCAGCGCGATGAAATTATTAGGGAAATATATGTCAAGTCTTTGGGTCTGACAACTTTTTTGTGTGCCTGTGTTATTGATTGGCAAATAAGAAATCAATAGCTAATCGTATGCACTCTAGAATACAAGTCACTTAAGATTTTATTCACGTTACATAATTAAATCAAGTACTGTGATGTTCATATAAGTAAAAAATATGAAAGAAAGGAGCTGTGCGCATCAGTTGAAACGGCACGCCGTCGTTACGAAACTCTTCTTTTCCTTGCACGATTCATTTTCCTCTGTACACGGCTACAAAATAAATTTTCTCAGATACTATTGCTAGATTCAATAACAGATTATTTACACTCATAAGCAATGGCATACTCGTGCATAATGAGGAATTTTGCAATGCGCACTAATAAGACCCGTTTTCAATACAAAACTATTTTAGGTTTTCGGGAGCCCTCACTCCTCCCTGAGCTCCCTTGCCTTTTAGTTTGGTACAGCCCCAGGGACACAAGAGCTCGCTCCAGGTGAGGCGCACCACTTGCCTTGCTGCAGGGCCCTGAAACTATTATAGCAACATTGCAATATCAGTTGGATCTTTCCGGCATGTTGACTCCGAACTATCTCGGCGGTGTCAGAAAGTCGGGCATTATGTGTGTGTGTGTGTGTGTGTGTGTATGTGTGTATAAAGAACGATTATTACTGACTTGTGTCCTTCGGCCCTGGCCCCGTTTTTGCTAAACCAGCAGCAGACTTCCGTTGTGCAGCGACCGTTATAGTCCTGCGTTCTCGAACTCTTGATGGCGAGAGCACAGCGACACCCACGTGTCGTATGGCCGGGCAGGCGACAACGGCGCAACCGACCGCTCCCTCCCTCTGGAGCAAGTGGCGTGGGCTGAAGTCCCAGAGACGAGAACGAATCTGCACCACTGACCCAACACGCAAGAACTATCGTATACGCGTTATTCGAACTCGATTGCCTCGCGCACAGCCCGTTTCGCCAGCGTTTCTCGTCGAACTGTGCCTTCAGACTGTCCCACCCTGCCTTTCTAACCAGAACCGCCATTCTCGCCTTGCCCAACAGGATGTGACAGCTACCGCATGAAGGGTGACGGGCTACTGTGATACGTTACTGATCGAGCGGTCGCATAATATCCCCGTTATATGAACGCATGTTTTCGAATAAGCTTTTCGGCGACTTCCCACGCATGGTCGCCCAGTTACTTGATCCACAGCTCATCGAAGTGTCCAAAATTTGTGAATGTGGACCACATGTTTCTGTATGTATGTTTGCATGTATGTTCGTATGTTTGTATTTATGTAGGTATGTTTGTATGTTTGTAAGGTATGTTTGTATGTAAGGTATGTCTTTATAAATTTAAGGTATGTCTGTATGTATGTTTGGGTATGTTCTCCAAAATCCGGTAGAAGTCAATCACATAATTTGTAATAAAAAGTTTCAGCATCCAAGAAAATGCGAAAGCTCGCGATTCAAAATTTTACCCAATTTTAAAAAAAAAATGGGTTTAAAACAGTTCGCAATTCGAATTCGAGGGGATAGGTGCGCAAATTCTGAAAGGGAATTTGATTTGGAGTGCACATGAAAACATTCTCACGAAAAATTGTTTTAATGATTATTATGAATACGTTGGAGATTATCTATACCCCTGACTGTTTCGGGAAAGGTTCGTAAGAACCTATAATTTCAGCTTTGTCTTGGAAAGTGTTTCGAGAGATCGTGACACCGAAGTGTATAAAAAGAACGCCTGTCTGTCTCTCTCTGCGTGTGTCTGTGTTTTTCTGCGAGAGATCCCTAAACTGCACTTCGCAGACTCGAAATCTTCAATTAGATTGTTGCTTGGGTATTACAGGCGGACAAGAGTCTGAAAAATGCATTAAACAAGCTTTAATTCAAACATGTCAATTGAATTATATTGTTTTTAAAATGTTCGGAAAAAATAATTGTATATTATCCTGATTTTTATCAGGATTATAGTAAAATATGTGTTTTTTCAGTTTTTGCTTTGAACGTTGGTCATTCCAGCACATCCAATGTATGTATGTGAGCCCAATGAAAAAGAATTGCCTGTGGGATAAATCAATAAGAATGACGCCGACCCGGTGTCCGAGATCGCTAAGGCAGTAGTGTCGTGGGTTCGAGTCCTGCCTTGGGCATGGTTGTATTTGTGTTCGTCCTTTCACCCCTTATCATCACCATTTTGTTTTATCTTCATAGTTACCATACCCGTAACTCCAACAGTGGTCGCTAATGACCTAGATGTTGATGCGATCTTAAATAACAAAAAAAATTGATTTCGACTACTGGCCTGACAGAGAACATTAGTGTTAGGAGCCCCCGATCTTGCAAAATGAAACTTATTTTATATGTCGGCTGATTGAAAAATTAAAAAGTTTACTGTGCAAATTGCAGTTATCCAAAATAACTTTATATGCGTACTGTTCAGATGCAATTTGCAAATCTGCGTAGGAAAAGTATATCAGAATAAAATAATCTTTGAGTAATGTCGATAAGTGACAGATCAACAGCAAGTTGATCAAAAACGTAATTCTACTTTGCAAGGTTTCTGGACCACTAGCACACGATGTGCCTCACTAACGGCACTGCAGCGAATAACTGACTGGAAGCTCTGGAACTCGAAACATCGATGACCGGTATGAACTTCCAATATGACGTAGCGCAAAGCCCAACCAGAGTGCTAAAGTAAATTTACACGCTGCCCAGATTCCAGAGATCAAATAGACTCGTATCTACTGCAGCAATTCAGTAAACCGAAAAATATAAAGGATATCCCGGTTCCGAAATACTTAGGTTGTCCCTAGGGATCCTAGCAATTTCAGAAGAGACTTGAACTCAACAGTATTGAAATTGGACCTTAGCTACCTGAACTAGCAGGTAGCCTTCTCTCACCAGTCACTTTTCGAACAATCAGTAACAATTTCTGGAGGACTACATCTTAAAAATCACGTACAATCAGACATAATTTGTCTTCTCTTCAAAGGATGGTAAATTTTAGCCAAGTAAGGCGCATTTCTATTCGGCTAAAAGGGTTCGCAAGTGCCTGAGTGTGCAGAACAATGCACAAAATATCTGTCTCCCAAATTCTCCGGATCTGGAAACAATTGAACTTCGGTGAGATACTTCAAATGTAGTGTTCATTGTGCAAACCTTCCTCGCTGCATCCATCTTCAGTTGTAAGCACAGCGCGAGATTGCTCCACATTCATATGAAGATATAACAACACCTGATTGTGTTACTAGTTCCTTTAGGTATTTTCTGTGATGCCGTTGGCGATTTTTTAGAATACTACATGGTCGTAATAATGGCCTAATTTTGCAGAAAAGGGGACTATTTTTAAAAACATTTCTCATAGAAGTGAAAGACTAGTTTCATCACGATCGAGATTCCTTGTACAGCGTCTATCTCGAACAGAAGGGCTGCAGTATCAAATCTCGCTTCGAGGTACTTTCAAGTTATCTCTGTGTTTTGGCATGATGGGCACTCCCAGCATGCATCACCTTTCTATCCACTTCCTATCTTTCCTGACCTGTCAAGACCGCGAGCGGTAGCTCAGTGCATCAACAGATGTCATTGCAGCGCCTCTGTCCAAAAGGTCGAGTCCAGACAGCGGCAGGATTTTCGACACTAGCTTTTCAGCTAGGTCGAATTCAGTCATTGTCTGGAGGAGAATTCTAGCGGCCGGGTGCTCTGATCGGTAGTTTGACGTGGTTTCTCTAATCAACACCAGGCGAATTCCGGAGCAGTACCCTAACAAGCGGGCCACGGACCGCGCGCGATCTTTCCCTCCCCTTCCTTGTCCCATCGTATCCCCTTACACACACACACACACACACACACACACACACTAACACACACACACACACTAACATCCACACACACACTAACACACACACACACACTAACATCCACACACACTAACATCCACTACACTGCCACATATTCCGGGAGACCAGTCGGGAGCGTAGAGCTTGTCCCGGCTAGGGCGGTGCCTCGCTGGTGGGAAAGTCCTGGTTGGGGGGAACCCCACTAGCCGACGGTAGATCGGCGCCAGATCTCGCCGTCCAGCGGAGAAGATCACCGCCATCTCCCGATGGGAAAACATGCACTACACTTACGGGACAAATTCCGTAAGCTGTTGACGCGCCCTGAATCACTAACCAACCAACTGACCTGTCCAGGTGGCGTAGGAACTTCATATCTGAGACGCTACCTAGTTGTGGCCATGTATACCCCGATTGCGCTATTACGAGACCAAGCTGACACCGTCTCTCAGGCCACGCTTGTAAGGTACGGCAAGTATTCACTGTGTAAATGGGCCCGCGTTGTCCATCATGTGATGGAATGGAGGCCCTTAGAAGGGGACCTGGAAGAAGAGTCGGCTTCAGCCAGTGGGGAGAATAAATTCCAGATTTTTTTTTCAGATAGGCTTAATTTCACGCATACCCAGTCACGAGCGTCTACAATGTTTGTTTCGTCAATATTTGTGGTCTAAAAATCGATTGTCAAACTTTGGTTTCTCATTAGGGATTTGGGAGGAACAAAATGCAGTCGATAATTAGAGTATGGGGATCTTTTAAGAGAGAATCAAAATTATTCATAGTGGATAAATACAGTTCGTTCATGGGAGGGATGTGTTGTGAATATGTTGTCTTTTGTAAAATATCATTATCAACTTTGCTTCTTATTTTCAGATGGGAGATTTAACGCATGAGAAGTGCTTGGAGATCATCCACCAATATGAACCCACTTCCGAAGCAAGAACAAACGGGCAGCTTCTAATAGACGGTATGTACAAAGTATCAGAGTCCATTTCTCAAAAAGTATGCGAGAGAGATGATTAGATTATAAATAACACTTTCTGGCGAACGTATTATCATTGTTAATTCTGTCTACTTCAGTTTCTATATGTTCCCTCTTGATTTTTTACCTGCAGGAAGTCAAATAGTTAATGTATTTGACTTAATGTTTGATCATAAATAAAGAAATAAATAAATCATAATGTAAGAGGTTTTTTTCAATTTGTTGCGTCTTTCCTAACAACGCAACGCGTCTGCTAACCCTTCTTGGGTGTTGAGCGCTTAATATGGAGGAATCCTTCGTTACTTTACATACGTGGGGTATAAAATTACTTTCTATAATATATATATATATATGTATATATATATGTATATATGTATATGTATATATATATGTATATATATATATGTATATATATATGTATATATATATATATATATATATATATATTACACAAAGTGTACACGTACACACACGTGTATGTGTAGCCATAATCCGTGCACCGCTAGGTAGCATTTACGCGCACGCGTCTCCCACACACGCTCATCTGCGTCACTACCCATCGCCCGAAATGGGCAAGGAATTAGGACACTTCACAGGGGTGCATTAGCCCTTGTGAAGCACGCAAACTCGTTTTGGTGAAACAAATTTCACATGAACTTGTCCGGGAATTGACGGGAATCGAACACAGACCGCCTTGGTGAAAGGTGTGTTGACTTCGCCTGAGCCACGAGAGTATTTCTTTTGCTCGTTTCAGTTGTTACGTAGTTTCTACTGAAAACTGGTCATTAAACCATGTGCAATGCTACTTTATAAACGAATTCAGTGTCTGATTTTCTCGCCGTCAAACTAATGCAGGGCCAGTTTAAACTTACGCGAGTCCCGTGGCACTAAAACGTGGGGCTCATCATTATTATACAGTGAAGCCTTCCTGTGTTAAGCGACGTTACATGAAAAGTGGTATTTTAAAGGGGTGGTTTCTTCCTAGGGGGAATCTTTTATTACAAGAATGTTCTATTATAATTAGGCGTTCAATGAATTCAACAAAGGTATCTTAGAAGCTCCAAAACTCGCTGTACTCGCACAATTATAAAAAATCAGACGGGGCCGATCCCATGGACGAGATCAGGCAGTAGTACAGTAGCGGTTTACAGTTTAAAAATCACAGTGGTCACTATACGACCGAAATGTTGAAAAGTGACCTAAAAATATCAGACGATGAGTCGTGGATAAGCAGTGTGCTCAGATAACGGATGCTATCCAACACTCGCGAGTTAAGGGGCAAGTCGATAATCCAGACTTTTGACATTAATGCTCTAATGCAAGATGTTCTTCCAGGAAGGAAAGGGAAGAAAGGATTTATTTCAAAGAATTGGCGTTAGATCACTTTCATATCCGTTGTGACATTAGACGTGAAACTGAAATTAAGAGAGCTGCCCAGGTACCATATCAGTGGTCTCCATATGTTTAGAATTACTCCCGAATTCACCTCCGTCCCCCGATTTGTCGAGGATTGATCGTTTGTGCAATTTAGCGGGTGCAAAAAGATCTAATATTTCTGGAATGTTCTTTTTTCTAGTATATCTAATGATATGTTGTCTTTAATTACCACTGATACATAGTACACAGCAGAAATCATTAAATTCCGCGAGAATTATAATTCTTTATTTTTATTTTCATTACTGAATTTATAAATAAATTTTGACGATTTTGAATGATATAGTTATTAACCTGCATATTATTGTTATATGTCTCCAGAGAAGTTAAATAAATTGGATTTAAACCGTAAAAACTGTATTTTTGATTTTTGATTTTTTTTGTGAAGTAAGTTTCAGAAGTTTTTAAGAAAGTTTTAAGTATCATCTAAGAAAACATTACGATTATATTACTTTTAACATCACTATTTCTTGGCTGTTTGGTAAAGAAAATACTTACATATTTGATATTCTTTTGATATAAGTTTGCGCAAGTGGTGTTTACTTCATATTTTGACCACTTATGGTATGTTTTGCAGGGTTTACGAAGTACCTCTTATCGGATGAATGTGATATTATGGATCCTGCGCATCTTAGAGTATGTGAAGATATGAATCAACCTATTGCACATTACTTCATATCGACCTCACATAACACATACCTTCTTGAAGACCAACTCAAGGGTCCATCAAGTGTCGAAGGCATTGTACGAGCACTTAGTAATGGTTGCCGTTGCATCAAACGTGAGTGTTTTATGTAAAGACATTAATTCAGTGTTATAGTCTTAGATTTCTAGTGTTTTATTAAGTAAAATGTATTCAAATTGTTATTATATTGACGATATCTAAAAGTCGTAGTTTTCAACTCTTCCGTTGGAGCACTATTAAACCTGTCAATGTATCCAGGGCTCTCAAATACGTGTTTTCCGATTATGGTGATGTTGTAATAACATGACTATGACATTGTTCACTTCATCCACTGTAAAGCAATGCTCTCTAAAAAATTAAAGTCAAAAACTTGCAGTACGAAAATACAACTTTTAGCTCACATTGAATGATGTTACCATATCTGGTGGACGTACTAGCTCTGGAAGGGATATCTAGTCATTTCAGAAGTATATAATCAGGCATTTCGAAAACCTCAACATGCATAATAATGATATCACATTTCTTAAAAATTAACTGAGAGTAGCCTTTTACGAAACTTAGCAGTCGAACGTCATATGACTACATATTATTTGGTACGCAAAAAATATAGAAGATTACTAGAAAGTTTACGGAAATCTTTACTTCATATGTACAGGCACGCCGTGATGGATTTAAATGCATGTAGTATTGTCAGTGAAGAAGTACAATATTGTAGGCAAGAAAGAACAGCCTACCCCAGCTTTGCAAAATCGAACACATGTGTGGGAAAAACTTAGAAATACCCAGTTGTATTATTTAAACGCTAAGGTTCACCCTTTACTGATCTGTTTGTCGAACGTACGTCTATGTGAAAAACCTTATACTTTTAGGTTGAAGAACAATGCACAAAAATACTTGTTTGCTTGACGCTATCAGAATCACTTATATATTAATCGGGAAATGAATATTACAATTATTGATAATGTTATTTCACAGAAAATAAAAAAAAATAAAAATTTGAAAATTCACTAAAACGAGTGAAGTGAATTTTGTTAGCATGCCAATTCTTGTTTAATCTGTCTCAGTTTCTGGCCGATACGTACGGCGATATTATAAATGACTACTCTATATACTACGTTAGAACCGTTTAGCAAAGTTCTACTTGTTTACAAAATCCTAATGCATTACAAAAGAAGGCGAAAATTTATCACATCGAAAAATCATCATGATTTGATTATCATGCTTCCGAGACGCTCTATTATCGAAGCTGCAGAACAATAATGGCATGCAATAGAGTTTCAGCGAAGAAATGCCAATGGCAGGACACGATCATCTCTGTTTTCTTAGATCAACATCATACCAGAGTTGAGATAAAGTTGATTTTGCGCGATCTTAATTATTGGTGTAATGAATAAAATTTGCGAATCAGTTGTGTTCTTACTATAAAACTTTTACTTGGCATTACCTTTAACTTTTTAATCGTTTTTAAATATTAACTTGTTTAATTTTTACTTGTTATTATGTTTAAATTTTAAATGTTATTAATTTTCACCAATCTACAATTATGAAATGGATTATTTCCGCAGTTAGGAGCTATTCCCTTCAAAAAGTTGCTTCTATTTAATTTCAATTTACATCTGTTTCATTTTTCAATAGAAGTTCTCGGGGAATTTATAGAAATCCATTGCGTGACATAATCGAAATCACTTTTTTTCCCGGTCACAATAGGGTTTTTGCACTATCACCATTATTCTGCTCTGGTCGAGGGAAGAAGAATAACATAAGCTCTAAACACAAATAAATTCAACGGAATGGTAAATTGAACGTTTATATACATTTGTTCCACTCATAAGTAAAATGTCCCCAATTTTTGTGCTACAAGCTACTAAAATATATTTGAAATCACTATTATCTTCGGTCTCTAATGAGGTCAATCTGCTGCACCTGTGTTAATTGATACCTCATCTGGAACAAAGTCACGTTATTCAAGCGAATGCTCTTTTAGAATAAGAGAACAGAAGAATTTTCAAAGTACTTAGTCGCATGCGTGATTCCTGACCATGTTTCATTGTTAGAAACGCCGCTTCAACAGTTATATTTCACTACACTAAATCACGAAGTATTTGTGAAACGAACAGACGAACGAAACTCTCGACATTATCAAGCGATTTTGTTTCATAGACAGAGTTGAAAAACGAAGCATTTTTTTACAAATATTTTTTTTAGGTTTGTGACTATTACTTTATACCTTAACTTCTAAAACCATATACAGTTAATAGAAAAATAGTTTCAGCATATAAAACTCTCCAGTTAACAAAAGTTTTTTTTTTATTGGCAATTTTCAGATAAATGTCAGTTTGGGACTGATGTGCGTTGTTATTAAACGAAATGCACAATAAACAAAAGCCATGCTTCTACCTTTTGTAGAAATTCCGGCATCTTAAAGATACATTGCGAGGACCCTTGAACACCGATAATAAAAGTTCATTGACGTCTAAACAAGGACTAATTGTTTTGTTACCTGCCAGCACTGCTGAGGTCGTTAAGCCACAGCTCGGTTCGACATGTCGCTGGTTCGAGTCCTGCGTTTGTTGTTTGCTTGTAGTGGCATGGTGGGCTTCCCACTCATTGTGCAACACTTTCCCATAATATCCCTTCGTTTGTGGCCCGTCCGCTTGGTTTAGGAGCATGCGTTTGAGGCTTGTGCCCGATGCGTGCGGACGGGCTCATGCCTACTCTCACCATCCTACTTTCTTACTATTAGTGGGGCTGTATGGTAGCAGGGCCACACAGGGCGGGCGGTCTTACGATCCATAGCGTTACTGCTCCTGAGTGCGGCCTTCCTCCCGTCCGTTAATTCGTTGCTAGCACGATGGGTCCACGAACTTCGCCAGGCAGATGTGACAAGTAAACTCGATAAAAAGGTGCTCACGGTGTGCATAATCAGGCATGTACAGAGAGAATAAGCGTCTAGAAAATGAACTAACGTCAGCCGCAGAGGGAACGTATGCAGAGGTGCAGCAGCGGAGGAAATGTGTCAAGTACCACCTAAACCAGCCACGTCAAAATCGCGGGCAAGGTTACTAATTAGAGTTTCCAGACACTGCATTCAGAGAAAATGGCGCGAGATTTAAAAGTAAGGGTTGTACAAATTGCTCGGGGGTGACTGTACGTCACTGGACATTTAGCCCACGATAGTCTCTTGGGGAAAACTGGTGACAGTTATAGTCCCAAATTTAGTGATATAATCACTAAATTATGACAACGTGAACACAATTCATTTCTCCCCGTAGCACGTCACATAGTTTTTAACTGTTTTTTACGTTAAATAAATTAATAAATTCCCATTTTTTTGAGTAAATCGTAGTAATTATCCATTAAAATGAAATACTTTACTCCTATTTGAACTTATGGATGGAATGTAATGAGAGTGAAATTACTTTTTGTATCATGATTTCGTAATTTTTTAAACGAGCTGTCCTCCCGTAAAGAGGCTTGTTCATTAATTCCACTTTATTGTTATATAGTGCAATAATAAATAACAGAATGATTTAATAAAACAAACATAACAAAAACGAGCAAGAATTCGTCATTCAGTCATATGTCTACCCACCAGAGATTTTTGCAAGGAACCATGGAAACAGACTGTGGATCTCACCTGCCCAAGGTGAATGCCTAGATTCTCCCCTGAGAGTACTTGACGTTTGATGGCCAAATGCCGACGTGCGAGTGGTTTCCTAGCGACCGCAAATAGCCGTAATTTTCAGACGTTGAGATCTTGCAATATTGAGGTTCCTCGGCACAAACACTTGGGGAAATTGGGGCCTTTCGTGGTTGAGTAGCATCTCTTGCTAAAGAGGTTTGTGTAATAATTAGGGTTGCCTACCGTCCTGGATTTGGGAGGACAGTTATCGTCAGCATTCCTCTCGTCCGCCATTGTATTTTATATATCCTCCTTTTAGTTAATTTCTAACATTTGTTGTAATTTATTTTATCACATGACTAACATCTTTTATGATGTATCGTTTATTTAATTTAGAATAGAAAACATGAATATCCTATTTCTGAACGACGAGACACGTATGCATGATAGTGTCTCTTTCTAATGACTAAAATAAAAAGGAGACACTCAGACCATCTTCATCTGCATTTTGTAAACATTAAACACTCTTGTTCAATCATTTCACTGGAATTGCAAATGGAGAAAAGAAAGAAATAGAGCTGATGTTAGTATAAATTAAATATTTATAAAAAGAAATGTGTTAATGCGTTTTTGTTTTTCGTTATTTTCCTTGTCGAGTGTCCTCCCTTTGACCTGAACATTGTTGGCAACCCTAGTAGTAATCCACGAGAGCAGCGAGATCCTTTCTCCTGTGTGCAAGTACGTAAGATCTATTTGGGTGGTTACACTTGTTCAATTCTTGCAATTTTGTTACTTCAGCGCATGCCTAACTTGTCCATTAATATTTCCAAGAAAACCCCCTACTAAATTTTAGGTGATATCCAGATAGGTATATTCCAGAAATCACAGTATTCTTTACACTTTTTATTGATTAACAAAAAGTACAGAAACAATCGTGTGGAAATGAATGATTTCAGGGGCCTGATATTTTTTCTTCAGAAAAAGGCTTGTGAGACTTTTGGAGTCTATTTTCAATAAAAATGAAATTATAGGCTGAATTTCTTGATATTTTGTTTTATGATGATAAATACCTTAACATTTAGGGATCGTTCAATAAATTCATCCAAAAATTGTCCGTTTACTCCCCCTTCGTATATTTTATAACCCAAATGTATCCTCCGTCAGAATAAATGATCGTCATTCCATTATTTACACCCACCTCACGCTTTGGATTTGACAAAATTACAAAAATATACGAGTAACATGTGTTTGGAGGAACACACGGAAACTGGTGGATCAATGTGCCCCCCGTGTGTCCTCCACCAAACACGCAAACAAGTATTTAATTTTTTTAATGAGGCTTGCCAATTTCGTCTTCAGATGTCTCCTAATAGGATTTTAATACTGGAACGCTCGGACGCACTGATACCCCCGAGAATGCCCAAATATGCCAAAAATTACTAATTACCATATTTTTGCGAAACATTGAAAGGTTGTTGGGAAAGGATCGTGCGAGTTATTGATTGTATTAAGAACAACTTTATAGCATTTATTATTATTATTATTATTATTATTATTATTATTATTATTACTATTATTAAAAAGAAACTTTTAATAAGCTGAGAAATTTGAATGTAGTGTAACATTTACTCGTAAAACACTCTGAACAACGTTATTGTAAATTATATTTAATAGTAATTTATTGTAATTTCTATTCAAGGTTAGACGAAATTAATTTCATACAATCAAAAAAACTTTTGCAGAACTGCCTTTTGTGATTATTCATAGGCAAACTTGGGGGGATAACAGTTCGAACAAATATCATGTGACTTTTATTATAGACATTGTTTCAAAGCTGACGAGGAATTTTCAACCATAGTAATGGCTTTTAAAACTGGATATTTCCCTATCTTCCCAACTTCGTATTTTGTTGGAGATATTCATAGATACATGTATCTAAAACTCGAGAAGAAGCTGCTGCATTTCCCTCGGAAAGGTTTAAGATATCCTCCCACTAATTTCTTTCTTAAATTATTGTAAAAAAATTGAGATTTGATCCACAGATCAATTAACTTAAAAAATATATGAAGTCTGTCTCCTAGTAAGAGTATTTTCTTGTCATTTGATTAAATCAAGATCGTTTTTATTTTCAATACACGACCCAACAATATGAAGCTTCTCCTTTAGTTTACTTCCAAACTTCACAGCAGAATACAAAATATTCAAAATAAATACATTCATGTTTTGAAACTTGAAGTAAAGAAGGAATCGTGATATTGCTTTTAGTTTGATCTCGTTATTGTATTTTGTTGTCTCCGCTAAATCTCCTTGCGTATCACCATCCATTCGCATTCTATATACACAAAATGACTGTGTGTCAAAAATTGCATTTTGAACTTTCCAGGTAATTAAAAAATATTCCAAATTCACAAATATCCAGGACAATAAAATTTGATGGAAATATGTACCCATCAAAATGAGTAAAAGTCATGAAATCGAAACTCCACAGAATAAAAGCAGTAGATGGCAGCTCTTGAAAAATTTAATGTGCCACATCTGGTGTTTTAATATTGACCTATTATTGTAAATATTTGCACGGAAATAGTCTCATACGATTTAAAATTTTGTAACATAAAATTGTAAATCATGTCCGTTGGAGGAATGTGTCTAACGAGGCTAGGAACTGAAACGTTCTACGAAAATAAATAATATTCGATGTGACCAGATTGTCTATTTTGCCAGTGAGAGGCAGTAAGCTGTAATACAGACAATTAAATTGCACAATTCCTCTTGTGTATAAACAACAAATATTTATATGGGAGACTTCTGAGATTTCAAAACACTTCAACTCAAAATGCACCTCTAATGCATATGTTCACATACAAGAAAATTACGACTCTGGAATTCGAACAGGGGGACTCTTAGCTTTACTACACCATTCGCATTACCCCTACATAACCACTCTCACAGCTATATCAACTTTCCTGAAGAGCTTCAAAAACAAAGTTGAACATTTGCATTTGCAATTTTAAATAATCAGAGATTTTCATTGCCACTAATTCAAGAAGGTTTTCAAAAACAGATTTAATTAAGAAAAACTCTATCTTCAAGATCGTAATTGTGGAAAGACACTAAAAATATTATAAACGTTTTCAATTTTTTTAAATACGGGGTATTTTTTGTTATTTTCGAAA
This sequence comes from Teleogryllus occipitalis, assembly GCA_011170035.1. Taxonomy (NCBI): domain Eukaryota; kingdom Metazoa; phylum Arthropoda; class Insecta; order Orthoptera; family Gryllidae; genus Teleogryllus; species Teleogryllus occipitalis. The sequence goes on from BLKR01001751.1 coordinate 187,432, forward strand.
TTATAAAGTTCGACGAAAATTCAACCTGCGTCATTTTTATAACCTACTTTGCTTCCTTCGTGGAAAAAATAAAAAGAAATTTGGAGCCATTTTTGAGAAAATCATGTGTTTAAAATTGCCTATTTTTTCGCAAAATTATGCACTCATATTTTCAAAGAATTATTCTTGGCCTTATTTAAAGACATCTTGAAAGAACCTGTTTCATTAAGAAAAAGTCTGACTTCAATATTGTAGTTGCAGAAGACATCGAAAAAAATGTTGACCTTTTGCAATTTTCGATTATTCGATTTTCGATTCAGATTGTTCAACAAAAATTAGACCTACGCCATTTTTAAGCGTTCCTTACTCCGAAAACTTTATCCAAAAATTTCGAACCATTTTAGTTTAGTAAGATTTAAAAACTTTAGAAATGTTGAGTCTTCATGTATAGTCAAAATATCGTCATGATACCTCATAACTTCAGATTGGACAGTTTTGCAATGAAAAGAATAAACATAGCCGGTTATCAGAATTTTAGTTTCTGTTCTCTATGAACTCCTGTATATGTGGAGGAATTCAACTATTTATGATACTCGATTTGTTATTTATTTTTATTTATTACTCTTCTTTCATAATTATATTTCATCATGAAATAAACAGGAAATAGAGGAGGGAATAAGGAGTTACGAGGTTTTCTAATTAGCGTGACGATATCCGTTTCACATTCGATCGATCAGGGCTAGGAGGCTAGTGTTAATCACAGGCGGACAGACAAAAAAAGATAGACACAGACTGCGAACATTGGCGTGCACTAGAGAACTATTTTGATCACTGTTGAACTCCACTTCGTAAGTGCAAAGTGGATTATCTGACCGTTCCGAAGAGGTCAAATTGTTTGTGCACGTTAGTTGGAGCATTGGATATTGCGGCCTAATTTTGTTTATCGAGGAGCAAAGTGTCTAAAGTTTTGACTCGCTATTCGCATCGAAACATCATCAGTAAAGATGAATAGTGGTCGGAAATCACTTTTGACTGTCAAGAATCTTCGAACATTGAAAATAATTATCGTAAAGAACTTTCGATTTACCACGGCGCAAGAGCACAAAGATCAAAGCAAAAGCACAAAGATCTTGAGGGGTATGTTTCCACTAAAAAAGTGCAGGGAGAGCTCCATAAAATCAACACGTATGCTAAGACTGCAATGTGTACTTCGAGAGAACACCCCCAGGTTGATTCTCACCGCAAAACATGGAGTGGGATCATTGCTTTGGGCGGCAATTTCATGGTATATAAGTGGCTATATCATTGCTCTTAAAGTATTCATTTCTGCCAATATCTTTATGTAACATTTTCGGAAATCAGATGCATCACATGGTACAGATTTTATTCATCTTTAAGGATACTGTGTGTAAAGATGACAATGCCCCAATTCATACAGCTCGAGCTGTTCATGTTTGGTGTGAAGAGCATGACAATAAACTTCAGCACCTTCCACGGTCATCATAATCACCCGACCTCAACTGTATCGAGCCGCTTTAGTTCAGTTTAGACTTGTGGGAATTCTGATTCGGTGTTGTTGACGTTCTTATATTGTTTGTTGATGACGTTCTTATCCTCTTATATTTCTTCAGTTTAGACTGTTATGATGATGATGTCATTTTCCTGCTTAGTTACAAAACCTATGTAATGATGTAGAGGAAAGATGGTTCAAAATTCCACTTGAGACTATTCAATGATAATACAAAACTATACCAAGACAAATTAAAGCTTAATTAAAGGCAAGACGCCGTCTAGCACGTTAATAAAAAATATGTGTCATGTTGAAATGTTTCCATTTTTTTGCATACTCTTTGTATTTAACTGCTGGCTCTGAGTGCATAGCTTCGGAGGATTTTTGTGTCAATTTTACGAAAAACAACGGCTGAGGCGTGGTTGTTTAGCGCCATTCAAAGTGCAAGTGTGGAGCTGCACAATCAGGTTGGCAACTTCCATTAGTGTTAGTTCGTGTTGCGTAACGTCTACTAATATATTGCTTTTCCTGTGTCATGGCAACTGTGAAAGTTCTGTAAGCACTTTGCAGTACACCGCGCGGCACCATCGCAGAGCTTAGCATTGCTTATTAGACTTTTTAGTCTTATTGGTCTTATTGAATGCACTGTATTGACTATAAAATCATTAAAATTAACGCTGTATAGGTAGAATTTAGTATAATTCGGCAGAAAATAAGTATAAATCGTTCCTCGAGGCACTTAGTCTAATTTATAAGGAGTTTGCCCTTAATGATATAATCATCCCAACTATTTTATTCACTAAATTACAAAAACAAGTTGTGTATTATGATGTCGAAATGACAATACGACGTAGTATGATAATGCACTGTCATACAATGAACATTCATAAAAAGTGATTGTTACTTTCTCGCACTTTGTAAGAAGGAAAAGTATTGTAATCGTGCGCTGGAAAACGGCGAATCTGCGACACAAAAACTCTTATTGCCCGGCCTTGGTAACGAAAAACTTAATATAACTGGTTCTTTGCGTATATTAAATTACTTCCTCTGTGCAATTGTACACGTTTCTTAAAAAAAGTATTTTCGCGTAATTTCTGCTTGAAATTATTACAATTTATAAAAAGCACCTCTTCAAAAACCGCTCCAATTCTTTTTTCTTTAAATTTTCTCAACTAGTGTATCAATGGACGGTAGAAGAGGTGGTGCAAGTTTCATTTCTGGGGAAATTTTTGTATTTTCGAAAATTGCAACAAGTTATAATTTCTAAACTACTAAATTGAAGCTAAAGATTATTGCTTTAAACAAAATCTGTTGTAAAAAGTCTGCTCTATAACAAAGGTCACGTACAGTTTTTTGGAAAAAAACAGTAATTTTCGGGTAATTTCTGTAGGAAATTAATGCAATTAAGAAAAATATTTTCTCAAATACCGCTCAGAATTTTTTCTTTAATTCTTTTCTCACGGATACAACAAGAATGCTTAAAAGAATGGTACAGGTCTCATTTTTTGTTGAACTTTCTGAATTTTGGAAAATTGCAATTTGGAAATAATGGGTGAGACAATTAGAATTTTAAGCGTGAGCCCAAGTTGGTACGTCAGAGCGGCGGCCTGGTGCAGCGGTAAGGCGCGCGGCGAGTTAACTCGGTGGAACTGAATTCGAGTTACAGCAGAGGGAAACCTTTATCTTTGAAACCACTTTTTCAGATTCATGTAGTAGTATGTTGCGGTAGTCGTTATAAATAATGTGTGAAATATGTCCTGTTCTAGCACCGCTAATTACTTTCTCGCTACGAAAAAGAGAGAAGGTTAAGTAACCCTGCGCGAAAAATCGGGGAATTTTAAGCAGAGAAACTCTTACCGGGCCCTGGTGACGAAAAAGTAGATAAAACCAGTTGCTAAATTTAGGGGAGAAATCGTCTAAGACATGGTGTAGCCAGAATCCATATTTTGTGGATGTTTATTACTGACAATTAGAATGACGACAAAACGTCTGTCCCATCGTCCGTCTGTTAGTGGTTAAACCGTTCAGCCGATTTTCTCCAAGTTGTTATTCTCCGATCGATCTGGCTGGTGTCGCGGCTCCTTGGATTTGAAACCGATATTTTAATTGGAGAGGGTACTTTACATGACGCCCCAGGACATTTTCCAAGTATTCAAAAAAAGTTAAAGGTTTAGATTTTTTCCCTTAATGAAATCTGTTCCTTAAAAATATATTTTAAAAGAAGATCATGTAAAATTTTTCGAAAATTCTAGTACTTTTCGTGAAAATACAGGCGAGAAAGTACATTCTGCTTGAGCATTAGTTTTTTTTTATATCTGGGATCCAAAATATAAGTATTTCTGTCGAAAAGGCGTCACTCTCTGCTGCATCATTACAGTACTTTCTCTTTAATACGTAAGTACGTATAAGCTGAGAAAGTAAAAATAATTTGCAAACGTACTTCTTTAAAAAATAATAAGAATCAGTGTAAAAACAAATTTGTACACATTCTATCCAAATAACAACAATAAGAATAGTGGCATGATGTATTCATGACAAATTTCAAGAATATAAAATATTTATCGTCTGTAAAAGATATAATTCAATGCAGGACCTAACATTCAGAGAAATTGCGTGATGAATAAATACAACAATAATTAAGTCACACATATGTTTGAAATTTATGTTTCGAATCCCGTTTCTTGTTTTTGTTTTTAGCTCTCTTCAGAAGCGTGTGTTTCCCTCAGTTTTAGAAAGCCCCTCGCGTTCAGCTATCAAAGAAATCCATGTATTCATGGATTTACGGAATAGCTGAACACGTTTTGAATTAGGGAATGGAATTTCATGCTAGTTAAATTTTCCACAGGTTCAAGATGCCTGCTGTCAGTATTTTTTTAGTTTGCAAAGATATTCTGAATAAATTAAAACCATTTTGTTTTACATCTTTCCATATATTTACATCTTTTGCCTGCCACTAAATATTTCTTTCATGTTTCATTGTGTTTGATGAGTTCGCGTATTTTAATGTATTTATAAATCGAATCCAAACACATAGATACGAGTTTGTAAGTATATGCTTTTGGAATTGTCAATGTGGCAAAATTCAAATTGTCATTTTTCACATCTGTGTCAGAGTTCATATAGCTGTGTGTCACTGGGAAAGCTTCTCTCATGAGAGAGAGAATGACCAAATGAATGGTGTAAGAGGTTTCGACCTGATTACCTCAGATATCCCGAGTCCATAAAAGTGTGGTTTCACTGAGACCAAGTTAGTCCAACGTGCTTGTACTAAATCCGTATTAAGTATTCGTACAAGTGCCTCTCTTGTAATGTTTGTGTTCATATACATGTTTGTATTTTTAGCATCAATAACGTAATATAGGACTTGTGTCTTTGTCTAAATTGTATCTTTTTTAAAATGAATATGATCGTGTGATAATAAATCAATAAATAGGCCGTAAAATGAACGAAAACGCTGATGAAGAGAGGGGTGACGACCATCAGGGTTCATAATACTATTTGTCTTTGTATCGAATATCTAACATGGTAGGAAGATAAATATCCACCATTCAGATCATTATTGTCATGTTTGGAAAGAGAAAATCGGTGAAACATTTGAATGGGAGTAGCTGCTCTTCTAATTAAACGATTAGATGAGGAAACTATATTTCAGAAAGTTGACAAATAACTACGTGGGAAGTTCTTCAAAAGTTATTGTCAATCCAAAAGCTAATTAAAACTTATTATCAGATCATCCACTATTCAAAAGGTTTTGTGTAGTCCTGAATATAATTGACAAACATCATGCATAAATCAATTATGCATTAAGTAAGTAGAAAAAAAGAATATTTTAATCATGAATGAACTTGTTCAATAGATTTCTGGGATGAAGTTGTATTTACTGATGAAGGAAAATTCACGATATTTCAGTAACATGGTAAGAAGGCGTGGATAAAAAAGAAGGAAGAACTGGAGGAAAAATCTTTTTTTTTTTGTCAAGCATGGCGATGGTAGTGGCCGTTTGAATGCAGCTGTAATAGGGTCTTCAGAGTGAAGCTATGGATTAAAAATATTATACTATGAATTTTATTAGGAATCTAGGAACCAATGCCGAAAAATTGGGACGCGCACACAATTATATTTTCATGCAAGATAACGAAAAAATGCACACGTCATATAATTTTAGATTGGCTCTTAAATCATAATCCAAAATTCATTATCACATCTTCACAGCCCCCTAATCTCAAATCAAGTCCATTGTTCATGGAAATATATTAGTAAACTTTCTAAAAGATAACTTCAAAGAAGTATTTAAATATTACCATTTTGGGGAAAAAATGGAGGAAATGGGCCGAAGAAACCCAAAAACTTATTCATTTTATGCTTAAAATAACGGAGACCAATTTTGAAGTTAATATTCAAGAAAAATTAAATGTTTAAGAGCAATAGAATCAATAAAATAATTGTAAAAATCATAGTGCAGAGTACGATTACTTTTTCTGCTTTTCAATTTTACATTTTCTCTTTATTCATATTTTTAACGACATTTATTATTATTATTATTATTATTATTATTATTATTATTATTATTATTATTATTATTATTATTATTATTATTATTATTATTATTATCAAACTCGATAATTTGAGGGTGTTAACAGTACAGCAAAGATATACTATTTTGTTTTACGTTACATAAATGAAACCAGTGAAATTAGTATATTGTGAAATTATTCACTATATTAACACTTTCTCCTTTGATTATTAAGTTGAATAATGAATGGAGGTAGCAACGAGCGTTTTTGGTAAGGGTTGATCAGAAATATTCGCTCCCATGCAATAAAAACTATTTCAAAAGGCAAATGAGATACAGATTTTGGCTATAATCCCTTATGATACTCTTCGTGTTGGAATCGACTTAACTACCGCGGGAACATGGAAAACGATTATTTGAATAACTCAGTGTATAAGTTCCTTCTAAGCTAAATATATCGTGCACAGACTGTGAAGCTACATTTATATCGAGAAGCAAAACATAGGGCTGTCTCAGCTTTTGCTCAAAGGATCAGGGAAACTGGACGAAAGCCCTGATGGAGATGGTGTTATTGAGCCATAAGCTGAGGTACAATACTTGCTACTGGCGTCTAGCTGCTATCTACTACTGCTATCTAGACTTTTAAAATTATACAGTGCAAATGCTAACTTAATTAAGTAATTGAAATATTTTATTATGTCAGGATGCTGGTCTTCATTCGCAATTTGTCGGGGGCACGGCTACTGCGACCTCCCTCCCCCTATGTGCACGTTATGCCCGGGAATCACCCTAAATAAATCCTGGCCGGCAATAATCTGTAGTAACAGCAACATTGCAGTGCATCGAATAAATATGGTGAAGAGACCGCCAGTCTCGAGTTGTTTTTGGGTGTCCGACCGACGCCTCTTCGCATGCTGAAGTGTCAGCTTGATCCCTAATGCCGATCATTTTGGCACATAACAACCCTGAAGAAGGCCAATGATTGGCCGAAACAAAACGGCGGACAAGTTCTCAACGAGGTGCGTCACCTAGATAGAACTTCACGTATACAAGAAGAACTCTTCGACACTTCTTAAAAACTAAACGCAAAAGCAAATTTATTAATTAATGTTACATATTTATGTATTTATATATTGAAAGCTAGGTTACCCAGTAGTTACAATACAAATGTAGCATTGTTTCAGAATTTGTATTGTGTACAGAATCCAATGTATTGATGATATATTATTTCAATATTTAATGGATTCGATATTAGAGGTCTGTCGCATGACAGTCTGCTTTATACAAGTTGATTTTATGTTTTTGCCGAGATACTTTTTCCCTAGGGGACCTCGGTCTACAAGCGTATTGTATAAATCTTGAAGTATGTTGATCATACTTTAGTGCGACAGATGTAGTGACGTCTTACTTCGCCGAAAATGTATAGGTAACAGTCGAATTATTCGTCGCCCTGTTCAATGCCCCAGGTTGAGATTGTGCAACCCGAGAAGCTCGTGTTTTCTTCCATAGAAAAATTGTGGAAGTGCGCGACAGAACGAAACTTTTCCTCCTCTGGGTGATATTACTAAACAACTACTCAATTTGTTTAAGTCTATGACATCATTTAAGATCTAAAATTGAGGGATAGAATGCACTGAAAAAATTCTCTGGCTTTAATATTAGTGGTGTAGGTCTGGTTTGAGAAATCTTGGAGCTTTTGCCAGTTTCAAAATGTCAGAGGTTTTAATGATAATCGGATCAATGACATACTTATAAATGTACTTTTCTCTATTTGAGCAAATCATATAAAGAAGCAGGTAATGAAAATAGCCATTTCTCAGAAAATTTTTAAAATGTCACAGGAGTCGCTTGTTAAGCACCCTCAAAAATTAACATTTCGTAATGTTTCCAAAAACGTGACAATTAAATCTTACTCCTGACGTGTCTACCAAATTTGGGTCAAAAGCTTCTAATATGACCGAATTATGTGTGACAAATACTTCCATCCACCGTCCATCCATTCACACAGACATTCCCTTTTGGGGATAAGAAAATTGTATCATCTCGCCACCTGCACCAATCTTAACCATCTCTGTAATAGCACAAGCATACCTTAATATTGACCTGTGTGCGAAGTTATTGTTCAGAAGGACCTTAAACACACATTTTACGACCAAAAATTTGAAATCGAATAGTTCGTGTTATTGCAAAATTTAAACAAAAATAGGCGGCAAAATAATTAGGTAGCCAAAGTAGAACTCTAAAGACACGTGATGTAGAGAAAACAATGGCGTTTTTAATATCTAGACCTAAATTATGAACATGATTTCCCGACGTAACATGAGAATCCAGTATAATATCGAAATTAGTCCTTAGTTTTTTTCTGTCTTACAGTCCTTAAAAATATACTTCCTTCATTTAGCAGCTCCGGTCTCCTCTCTTAGCTAAGTCATTGGCCTATGGCAGGCCTGCACAGCATTTTGCACATTCAGTGACCTCGGGAGCCGCGCGCGGGCCACTCGCGTGAAATTGAGGGCAGTGAGGAAGGGTGGGGATGAGACGCATTCTGAAAGTGGGAACCACCAATAAGAATGTGCAATTCGTACCGTAGCGCGCCAATTGAAAGAGCAATCGGGGAGAGAATTAAACACAAGGCAATATTACTTGAACTGTGTGTAATAGTCCATCATATTAGAAATGTTTGTTGTCGATAGATAACAATGTGAAATATGAGCCTAAATCTAATTAGACATACATATTTGATTTGGACACCAAGGATTATAACTGCTTGTAGGGCTGATAATGTAATTCGCTCTGCTACGATGTAATCACAAATTTAGCGAGGTGTTAAACCAACTATTGTAATATTGAATGAATTTTTTCTGATGACAGAGCGAAACTATTTTTCACTAAGTATGTTTAATTGCATAAGAAGCTAAAGAACCCTTTTCTTAAAATATCATGATTCGTTTCTGCTCTAACTTTTTACATTATATATTTCTAATATCAATTCAACGGAAAATATTTATTCATAATCGTTTACGACATCGTATAAACAAGATTATTCCCTTTGCATTCTATTTAATAAAACCTCACAGTAATCTCATGACTGTCCGTAACATATCGTCAGAGGGGCTTGCTGGTTGGTATCTCTTATTTAGATTCAAAATGGGGGGATTAGTCATAAATATGTGCTGCCAAACGCACCCTTTTTTTAAATGCCTATATTTAAATTTTTAAGACTATCTTGATGTGAGAGGCAAATTTTTGTAACAAAACAGATTTTAGAGGAATTCGAAAGGTAAAATAAAGGAAGGCATTAGACACCCAGGTATTCGATCTACGCGCCACGATCACGCGCCACTGTGCAAAGTTGCCTACCCCACACTACTTGCACTTTTGCCGCTCTCGCTGGGCGCTCGAATACCCAACCCCTCGGAAGCAGGCGTGGTGCAGGCCTGGTCTAGGGATGAGTGCTAGTGAAACAAGCTCCGCATACTTCAAGACGTGCCCAGAAATGGAAGGTTTTTCTCTCAACACAAAAGCAAATCAAAAGTGTTAAAGCAATGCATTACCAAGAGTATAAATTGATGTATGTACTACATCAATAAAATATTGTCTTTCATTTTATCCAACATGGTAATCTTTGTAATTAAAACGTAGCAATAAAAATTAAATAAATATAAATGTAGCAAACGCGAAAATATCGCAGTATTCCAATATACCTTATTTTATTGGAATGACTTTTTCTCGCACAATAACACCCCACACTGTCGCAGAACACATTTTAATAAAATAAAAGTGTAAGATAGTTGAGATTAAAATAAAATATTTAGTTAGCAACTGATAACCAAACAATGAAAGCTAACTGCTTACACAGAATTTCTTTATTTTTATTTGTACAGCCCTTCTTCCTTCTTCACGTCCCTGCTAGGATCGATGGCACAGAGGCATAGAGCTCCGTGAGTTTCCCAGGTCTTCAAAAAGGCTCTTTATCACTTCATTTTTCAGGGCTTTACTTCATTTTTGAACTTCTCACGCTTTTCCTTATTATAAGCCAGTTATTCTTTAAAGGATATTTAAACCACGCAGAATGTTTTCACCTTTAATCAGAGTGACTAACAGTCTTCAATGTGTTGCAACATATCTATGAATTTTCGTGCATGGATTCTTGCACTTACCAATTGAAATGAAATTATCATCTGTTTATCACACTTCAAGCATCTTTTGCATGGAAACTTTTTGCGTTGCATGTTAGTGCATATTCGAATGAATTTCCTTGCAAATATTAACTAGCATATTCTAATATTTTCAGTCATTCTTATCCATTTATGTCCCTCAAAAATTTCCAAGTTATACAGAAAAATATCTTCATGATAGTACTTCTGTATATTCTTGGGTGTGTTCTGTTCTTGCACAGCCACAAGTCAAACTACTTTATTAGAAACGATAGTTCTGCATTTTAACTCTGAGACTGACCAGCGAAATAATAGGAAAGTCGTTAAACTGAAGAAAACATAGTATTTGCTTGATTGCATCCATAATATTCTACCACAGCATGGTAGCGCAAGGATACGTGACAGCATTTTGGTAGATCGAAAATGGAATGTGCGTAGGAATTGTGGAGAAGACTAGATCTCATCCATTAGACAGTTTCATTCAATAAGGAGTTTCTCTTATTCTTCTTAAAGTTCATAAATATCTGAAATTCAATAATGGTTGGTCTAAATATAGTGAAACATTAATTGCTAAAATATTCTTGTAGTGTTTACACATTTCGTTTCTTTCCTCTTAATTTTGAAATCTAGGCATACTGTCAACGATCTCATCTTCTAAATCTGCTAAAATCATATTGATGAAAAAATGCCTCCATGAATGGCCCATTGTAGATCACGTCAATTTTGCGAGAAACATTCTCTCTTTAACGGATTGTGATTGACAACGAGTTCCGGTGATTTTTATTCACTGATTCAAATGGTGATACATATATAAAAAGGTGAATATCTATCTCCTGTTCTTCAAAGTTTATATTTTCCTTCTCAATAACGCACTCTGTTGCTCCCAGTGTCTCCGTTGCACATCTATAAAACATGTTCATTGAACTCTTCTTATTATCTCGCTACTCTCAGAAAATGTCAAACTTAGAATAAAATAAAGTAAAGAAACGAATTTACATAAAAATAGTTGACAATAAGAAATGCCCATTCTGCTTTGATATTGCAACAATAGATAGAATATAATGCAATTTATATGGTTCTAATAGTAATTAAATGCAATATTTCTGTACATTCTCAACTCTTTTGCGACCAATTATTTATATATATATATATTTATATATATATATATATATATATATATATATATATATATATACTACACACTTCTTGCTTTTCCCATATTATAATATCGCCTCCCTCCACAGAATTACTTTTCCATTATACATATATTTTAAAAACCATATGAATCATTGAATTGACTGCTAAGCCCAATAACCAATATAATGTAAGTGCTCCAATGGAGGTAGGATAAAAACTTCAAAGAACATTGTTACAAAAATTTTACTCAGTGTGATTTCATATGGTTGAGATGGATCTTAATATAGCGACTTTGTCAACGAGTCCTCGCGACTATTTCTCATTTGTCCATGGTTCAGTAAGGTGCGTGTCGTCGTAACTTCGCTACGAAGTTACCCGATACTGAAGGTAGTTTGTTTGCATCTTTATTTAGAAAATACAAAACGTGCTAAGTAAAGATACGGTCAAGATCGCTATTCCCTTATCTCTGGTGATTTGCCTAAAAAATCAATGTAGCACTTTTCAACATAATTAAATAACGTGTTGATTTTTATATTAATGTTAATTGATTGTTTATATTCATTGTCTACGGCATTGTCTACTGTCCTGTCTCATGTCCTACGTGCATTCATAATACTCGTATGTTATGGTTTATGCATGAAATGGTTAAGGTGCATATTTATTGGCAATCCTGCATGTTAAATGTTAATGAGTTCATTCACCACTGTGGCAAATTATCTCGCCCGTTTCCAGAAATCTTGCTGTTGAACTTTCGTATATCGCATTTACCCGTTGAACTGGAGCTAAATGAAATCTGAAAGGGGGTAACTACATTTAGTCCAAAATTTAAATTAAATCAAATTAAATAAAATAATATTATATTAAATCAGCCCATGAACTCGTAGATGCGGTAAGGCCTCCCACTCTTAAGTTGGGGGTAGCTCATAAGTTTTCACTACCAGGGGAGCTGAGTCTGGTAAATGTTCGAATCTTAATCTTATTGAATTGGCACATTGTTTCATATTTTGTCTTAAGGCAAGCATACCCTTGCAAGACAAATCTGTTTCAATATAAAATCATTTTTTAATACTTACACTTCTCAAATTAAATGATTCTTTCATTCTTCTTTAATTTACCCCGGGAAGGAAATAATTCATTAATCTGCGCGATTTCAGCAGTCAAGTGTTTTTAGTTTCTTTTAAGTTATTTTTAGATTTTTGACCGACAGTTTACTCCGGATAGCTAGAAAGCATTTTGAACCTATAGAAAATTCCAGAAAGTTCCACTGCTCTAGAAGATATGTGATTGGACCCTTAGGGAGCGAAAAATATTTTGTATAAGATTATCTTTTTTTAAGAACGGTCAGATATTTGTATTTTTTTACTTTTACATGAAAGAGAAACTTTTACGCTATCTAAACTCGCAGATGTATGAGTAAAATACAATTTAAATGAGGGCTACTAACGTTTTCTACTATGATTCGTATCTATGAATACCCCACATTTTCGTTAAAACTGATAAATGTACTAAAAGCACACATCCGATAGCATTTGATCACATCCCATACCGTAAGAGTTACAAGTGTATTCTAAATAGGAGCTATTGGTAGGTTCAAATAATGAACTAGACTCGTCTATTTGTTCATAATTCATAGTTGTGGTTTGTTTGTAGAACTCTGTTGCACAAATGTTGAAAATAGATTCTACAGCTTTAATCGAATTCGACAAATCTGCACATACATTATTTGCGCTTCCAGAAAAGAGAGAATTGCCAAAATCAAGGAAATTATCAAAAATCAAAATTAAGGAAAAAATGGTTTTTAAGGGGAAATATGCCTCTATGAATTTAAAATCTTTAGGGGCAAATATCGAATATTTTTAAAATCTGTCATATTTTGTTTTACACTTGTGTAATAGTTTTAAAAATCTATTTGATGCTGTTTCCTGTTTTGAATACATTGTTAGATCTTACGGATAAGGAGTGTGGTGAAAATCCTACCGCACATAAGTACAGCTATCATTTTTTTAAACATTCATAAGCGTTATTCAGTGCTACAGGCCACATATAGGATGCATGGTCGTTTAACATATATTAGACAAACCGGATATTCTTTAAAAAAATAAGGTTTAAAAATTTCTTTTTCGGTCTTCTATGGTTCTAGCATGTGTTTTCTAATGGAGAAAGACTTTTTTGAGGCTTCTAGAGGGCAGCGAATATTTGCTGTTGTCCGGAGCAATCTTGAAAAACAAAATGGGAAAGAAACAAACAAGCAAACTAAAATCAGTTCCCCCACCGCAAAAATAAATCGGAAACTTTATACCATTGGAGTTCTTTGATTTGTGGACAAAATGAATGAGTAAAATGTAGAGAGAACCGAGTTATAAAGAAGCTATTTTTGCGTGTAGTAAATATGACCTATAATACAGTGGTGAACGAACACATTGACGTATGTGCACCTTGACTTCGAAATCATGATTACTGCAGTGCATTGGTAGACCCATATGTATACAAATGTATGCATGTGTAAATAACATGTATTGATAATTGTTCTACTGGTATTCGCTCAAATCTACTTGTCTTTGCTTCCTGTTCTTTAGTTGACTGCTGGGATGGCATACACGAGCCGTTTGTCTATCATGGAAATACGCTTACCTCCAAGGTTCCCTTCAGAGACTGCATTGAAGTCATCCGAGAGTTTGCATTTGTATATTCTCCGTAAGTTTTGGAAAGAAAATTTCCATTAATATCTGGTAGAAAAAGTAATGTGGGGATTTTAGTTTGATCTTTAGTTTGTGCGTTTACTATTATAATGTTAGTAGATACAGATAATCTTCAAGGAAATAGTGTTTTCGTATAAACTTCTTATATTTTAAAGAAAAAATGTGTCTGGATGAGCTAGTATATACCTATGAAAACAGAGACCCATTTTTTCACGAGTTATTTAGAAATAATGCTTATTATTCAGGAAGGTCATAAATGCTGACCCTCATTGTCACTATAAATTGCCGTTGTTCCTTTTTTAGTACATTGCGTCGAACGTCTAAACGTAGGAAAAGTAAACCCTGGAAGAGTTTCCCCCCTTTTTAATTTTGAAGAAAATAAATATCGTATCACTATTTTCACAGTTTGCACTTCTACTGTTTGCATGAAGCTCTTCCATCATTAGAATTACTGTAGTTTCTTATTAGACTATCAGATATAATGAATAATATTTTTTTCAATATTCTTGCTTCAAATACTGAAGTGAATGATTTAGTGGATTATATTTTTTCACTCCTCAGCTTCCCTCTAGTTATTCATCTGGAAAATCACTGCAGTGTAGATCAACAGAAGGTGGTGGCAAATATTCTGAGGATCACTCTCAGGGGCTTGCTGTACATACATCGAGGTGACAGTCAAGTTGATGTAGGACAAATGAGCCCCAATGATTTAAGAAACAAAATCCTCATTATGGTATGTTTTACCTATTGTCATGAGCGTTTGCGACCTTGGGGAAATCGGTGAATTAGGTGAAAAGGTAATAAATTTTGAATAGTCTGATCATCAATATTTGCCTTTCTTACTGAATTTCACAATATGCGTCTTTAATATTTTATCTTCTTAATTAATATCGCATCCATCATTAAATATATAAAAGTTATTTGTCAAAAATTAAGTTATTTTCCAAGAATTAATATTTACACCTTGATTCTACTCTAAAATCACCAGTCCTTAAGGTCGCACCTATTCGATTATTAATCCTATACGTTTTAGTAACTAAATAGTTTTGTCTGCGTTTATGTGAAGTTTTCGTTTCGGAAAAAAAAAATTTCATAGCACATTTGATTACTCAGTTTATATAATGTACTCTAGTTTGCAAATTGGTTGTTTGCGTCATCCTTTTCTGTCAAGATCCATTGATAAAAACTATTATTTTTCTTATCAATATCTTATGAAACCTGTGGAAAGTTGCTTCACTGAGTTATTAGTGTAACAACTTTTATGGTTTTGCACGTTTTGCATGATAAACAATGATTTATCTTTCATAGATTGTGAAGTAGTGCGTGTAGCCAATGGATGCCCTAGAATTTTCATTCCAAGCATTTCCTCTCAGTGAAGAAAATGACTAATGCTAGTGGATGATAAAATGATAAAGAAGCAGCCGACTGAAAATTGAAAAATAGCAATGCTTAAAAGATCTAAAATCAATTCCTCTTTAAACAAAATTTGTTTTCATAAAGTGAGATTCCAAATATTGGCTTGTTTTTCTCAGAAATGATTGTAAACGAGCATAATAATGAACCTTCAGAGCGATAAAAAATCTCGTATTTATATCATAAGAACACTTTGAACAGTTAATGTTCAGAAACTTCAAATATTCTTATGAAATGTGTACATCACATATTTCAAGAACAAAAGATTTCTCATTGATTGGGGTTGTTGAATTCAAATGTTAGTAACACCCCTAGATGAAATTTGGTGTATTAAGAAAATAAGGAAGGGAGGACCATGAAAAGAACGGAAGAATAAAATATGATGTGCATATTTCGAAATTAACTTAATGTAGAATGAGTAATTCACAGCTGTCAAGAAATTGACGCCATTCAAATTGAGAAAAAATGATGTTAAAGGAATAAAGTCGCTTTCCAGATAATTTGACGAATTTAATTCTACTTTTTTTCTATAGATAATTTTGGTATCCGATTATATCTAACTCCCTTGTTTACTGTTTCTGAGTTCAAATACAGTGACACTATAAATTAAGTGGACACTGTCACTACTCCAAAGCAATCAGGATGTAGATAACTAGTTTAATTAAAGTATTTTTGCCAATAAAATTACGTCAATAAGTATTTTATCATTTACGAGAACTTCAAAAACTCTAAAAAGTAAAGAGCTTTCTAATATTACGGTGCAAGAGTGTCATCTCAAAAGATTATCATCTCAAAAGATTACAAAGTGGGTAGAGAAGGTATAGAATTGAAACAATATAATTTGGGAACTCTCAAATTCCCTTACATGCAGAATAAGACTGTCGATGCATAGATAGCGGCAGCTATGTGCGTATCGGCCTTCCTGTTCATGTTTATATTCTGGACTTTTCTCATATGTATACGAGTATATTTCATTCATAAAGTAACTCACTATTTGATTATTGCACCGAAACAACACGGTTGTAGAAAGGATTAATGAAGTATTCTCGAATGATGGGACCGGCAGAGTTAGCTCAAGGTAAGAACTATTGCCACTGCAACCTCTCTTCCCGGAAAATCTTAGGGATCGATTCTCGACACTAGCTTCGTATCTCGGTCTAACTCAACCGCACACTGCAAGGAGTGGTGTTCTAGCAGCTGGTCACTCTGATAAGTAGTTTCCCGCGGTTTCTTCGATTATTACCTCGTGAATGTCGTAGCAGTGACCGACTGAGTTAAGCTCATGGCCACCGAATCTGCAACGTCTATGACCAGGAGGTCCTAGAGTGAGTCTCCAACGGTGGCGAATTTTCGACATTAGCTATGTAGCTAGATGGAATTAAGCCGCTGTCTTAGGAATTCTAGCGGCCGACTCTTCTGATCAATAGTTTTCCGGGGTTTCTCCAATCAAAACCAGACGAATGCCGAAAAATCCCCTCACTAACGGGCCAAGGGCCGCACGCGATCTTTCCTTCCCTTTCCTTGTTCTTTCATCTTCCTTTACTCAGTCACATTTCCATTTGCATGCACTACATTATCCCACAGTCGGGAGCCTTGCCGGCTAGGGCGGTCTCCCGCTCTAGGAGATATCTGGAGGAGAATTCCCAGCATAGGTCGGCGCCGACTCTCGCGTTGTAGGGGGAGGAACATCACCACCCGTGATACATGAA
This sequence comes from Teleogryllus occipitalis, assembly GCA_011170035.1. Classification (NCBI taxonomy): domain Eukaryota; kingdom Metazoa; phylum Arthropoda; class Insecta; order Orthoptera; family Gryllidae; genus Teleogryllus; species Teleogryllus occipitalis. The sequence goes on from BLKR01001751.1 coordinate 204,549, forward strand.
CACCACTTACGGGACTTATGAACTTAGTAATTGATGCGCCAGGATACAGCAATCTATTAATTAATCAATCTGTAAGATGAACGGCATCGAGTATTTTAAAATTTTCATTTGAAGTTGACGGCATTTGTCTTTGCTGCCAGCGAAAGGTTACTACATTTGCAGGACAAATCATTGTCCAAATGTTATGGAGTTTGTTTCCAAACAGCAAAAATTTAATATGGGCTGAAATTTGAACTTGGGCGCGAGGATTTCAGCGTTCAACGTTCTTGTCCATTAGCCAACGAGGAAATATGAAATTTCACCGGCCTCGACACATCCACAGAGATATATTAGTTTTGGTGTATTTGAAAAAAAATGGGGAAAAAAACGAAATTGTACGATAATGTTGAATTTTAATTTTGTTGCTTTTTGAAAAGTGAAACCTAGCTCTTCTAAAATTATCTTAAAATATTCCTGTGAATTAGAATGCTTCGAATATGCGAGTTAACAGATATAAAGTCAGGTGCACAAGTTTTAAAAATACAAAAAATCATCAAATACCGACGAATATTTATTTTTAACTTACCAACTGTTCTGAGAATTCTATTGGAAGAAGTGTTGAAAACAATCATCATATGGAGAACTTCTTGGGAAACGTTTATTATGTTGACTTTTATATTATAACTCTTATGTCTTAGTAATGTAACTCATCAGAGTACTGTAAACTCAACAACGGACCGATTTATCGGACTTCCAAAAGAGCTTTGGCTTTCGCGCCAACGGCAGAAGCATTTCCGAAACGGTTAAGTCGCGTGCCGTCGTGGTTAAAGTATATCGTGCATGACAAAATGGCGATATCCAAAACCCCACCGAGCACTGTATGGCGCAGCACGGACCACAGGGGAGAACGACGGCAGTGGAGTTGTGTACGCGCGGATACGCATGTAACCGTAGAGCAAATGACCGACCAGATAAACCAAAGCGCTTCCAATAGGATCTCCTCAACAAACAATCAGCAAACGTTCCTGCGTATCGGCCTCAGCAGCAGGTGACTAGTTCATGCACCCATGCTGTGTTCACCGGAGTCAAAGGCTGGAATTTGCACACCAACAAGACGTCAACTGAGTGGCGACATAAGGCCTTTTCAGATCAATCAAGGTTTTCTACTTCATCGGACAGATGGTCATTGTTGTATATTACGTGAAACATCTGAACCCAAACACCCTGCAACAATCGCCGGACTGGTCCAAGGCGGAGGACGGAGCATGATGGTGTGGCGAATGCTTTGGTGGTCTCGTAATTCTGGATGGCAAAATGGATCAACAAACGTATGCAGCCATCCTTGGGAATCGTGTCCATCCCTACATGCAGATCGTTTTTCCTTAGCAAGACGGTATCTACCAGCAGGACAATGGAATGTGTCATACAGCTATGCACAAGCAGTGTACGAGCGTAGTTCGAACAGTATTAGGCTGAGTTTACAGTACTCCCCTGGCCACCAAACACCCCCGATTAAAATCCAATGAAGAGTCTGTAGGATCATATCGATCGGGCTCTTCACGCCAAGAATCCGCTACCGAGGAATCTGGCACAGCTGGGCACGGCACTGCAGTCGGCATGGCTCCACATCTGTCGGTATTATCCAGAACCTGACTCCCTTTCTGCACATCCCGCTGAGGTCGGCGCTCCAAAAGGGACTAATTAAGGATTATGGCGGATGGTCACAATATGAATAGACTGCGTGTATGTGTGTGTGTAATTAAATTGTGTAATATAATTAAAAAGTCATTGAAAAGTTATACTTGGATAATCCAAGGAAAAAGAATATCACGTGAAACAAAACGAATTATTTATTACATTTCTAAGCATCATAACTTATCACATAATTTCCACTTCCTCTTACGAAAATACAATTAAATTTTAAGTCTCTGCGTAGGCATAAATTATGAAACATATTCAGCACATTTTGATCGGTAATAAAACTGAAGCATTGCGGAATATGGAAAAAAATGCGACCTAATCAACTATGAAATGTATAGACAGTTTTGCAACGAGAAGCGATAGTGAGGTGAAGGATCCGATTAGGAAAGCTAGTCTCTTCAACCACTAGTTTCTGAAAATTGCCGATACTAACGAAGGGTCTGAAGCCACAAATTTCAACATAATAAACGTTCCCCAAGACGTTCTCCATATGATGATTGTGACATGTGTATCCTGATCGCTGCGTCCTAATTCTTTCTTGGCAATTTCATGTCAAGTGATGGTTTTGTTAACTATAATTTGATCAATTGCATTGTTTGATTTATGTGTATGTACACTTACAGTAATATCTAAATTTAAGGAATGAATGAAAATGAGAAATTGAGCCTTTTCGCTAGGTTTGATCTAAATACCACGTACGATTGCATGTAAAATTAAGCATATTAAATGTAATATTTATTTGATACGTAAGATTTGGACACTATTCTAATATTATTTAAATAGAATTGTTTGTTATTGATCCGTCAAATCTATAGTACAATTTATTTGTATTTCAAAGACATAAAATTGCACATTTCGAAACGTCCACACACTTCAATATTTTTTCTTTGTGTACCTGCCAAATCCCATGAATTGGATTCTTCGTGAATTATCAATTTGTCATAAATGAAAACGTAAATATACCTTCATTATCTGCGCACTAATTTTTTAGCTTTCTTGTTGCTAGTTGCGGGGGGAGTTGGATAGTAATTTCGTCAACAATATTTAAAAAGCAAATGTCATTCGTATGTCGATTCAAATACTTTTTGTTACATACGAGCGAAATATTTCAATTTTGAAATGTTACCAACCACTCTGTGGGCCCATTATTCACTATTCAACAATGTACTTAGATCGTTTGGTAAGTCTGATCATTTTTTATGAAAGAGCGTCAATTGTTTGTAAACATCGGCATGATTCTTGTTTGGCAATTGTTTGAATTTTCAAACAAATGCGACGTGTAGTTATTTGTTGGCAACCAGCTCTATATAAGATTGACGTGCGGCATAGGAGACGGAGAAAAACGAGTTTCGTGCTGTAATTAAATATTTTTATTTGAAGGTTTGGACTGCAGGCAAGATCAAAACTAATTTAGATTAAGCACAAAAATGAAGCGCGGCCCGGCCGCTCTGTTGAGGTCACCACACCGAAACCCATTGAGAAAGTTCACGACCTGGTAATGGAAGATCGCAGAGTGAAGGTGACCGAAAAAGTTATTGTTCCCATCTCAACTGAAAGAGCGTGCATCATCTTGCGCGATGCACTCACCATGAAACAGCTATGCGGGAGATGAGGGCCGCAATTGCTTAATTTGGACAAAAAAACTGACTCGAAAGAACATTTAAAAGCAGAATCTGGCAATGTTGATGCGAAATCTGTATGACTTTTGGGGCTGATTCGTAACCGTGGATGACATCTGGATCCATTGCTACACTTCTGAAACCAAAAAACATTCAAAACACATGGCAAAGGCTGGTGAGAGTGCACTGGAGAAGGCGAAAACAGTTTTTTTTGGCAGAAAAAATGTTAGCCACTGTTTTGGGGGATTTTCAAGGTATATAGATCGTTTGGAAAAGGCAGAACCATAACTGGTCTCTATTACGCTTCATCATTGGATCGTTTAAAGCAGGAATTGATTGAAAACGGCCAAGATTGGCGCACAGGAATGTGCTACTTCATCAAGATAACGCACCAGTCCACACAGCAGCAGCCACAATAGCTAAAGCGCATCAGATGGGATTCCAATTGGTTCCAGGATACTCACCGGATTCGAGCGACATCTTTCCATTTCCCCAACTTAAAAATTTGGTTTTGTGGGCAAAAACTTCCATCAAATGAAGAGACTGCTGTTGTAACAGTGAATTTCCTATAGATTGATAAAACGTTTTTCTCCATTGGAATGAAAAAATTGGAAACAGGATGGGCCGAATGCATAGATGTAGAAGGTAGCCGTTTTAAAAAATAAAGTGAATATTTTCAGCAAAAAATTGAGAGTTCTATTTTTACCGAACTTATCAAACAGCTCTCGTACAGTAAAAACGGGGGGGTGGATATTCTGGAACTTACGAAAACATGCGCAGATTATACTTCTCCCGCATCTTTCGCTGTTCCGTAATTTTTCGGCGACAAATTAACTGTGTAATTAATTAATTAAAGCAAATCCCATACTATGATCCTATTAGTATGATACATACATATTATTTGTACCTTGAAATTCAGAATGTTATTAGAATTGTTCGACTAAATTACGGTTTACACTGATTATTGGTAGCTTATGTATTTTGGGGGTGTATACAGAACTTCGAATATTCCAGTGAATGATGAATGCTTCATGATATGAAGTTTAGGTATTAATTACGTTTATATTTGAAGGGCAAGAAACTTCCATTGGACTGGAAAGAAGATAAAGGTGAAGTGACAGATGAAGATGAAGGAACAGAAACAAACAAAAGAAAAGAAAAACATAAAAAGATAGTAATATGTAAAGAACTTTCTGACATTGTCAGCATAGTTCGTTGCCGTTTTATTGACTTTCAAACATCAAAACAAATACGTGAGTATTATGTGGTTTCTATATAGTATTCAAAATTGATGATGTATTAACCTTACATATATTTCTATAGTACTTGTAGTTATTAATGCACTACAATTTCTCTGCTTTCAGAAACTCCCCAAGAATTGTGTTCTTTGAGTGAATCAACGGCTGTCAGATTAGCGCATGGATATGCTGAAGACTTCGTCAATCATAACAAAGTGTTCCTTACCAGAGTGTTCCCTAATGGCAGTAGAGTGGATTCGACGAATTTTAATCCACAAGACTTTTGGAATTGCGGCTGCCAATTTGGTAAGATATCCTTTAAGTTTCTTTTAAGTTTCAATGTAACTTCTTTATCTGTGCACTTCTAGAATTCATTGGGGAATATACGAGTAGTTATTCAAATTATCGTTCTCCATGATGTCGTTGCAGGAAGTATTATTCCTTGACGAAGGACGTGATGAGGGATAAGAGCCCAAACTTATTGCTGATCTACCTTTGAAAATTGATTTTATTACATTGGAGCGAGTATTTTTGTTAACAATCTTTGTAAAAACGCTCATTTTCTTCTTGTATTGATTGATTGATTTTTCGTGTTTCCGGGCGCGTCAACTGCTCTGGTCATTAGTCCCGTTAGTGTAGTGCATGTTTTTTCTCGGGAGATGGCGGTGATCTTCCCCCGCTGGATGGCGAGATCCGGCGCCGACCTACCGTCGGCTAGTAGGGTTTCCCCCTAACCAGGACTCTCCCACCAGCGGGGCACCGCCCCAGCCGGGACAAGCTCTAAGCTCCCGACCGGTCTCCCCAAATATGTGGTAGTGTAGTGCATGTTAGTGTGTGTGTGTGTGTGTGTGTGTGTGTGTGTGTGTAAGGGGGAGAGGATAGGACAAGGAAGAGGAAGGACAGATCGCGCGCAGTCCGTGGCCCGTTTGATAGGGTACTGCTCCGGCATTTGCCTGGTGGTGATCGGAGAAACCACGGAAAACTACCGATCAGAGCAGCCGGCCGCTAGAATTCTCCTCCTGTATTGAAAATTCAAGTAGTATATAGACAATATCAATTACGGTTGTCCAAAATTAAATAAGATATAGAAAAGTATACATTTTCATAAAGTTACAACAAAAATCAAAATTTGTATCATATTAATATATTTGTCGCTTTGGCAGTTCATTTTTTCTTGAAAACATTGTGATTCTTTTCCGAAGATTTTTATACAATTAATAAGCATTTACATTTTGAAAATTATTTTGGTAACTCAAGAATAATCTGTTTTATAATTGCTTTATTTATTTTGTTTGATTGTTTTTATATTCATTTATTTATTTTAAAATCGTTGTTTGAATATATTATTGGCTCCTGAATGCAAGACCTTGATCGTGCTTAAAATCTGTTTATCTGAGATGCTTGGAGGAATGTAATGAACCCGGTTGCTTTTGATATTAATGACAGCTTTAGTTCACTCTCAATGCAGCCTGTACCATTTGTTGAGGTTAAATATTATTATTATTGTTATTGTTGTCATTGTTGCTGTTTGTTGTAAGATTAATATTGATAAAAAATGTCAGTAATTCAAAGAAAAATGCTTCTCTCTTTCAGTGGCTTTGAATTTTCAAACACCAGGTCAAATGATGGATCTATATGATGGAAGATTTCGGCAAAATGGTGGCTGTGGCTATGTTTTGAAACCGTTGATAATGCGCGATCAAATGTCTTTCTTCAGTGCCAACGCGAGAGATATGGTGCCCGGAATGTCTCCACAAATATTGTACATAAAGGTATGATACATTATTTTTAACATAGTGCAATACTTGGGCCTCATTATAATAATGTTATTGCCTCTAAAAATTCAGATTTTACAGGATGGTGAAGGTAAGACAGTTTAGATTGAAATCTAAACATCAAAGTGCAATTGTGTAGATAGCATATTTCGCTCCAAAAATAAATTTATGTCAGATTATTCTCACAATGAAATACATTATCCTATTACTCATGATCAATTTAATGTACATTTTAATCTTATTTATCAGCTTATATGTTAATTGTAGTGAAGAAATATCAAATAATTTATTAGAGTTCAGTGAGTGTAAATTAACAATATAGAATAAATACAACATATTCAAAATCCCGTTTCTCCCGTTCTCAAGTTCCCGTTTTTCCCGTTTTATTCCACGTACAGGAAATGAAATTGTTAAGACGCACGAATGTTCTAATTTACGCGAACTCGTCAAATAAACAACACATGTCATACAATATAGTTATAATTAAAGAACCAACAAAAATAACGATACTGTTGTAATCTATACATTGAATGATTACATTACTCTGATAAATTAAAATTATCTTTAAACATTCTTCTGCAAGTTTCCGCGGCTCGAGTCCATGACTTCTTGGCTGTCCGGGTGATGCCGCATCGTTGGCTGAGCAACAGGACAGGTGAAACGTCGGCCTCTTAGCCAACGACACGGCGTCACTCGGACAGCCAAGAAGTCAAAAATTCTTCTACTTTTAATGTGAGTTCCAGAATGTACCTAAATGATAAAATAAATTTAAACTGAAAATTTCGAAACCATTCTGTTGAAAACAGGCATTTCAATTTCTCAAAACATACCAATATGTGTGAAAAATTCACATCTCACAAACATCAGATTTTAGGCGAAATGAATTTACTTGTATTAAAATAATAACATTTTTTCTTGTGGTATTTTCTAAGATTCTTTTCGGGTAATAGATTCTCGATAATTCACATTTATCATACACTTTTTTAAGATAACGACGTGTCGAGATGTGCAATCTTCATGTCACATTTCGCATTACTGTAAATGTAATTTTTAGGCATGACAGTGACATCTCACTTCTTGCCTTATAAGTTAATGTTGTTTGATAACATTTCAATTATAACTGTACTATCTCTAGCTGAATATGTTTGAAACCAGATCATAAGTGGACAGCAGCTTCCGAGGCCACGAGGTTCAACAGCGAAAGGAGATGTGATTGATCCGTATGTGTTGATTCAAGTTTACGGGGTCCCCGCTGACTGCGCAGGTGAGACGATTTGTCGAATTTTCGTAATTCTCAAGAAATCTAATCGATGAAAATCTCTATTAAGAAAAGATTCAAATTCAAGAAATTAATAATTTCTATACCAGTATTTGTATCAAATATTTTTTTCTTAAGTTTCACATTCAGACTCTATTATTGAAAAGCGCTTAAATTGATACCTATTTACATCTCAAAAGAATGTATTTACTCAAATTAAATGTAAAATGATTGCGATTAATTGCATATCTGTGAAATTAGTTCAAATAAAAATGTGAAGATGTACAAATTAAAAATTGTGTATAACTTTGCTTTACATCAGTTTAATGAATTCTATTCATTAATATATCTATTTTCTAATGAACTTCCATAGTGAACACACGCTTATATCAAATGATTTTATTGACCCAAGTGAAAGATTATTGTAAAAATATTAGTGAATCCACCTATTATTTACCCATGCGATTCTCTTTGTTTCAGAGAGAAAAACAAGAACAGTTTCTAATGAAGGAGATTGCCCAATATTTGAGGAAAGTTTTGAATTTCAATTAATGCTTCCAGAGTTGGTTCTCCTTAGATTTGTCGTTTTGGACGATGATTACATTGGAGATGACTTTATCGGTCAATATACCATACCATTTGATTGCATAAGGACAGGTAATGTTGATTTATAAATATTACGCGTTTTCACACTAACGTTTTATGATGTGATTATACCTACTTAGTAATCTAATTCATAAATGTATACGTACATTCATTTTACTCTTAGTAAGCATGGCTGCAAATCTTCGATAAGGAAAAGGCTTTATCCCACCTCCTGTTGTTGACACATGTCGACAAAGCATATCATTGATACGCTAGCATTATTACCAAATCATTGACATAGCTATTAGCTTACCATCGATATAGCTCGAAAACTTGTACTCCGAACTGCATGACCAAATTGTAACGGGGGAAAACCATTTTCCTCCGCGCGGCCCTCACTGGGCCAGAAAAGCCGTCGTCATGTCTCCGCTTCGCGAGTCAGTCGACGAGAGACGTGTGCTCAGCTCTACCTGGTCCCAGGCCTGTCCCGCGGGTGTTGAAAAAGCAAGAATTCTTTGCTTACGCTGCGTAGCTGGCGTGGCCGATAAGAATTGACTTAATGAGAGACATGTTATCATTTCGTTCCTTTCCTTCATGAAATGAATCAGGTTATGCAATTGTTTCGAACTCTCCAATCAATGTCATTTACGAGACCGGGGTAACCAAGAGTGATTTCTCGTAGGTTTAATATGGATGTTTAAAAGAAACGTAACTAGAGAGAGCCAAGATTAGATGCGCTGTTTAAGGAGACATTTCTAGATTCCCGAGAAGTAGGCCTAATGTGGGACAGGTTCGCAACACAATCAGATGTATGCCTCGCTCCCCACAGGGTTGTTTCAAAGTTGTTAGATCATAATTTGCAATTTATTATCTGAGAAAAACAAATTATAAATGTTCTGCAGTAGAGATGACTTAGCGAAAATAGATGAAACTTTTGATATTTCTATATAATACTGCTACATTATGTTTTTGCTGGGGATAGTAAGTATCCTTTGAACTGACCCTCTGAACCACTGCGACAATACAGGTATGAAACAGACTTGCATCCAGGGTGGACAGGGGGTCCGTGGCTCCCCTGAAAGTTTTCAATGCCTCGTCGCTTTACGTAATAAAACATTTCATATATGTAAATATGTTCACTCCACGATTTCCTCTTTTTTAACTGAATAATTTGGGGAATAGTTAGTTATACTGTATTTTAGAACAGTCTCCCCAACGTACCTGTAAATGGTTCAGCATAAAATCAATTGTAATTATTAATTGTATAATTGGAGTTATAATTTTATTCTCCTTGTAGTTTTTGTCTTTTCTTGTAAAATACGGTGTCATTTAAAAAAATTGCGTTTACTGAAACTAGTGGTGCTACAACAGCACATACTGTCTCACATTATTTCTAACTACCCCGCTATATTATACTACCACGTATACATGTACAATGGTTTTAACCAGTTAAATGTTTTTCCACTCCGAGACTCAAACTCAGGTCCTCGCCATCACCCACACAAATATGCTACAGAATTGCCGTGAGGATCGAACTCGGGCCGACGCTTAAAAACGTAATTGTCGCAACCCAAACTTTTTCCAACATGCTATTTTAGCAATTTTCGAAAATACAGAGAACTCGCGGAAAATGAGGCTTGCACCTTATTTTTTACTGTCCTTTGATACATATTAAGAAAACAATTTTAAAAAAATGGAGCGGTTTTTGAGAAAAAATTAGAAATTTAATAAATTTCAGACACAAATTACGCGAAATCTACTCGTTTTTTTAATATACATGACCTCCTTTAAAGAGCTAATTTATTACAACAGATTTTCTTTAAAGCAAAAATCGCTATTTTCAATTTTGTAATTTTGAAATGTTAACTTTTTGCAATTTTCGAAAATACGGAGTTAGCCAATGTTGAGACTAGCACCATATTTTTACCATCCCTTGATACACATGAGAAAATTTAAAGAAAAAATATGGAGCGGATTTTGAGAAAAATTGTTTTTAGAAATTCCGTAAATATCAGACACAAACTTCGCGAAATTTACATTTTTTGTAGTAGGAAGCAAATGCAGAATCTTGATACAAACTTGTTAGCTACAGTTTCTATTATAAATATAGCCGCTAGTCATCGCTAGCCGATTTTCTTAATTACGCTGCGTGATGTCGCGAGGTTAAGCAACTCGAGATATCACTGTTTCCTGTATGAGTGACCGTCTGGGAACCCCGGGTATTTAACTGCGCCGAGCCCTTGGCAGAGGAGTAAAAGACAATCACTAACCATGACTGACTAGGTTAAATGAGGATTACTCCACTCCACGTTCAACGCTAGTACTTGGTAATAAATAGAACGTTGTTACGAGTTAACGTAACAGAACTTATTTCAAAGATAATTTCTGTCTATGGTTTGGACAGCCACAAGAAGATTATTGTTGTGTCTGTAAATAATTAAATTTAAAACTCAAATCGTCTCATCTAAATGACGCTACAAATAAGACAGCAGAACTAGCTATTCACATGCAAAGCAAAAAAAATGTAATCCTCTACAGATTGTCCAGTTAGATCCAAATATTGGAAAAACTACAAAGTATTAACTATTGTCATTGATTACATGCAGAACCGACCCTTGCCAAAAATGTTTCTTGAATAACTTGTACACTACCGTTAACAGTCAACATATTTGCATTCTCGAAAAAAACTAACATCTGTGATTTATATTTAGCACGAGGGCCTGGCATGAAATGTCCTGATGAGGTATGTCCTTTCCTCATACACTTCTTACTCACTGCTTTGACCCAGTATTATGAACATCACTTATTTTGTGATAATTTTGCTGGATAGAACAAGAATCATTCCATTTCAAAATTAATTTTAAGTCGTGTAGTCAAGAAAATACAATATTTTTTTCCTGTAAGAGGTCACATCTTTCTGCCATGCGATGGAATTTTTTCTGTTATGAAACGAGTTCTTCGCAATTGACAGAATTTACAAACTGCAACAATTTATTGAAATACATAAATTCACAACAGTGCTGTTAAATTAGCTATTATCGATGTGAATCTATAATTTGTACCAATTTTTAATTTTGAAAACTGCTGACAGCAGTACTACATGAAAGATTCTGTGTGTGTAAAGACAATCCGTCAAGAGAAAGGTTAAAAGGTGTCTTTTACTATCAATACTTTTGTGACATTTTATTTATGACCAAAGGGCTTCAGAAGTCGTTACTGCTTTGCCGTTTATCAATGGAGTGACATCTGACACCTTTATTTTACGCAATAAAACAATCACGTCAGTTCAAATGACAAATGAAACAGCCAATTCAGGAGCAAGAGATAGTCTAAATAAGCAAAAACGTGTGATATAATTAAAGTACTAGCGTACGTTGACGACGCTTATGAAGATATTCACCAAAAGTTTCAGACGTAGCCAAAAAAGAGATAAGGACTTATTGTAATTCCAGCCATATTCTGTACACAAAATATGTTTATATAAAATCAGGTTTTTCAAAAATGAGTAGTTTAAAAATACAAATTCACTAAACGAAAATCAATTTTTAATTAAAGGAAATATATCCAATTTCAAAAATTGATAAAGAGAATAAAAATCCATTTTTATTACTCCTCAAATTTTTTCAACTTGGGTCCTTTTAACAAATATCAATTCAAGTATTTTGACATATTCAAGTAAAGTACGCTTGTAAAAGTGGCACAGGTCCGAGTCTTAGTAATATCTCTGAAATTCGAAAATTGCTCCAAAGTAAAATTTTTGGACATCCTCCTACAACTACCTTGTTCAAGATTTTTTCTTAATAAAATATGTCCCTCAAAATTACATCTTTATTTAACGTCAAGTTCAATTTTATTTTCTCGCTACGTAGTACAGAGGAAGTTATGTAATGCTGCGCGAAAAATGGCGAATATTCGGCGGAAAAAAAAATTACAGGGCCCTTGAAACGAAAATTGGATAAATCCAGTTGCTAGATTTAGAAACAAAATCTCCCGATCTCGTGGTGTTGCCAGAAGCCATGTTTTATGGGTCCTTGATACCGAAAAATCGATTGACGGTAAAACGTCTCTTTCTGACTGTGAACAACGCTAGCGGCTAAAGAGTTCAGTCCCAAATTGATGTTCCTCAATCGATCTGGCTGATGTCGAGGCCCCTTGAATTTGAAATCGATATTTTAACTTTGGGGGGCACGTTACATGACCCCTGGGACATTTTCAAAATTTTCAAATAAATGGCTCCATCGTTTTTAATACATTTTGTTGTTGGATAGTGCAACAGACGTTTAAGAGAATGATGCAAGTCCCATGTTCGTTGAAAATTCTGAAGTTTGAAAATTGCAAAAATTTAACATTTTTTCAGCGTCTTCCTACACCTACACTATGAATATAAACATTTGTTTCTGATGAAATGTGTTCATGAAAAACATATCTTCAAATAATGTCACGTTCAATTTTTCGAAAATATGAGTTATTTTTAGGAAATTTTGTGTCAACATAGGCAATTTTTATTTTCTTTAAACCATTTTTAGGGCACTCTTTTTACTGAATTTGGGCCTTAGATATCTTAAAGAATGCTTAAGAGAATGGTGCAGGTTTCACGTTGAAATACCTGATTTTTCGAAAATTTAAAAAATTAAAATTCTTTCGGCGTCTTTCTACAACTATAATTGTGAAGACATAATTTTGTCTTAATGAAATGTCATCAAAAATAGATCTTGACGTAAGGTCATGTTAAATTTTTCGAAATATGAGTATTTTTGTGTAATTTGGCGTCGAACTAATCGTCGGTTCCGAATTTCCTGCGCTTCGTGAACGTAATAGATGTGATTCCGGGTAGTTGTATGTAAGTTAGAATTCGTATATTATTTCATATTTGTTTGTTTGTAACATTCGAGCTTTTGTTATGTTTACAAATAAATCTTTTAGAAATTATTTAAAGCCTATTTATAATATATGAAAGAAAAATTGCTAGCTTTCAGGGAATATCAGATTAAAATACAACAATGACATTCCACGCCGCAAGACTGTAGCTGAATTTCTGTAAATTACATGCCATTCTTGGGACGTGATTTAGCTGTATGAAAAGCAGTTATAATTGTCAATTTTCAAACCAATGTTCTACGATTTGTGATGAGTATTACAAAAAATGATGGCTGAGATGTGTTGATTTGGAGAGAAGTTGTGGTATAAATAGTATTACATAACCATTACTAAGGGCGAGAAAGTACGTGCTGTTTTAGCACCACTAGTTTTAAAGTCGAAATCCGTTCCAAACCGCCAAATATAATACAAAATATACCCAACGATAACATTTTTCTCAGATTTTTACCGAAGCAATTATGAGGATACTTTCGAGAATTGGGGACCAAAACATTAAGTAACGTGATAAAGCACCAATACACCTCGTAGAAGAGGTACGCGCTCAGTCAGGGCGGAAGACTTCTCCGCGGGTGATCGGTATTCACTTCGAAAACGAAGTTTTGACTGTAGGTACTCTGGGTCTCTGGAAACCACATTTCAAAAGATCCTACTTTAGCATAGCAGTGTCTAAAGATTTCGGTGCCAGAAGTGCATAAACATAACGTTTTTCATAAAGTAAGTAATAAGCAAGCATAACTTCGGTAAAAACTCATCCAAGAGTCTAATTAGTAACGAAATACGTGCGAATTGTTAAATACCTAATTTTTGGGGGAAATTTATTGATTTATTAACAAAAAACATGCATTCGGAGAACGCCTCCAGGTACCTTTTCCTTAGATTGCCTCTCAAATAGTCACCTTTTCTCGGAAAGCCGTATAGTACTACAAAATAATGAATCTTAATTATATTTCCCAGGAGCACATTTTTTTCTCGTAACATAATAAGTAGTGAATGCACAACTTTGTTACACATGTTAGGAAGGTTGCCTATATCGCACCGCCTCCTAAATCGCCCCACTGTCAATATAAGGAGAATGGAAAATACGAGAGTACTCTGACAAACCTGACAAACTTAACGTGTTTCTTACCACAGAACAGGTGTTTGCACTGCTAGGAAGTGAGTGGTTTAAGTGTTATCCTCCGTATTAAGAACGTGAGAATTGTGATGTAATATTTTTACCAACCATGTAAGACTTCTGTGCCTTGGTAAGTAGAAAATGGTACAGTAATTGTATTTATTTTTTAAAGAGTAAGCATTTATTATGTACTCTTTCCAAGTTTACAGAAAACCTAATTGGAGGTTAATATTAATATCGTGGCCAAATGCGCAAGATTCCTAAATCACTTCACTTGAGGTTTCCAAAATCGCACCAGTGCAATTTGCGCAATTCACATAAACTCTTCTTTCATTGCGTTACTGGTAGACAAATCAATAATGGAGAAAAGAATGTATGGAATTTGGAAACCCAAAGACATGATTAATGCTATTCAAGAGTTCAGAAACAATAAAATAGGTATAAATGAGTGCTGTAGAAAATATAACGTTCCTACGAAAACATTTATCAGACATTAGAAATGGAAAGTAATACGAGTATTACAATCAGAAGGAAGAAAAAACGTTAATGGAAGAGATACTGCTCTCCTTGCAGATGTTGAAGAGCTTGTGAAACACATTAACATTAGGAAAGATGCTCTTTGGGTTAACAATTACAGACGTACGGAAACTTGCTTATGATATTCTGGAATCAAATCCGCATTTACCCAACAGATTTAACACAACATGGTTAAAAATGGCTGGTAAAAAGTGGTACTATAAATATAGTATACGGTACTATAAGTATAGTACCACATAAAAATTTATGGCGCGGCGTCCCAACTTAAGTCTGCGACAACCAGAAAATGTTTCCACGGCTCGCCTCTTTTAACGTTTTAGAACTGGTTGACGAAAACAAATTTGATGCTTGGACACTTTATAACGTTAATGAATCGGGTTACAGCACAGTTCAGAGTAAAGAAGGAAACATTATTGCTCGTGAGGGAAAACATGAAGTTGGGACTGACTCCAAGCTAATGGGGAAAGAGAGGTCAACACCATTTGTGTGGTTTATACTAACGCTGCAGGAAATTTTGTTCTGCCAATGATAATCTTCAAAATAATGCGCCATCATCCTTCTCTAGCAAATGTTGCACCACCTGGTAGCACAGTTGAAGTTTCTGAAGCAGGTTACATCAACTCTGATCTGTTTGTACGGTGGTTGAAGCATTTCTTTGCACATGTAAAACCATCAGTTGAACGAAAAGCACTTCTTGTTCACGATGGACACACCACACACTCCAAAAACCTCCAAGCAATCAGCCTAGCACGTGACAATGGAATAATAATGTTGCATTTGCCGGGACACACCACCCACAGGTTACAACCTCAGGATGTCTCCATATTTGGTTCTCTTGAAACGTATTACAACAACGCAGTGAAAAAGTTGTTGCGCTGCAATCCTGGAAGAACAGTATCAGAACTGGAAGTTTCTTTATTACTTGGAGAAGCATACGAAAATGCTGCATCAGTAAAGAATGCTGAAAGTGCCTTTACAGAGACTGGGATATGGCCAGTGGACTGAAATGTTTTTACTGCATCAGGTTTTGCTGCTAGTGATAATTTAAATACTGAGCTAGAGATCCCTGAGAATAGTGACCCCCCTTATGTTTATGAATCCGTGGTCATTTTCCAAATTTCGACAGAAAATGACAGTATTACTCCATGCTCAGAAATATAAATGCTCAGAAAAGTGTTCCATCAACAAGCTCAACACTGATAGTTCTAATTCAAGAAATTAGCCCAATCCCTAAACCTGCTTCTTCTTCGTCTTTTCTTCTTTTTCTTCTTCCTCTTCTTCTTCTTCTTCTTCTTCTTCCACGAAGAGAAAAGCCGAAGTAGCTCAAAAAGCAGTCGTTCTCCTTTGCAGTCCGTTCAAAAGGAACCTAGAACAGAAACAGCAAGTAGGACAGCGCAACAAAAATCAAGAAACAAGTAAAATCATGGAGATAGCAAAAATAATTAAACAAAGGAAAGGAAAACGAGAATCTGCCCAAAAAATGTTTTCTGACAACGTTGCATTTCATGTAACAAACGAAGACTGGTATTGTTGTTTGTGTGATGCAGCTTCTGTAGAAGATATGGTAAAGTGTTCTTTATGTTCCAAATGGGCTCATGAGGCATGTGCAGATATTCGTTCTGGCAGTAAAGGTACCTGTGTCTCTTGCAGAAGTTTAACATTTGTGACTAAGCTGATTTTTTGTTATTGTTCTTTTTGGGGGTTGGTACAGTTACATACTTGACAGTTGTTTAAAAAATTAAGTCAATATTTCTTTAAGTCTGTATTTGTGACTAAAACTAGTTCCAATGTATGTTGGAACTAGTTTTACATAATTTTGCATAATAAAATAGTTAAAAGAATGCTGTATTTGCTATTCTGGCATTCCATTTAAAATATGAGAGGGGCGATTTGGGAAACCACAGGCGATTTAGGAGACTTGTTGCCCAAATCGCCCCGTTTGCAGGTTATTAAGAAAATGCTTCTCAAATTATTAAAATATCAAAATTACCTGTTCAAAAAATAGGGTTAAGTGACAAAATATCGGGACAATTGTCCCTCAAAATGAGAATAGCGCACGTTAATAATTTCTAAAAAAAACTGAAAACTGAAAAGTGGTGCGATATAGGCAATGCTTAAATATGGTATATGCTTAAATAAATGTCCAATAAATGCTTAATAAGTTCATTTTCCCCATGTATTCTTCAACAGCAACTCCTCAACAGCAACACCATCTCCTGGATGCTTTTCACAATGCATGATTTGATGAACACAATTCAGTTTCAAAGCTGTTGGTTGAGGAAAGGCTATTGAAGAGGTAGAGGGGCTTGAGTGGGATAATAATGGAGGTCCAATTTTTATGGATTTTCGATACGACATTATCTGTTAGATCAGTACGTGAATTTTCTTCGTAATCGTAATTTCGTAATCGTAACTTCGTAATCGAATTTTCTTCTTTAATCGTAACCACATAAAACTGAGAAAGTCCACAGGTATTCACAATGAAAATTGTGTTTAAATATGTTTATATAAAGGTTTAGTAACATTAAAATTTAAATATCTGAGAATATTGAAAATGTTATTTTCGTTATTTTCCCTTTGTCATCAATTAAATATAATCATAGATAATGTCCTGTCTAAATCCAGAAAAAAAAAATTACTTTCAAATGTTAGTATTCTTTTTCACTGAGTTGTAAGCCATTAAATCCTACATGATTATTACAATTCTATCATTCAATGATCACCCCCCCCCAGTGCCTCCAATGACCTCAAATTTTATCTAAACCAACCTAAACTGTAAATAGCATAATAATGGAAAAATAACTCTTAGTATTGAAATTAAAAGCAAGCAAGCATGCAAAACTAGAATAGGTACCCACTATATTATTTTAATGCATATTTTTCTAATCAATGGACAAGTTACAGCTTATTTTTGCAGTACAGAAATTTTCTGATTTGCCAGTATTAATGATATAATACCATTAACAAGTTAAACTAGAACACCTCAACATGCTCTCTTTCCTTATCTTTTTATTTCAAATGTTTAAAACCAGCTGCTCTGGTTAATTAATATTATTTAAATGCTGCTCTTTGTACCAATAATATTTCTTTATAACTATTTAGAAGTATCACTATTATAGTTGTTGCTATTTGTTTGCTTTTTCGTTACCACATTGCACTACTTTCAGTGGTTTACATCTATTTGTATTTTATTTAACCTTGTAAAAGATATATTTTTAAGATATTTTTAAAATGAGAATTCACAACATCCTTAGCAATAATAAATATTCAGAAGGTTGTCAAAATGTCAATCACTTTTTACAATTAGAATTTGTGTGATGACATTCAAAACATTTGTAGAAGTAGTAGTAAATATGGATATTTTTTTATTGCAAGTTCAGACTTTTGTGTTACTTGTCAAAATAAGTAATATTGAAGTTATTTAAAAAGCTCTCTTCCCTTTAGGTTACCGTCATATTCGTTTGCTGTCCAACACTGGAGAGCCTCTTGAAAATGCAACTCTCTTTGTTCATGTGGCTATAACTAACAAAAAAGGTGGTGGGGTGAGTAGTTTAGTGCTCTGCATCAGGATATGAATTAATCATTTTGCATGATACTGATTTGTTCTTTTTGTGTATTGCTGCCTAAAAGGTAAAGTGATTCAATAGGTTTTCTTTCTTATGTTCTTCTTTCAAACATGCTAAGAATACGACAATAACCCCCAAGGCAAAAAGATCATCTGTTGACATGTGTTTGCTTCCCTATGGTATTCACTCCAGTATATGGCATGTGAGTAAAGCACTATCATTTTCAAAGTCCTCTTATTTGTAATGATGATATTATGAGTAGCAATGGAGGAGTATTTCCATTATGTTATAATATCAACTACAAAAATCCTCAGAAGGAATTTTTTCCCCCATTCTATTAACAGTGCATCTGATATAAATAACCAATCATTTACAAAGCTAACAAAAAGGCAAAATTGTTTCCCCTTTAGAATTACTTTCCAGTCTCTGTTACATACAGGGGTGCTCCGAAGAGGAGAAAGCTTGCACCAGACCCTGAGTTAATTGAGACCTGTTGATGTTTTTCAATCAAAATAAATAAAAATTGTGTTTATTCTAATTTGAATTATCAGCAATAAGTTATATGGAGAAACAAAGTCTGCAAATTTATTAGGAGGGGGAGGTCTTTTGTTTAAAATAAGGGTTCCCCTTGAATCTACTGATTCAGATCCCTTGTTTTCTCGCAGTGCCCCTGGCTGCGTAACATCTTTATATGGCAAACATCTTGTTTATAGCTAGTCAGACATAAATAAAGTACTATTGTTAAAATATAACAAATTAATATTATAATGTTCTTTGAATATTAAAACTTAAGCAAAATGTAAAGGGATATTAAAGAAATAGCACATCACTTAGGTTTTTGAAAATCTAACCCTTTTAACATTTTAATACTTTTGTTTATTTTTATTTATTATTATTATTTATAATTTTTGTATTAAAAATTGGAAACAAGAAACACATTTATAACAAGCAAAGATCCATTTTTCTGGTTACTGAGTTCTACCAGAGATCATACAATATAGTTTTTTCAACAAAAAGTGGATCAATAAGGAAAACTTTATCAAGGGTCAGAAAGAAAGAAATAACATTAAAATGGCTTCTTAATATTCAGATTATGATAATAACATTCAAACCATAATTGTTTTTTAACCTGAATCTGCTCTTAATACTTTCATTTTCTTTCGGTATCTTCTGTTTTCTGCTGCTTAATACACTTTGATTTGAGTGTGTCTTCTGTTTTCATTTTCCTCACCTTCGCTTGTTTCAGTTATTTTCATCTTTTAATTGTATATTTTTTAGTTAACATTTAGAATTCTGTATGGATTAATTCATAATTTTATGACACATTTCTCAGCTGCATAGTTTGGATTTAAAGTCCTTAGTATATCAAGTCTCAGCGCATTTAAAAGAAATCAAAAATTATTTTGATGTATAGGTAATTTGCCTTACATTACATTCTTATTTTCCATCATATTACCCACATATTCCAAATATTTTATTTTTAAAAAAATCCAATTCCCTAAACCCACTCATCTTTCATACACAATGAAAAATATGTTGATAATATTTTATTATTTAAATACCATTACACTTTGTTTTTAATGCAAGCGTTTTTATTTAAATAACTTAGTTCTCCCATTACAAATTTTTTCAAGATTTTTCTAGATTGAATTTTAAAATATTATTTTTAAATTTTTGAAAATTTTAAAATTATTCTTTGGCCCAATGGTTTTTGATTAATTGATTGGTGATTCCGGGCACGACAACTGCTGGGGCCATTAGTCCCGTAAGTATATTGGATGTTTTTCCTCGGGAGCTGGCGTTGATCTTCCCCCGGTGGATGGTGAGATCCGACGCCGACCTACCTCTCGGCTAGCGGGGTTTTCCCGGTATGTCCCACCAGCGGGGCACTGCCCTAGCTGAGACCAGCTCTAAGCTCCCGACCGATCTTCCGGCATGTCTGGTAGTGTAGTGCATGTAAGTGTAAGTGTGCAAGGAGAAAGAGGATAGGACAGGGAAGAGGAAGGAAAGATCGCGCGCGGTCCGTGTCCCGTTTGTTAGGGTACTTCTCCGGCTTTCGCCTGGTGTTGATCGGAGAAACCTCGGAAAACTACCGATCAGAGCAGCCGGCCGCTAGAATTCCAATCCTGAGATATCCAATGCTGAGCCATTTGTACGACATGTCTACGTCTACATTTGGATTGGCTATTTCAGCTGGGTATCTCCCATGGATTGCTTTGTGCTTCCAGAGATCTATCTCTTGTTGGAAAGAGGGCTGTTGAAGTTCTATATTAGCTTGATTGAGACTCAGAGGTGTATAATTGTAGTCCGCTTCAAGTACCACTTTGTGTAGATGAGAAGATAACGCTTTCTTCCTGAAGTATTCTCTCATACTGGAAATCTGTTTGAAATGGAGATTACTTATTTTCAGGATACCACGACCTCCCATCTTCCTTGGAAGCGTTACCCTCTGAATTGAGCTTTTGGGGTGGTGGTATTGGGAACGGCTCATTTGGACCCTAATAAGCCTTTCCAAGGATTCAATATCCGTCCTGGACCATTTAATGATGCCCAGTGAGAAAGTTATTACTGGTATTACATACATGTTAACCGCTGCAGTTAGGTTTCGTGAATTGAGGAAGGTTTTGAATAAACTTTTCATTCTCTTCTCGAATTCCACCTGCAGCTTTTCTTTAATTTCACTGTGGATTATCAGCTTGTTTTGCTGAATTCCCAGGTATTTATAAAGTTCATTTTCTTCTAGGGCTGTTATAGTCTCCCCTGTCAGCGTTTCATGTTCTACTTCGCTGATGAGTTTACCCTTCCTTATACTTTGGATTTTGCATTTTTCGATACCAAATTGCATTCCTATATCGGTTGAGAATCTTTCGGTGACATGAAGGAGCTTCTTCAGTCCCTGTAAGGTTCCTGAGTACAGTTTGATATCGTCAATGTATGCTAGATGGCTCACATCATGTTTGCTCTGGCCTTTCAGCTCATATCCAACTCCCATGCTTTCTAGCAAGGAGGAAAGGGGGTTCATAGCAAGGCAGAACCAGTAAGGGCTGAGACTATCGCCTTGGAATATACCTCTGCGGATTTTCAGTGTCTTAGTGACAATTCTTTCACTACTTGAGGACATATGTATTGTTGTTTGCCAGTGATTCATTACGTTCATAAGAAATCTTACGATTGCATGGTTAACACGATATAGCTTTAGAACATAGATCAGCCAGTCATGCGGAACCATGTCAAATGCCTTCTTGTAGTCGATGAAACAAGTATACAGATCTCGTTTTTTGTTGGATGCCTGAGACATGATGACACTGTCGATTATAAGCTGTTCTTTGCACCCCACTGAACCCTTGCAACAGCCTTTCTGGTACTCTGAAATAATATTGTTTTGTTCACAATGTTGTTCTATCACTGTTTTTAAACAACTGGTGATGATTTTATATAGCCCGTTGAGGCATGTGATGGGTCGGAATTGTCCGGGATCTGTGGCATTGTTAGATTTCGGCTTCATGAAAGTGATCCCCTCGCACAGGGCCGTCGGTAGTTCTTCAGGGTGTTTCAGAAAATGATTAATGAGAGTCAGAATTATTTCATGTATACAGGTGAATCTTTTAAACCAGAAGTTGTGAAGTCCATCTGGTCCCGGGCATTTCCAATTTTTAAGTTTGTTAATAGCTGTCTTTAGAACATCCATTGATATATCGGAAACTTCCATTTCCCTGGTCTTGCTTGATACGCCCGACACTTCTGTCAGCCATAATGCGTGGGACTGGAAATGACTTTCTGTTGACCATATCGTGGTCCAGTGATCTTCCACAGTTGATTTCTCCGGTAACTTTCCTGAATGGACTTCTCTTTTCAGATTCTCATAGAACCTCTTCTGGTTTTTAATAAAATCCTGATTGTCTTTTTTCCTTTTCAAGCTTCTGGTGTAGCGTCGTATTATTTGCGAATAGACACTGAGTTGTTGTTTGAGAGTATCTATTACTTCAAATGTATTTTGGTTTTCGTTGTATTGCGCATGTTTGCAGTATTTCCTCCTGATTCTCGATACTTTCCTTCTGATGCGCGTCTTTTTGCTTCCTTTCTGAAAGGCTTCGATAATGGCAATGTCAGATCTGAGTTGTTTTATTCTTCCCTCCAGCCGTCTCTTCCAAGGTGGTGTGTAGTCTTTTCGATGGGTATATGGCTGTTGGGATTCTAGGATTTTTCCCCCACTTAACTTCACAATTGCTAGCGATGTGCAGTACATAATTGAGTCTATTTGCTCATAGGTCGTAATTTGTCTGACTTCGTTGACAAGTATTTCTTCATTTGCTAACTTAGTTAAGGTTGCCAGTTTTTTTGAGTTGTGTTGCCTAGGTATTTTAGGTCTAAAATGAGGAGCAAATCCCCAGTATCTGGCTTTTTCATGCTCATATTGTTGTTTAAGTTGGTTAACTAAGTTGGTTATAGACCTATCTGATTTCTCTGTCACTAAGTTGGGTTCCAGATCTTGTATTGGTAGTTCAGAGGTTGCTCTAGCTGATTCTGGAATTTCTGAAATCTCATGCTGTTGTATTTCTGACTGAACTTCAGCCTCAATTTCCCGTATTCGACAGTGCGAGACATATTTTTCTGACCTATAGATTAATGCTTTTCGGTCGGCTATGTTTTGTTCCGTAAGATGGGAGAGATATGGGAATTGTTGCAAAAAGTTTCTGTAAAGTTCCTGCCGGTAACCTACACAATTTGTTCCGCAACGGGTAACACGGAGATAAATTCTGACTATTGTTTCATTCATGTCAGCTGTCCATTGTATCCTCCATCGTGGCAGGCCTGCTTGAGTGGTCCCGAGTATTGTCCGGGAAGCACTGTCGGCAGGTGCAGCTAATTGTTCTTGATTGCCGCGTTCATTGGCTGTAGTGCTTTCGGGTAACCCGGTATGTACCCGCCTATTCAGTAACACACCACCAGTGGCTTGCATGCTGTCACGGTCAGCACTGGCTCCAACCGCGCCCTGACGATCCCCAGGCAGCGACTCATTTTCCGAGGCTCTATGACTAGAATTTTGCATCTCCATTTTCTATGGGTTTGGTTGGTGATGGGGCTGCCACCTCTAAGCCTCCAACCTTGCTTCCCTATGTACTACCCCGTAGGGAGGGCCCAACTGTAACCTTGCTTACTCAGGCTTTGGAAGCCGCTGTTGACCCTCAGAGTGGTTCTTCCACCGCCTTCCTAGGTCCAGATCCAGTTGGGTGATCAGTACCATCCTGATAGGCCTTTTCTGGAATTACTTTCTAGTAGCCCCATCAGAACCTCCATCTCTCATCAGTTCGGCAGGCCACTCCGCCGAAGGGGCTGGTTACCACAACCTTGGAGTGGGTATCCGCCTTAACAGGGCTCCCCGCGAGAAGGGTGAGAGTGGAGTTGGGTGCGAGAGGTTTTTGTCTGACACATCGCACCCCTTGAGCCCCTTATTATTATTATTATTATTATTATTATTATTATTATTATTATTATTATTATTATTATTATTATTATTATTATTATTACGTACACTCAATTCCAGCGCACCTATTGCTCGAAGGATTGAAACCTGGAAATTAAACAATTAACATTCTTAATAAAAAATACAAATATTTATAAAATATTAATAACTTGTAAATTCGTTATTTTTGAAAGTAATTAATAAAATGATATGTTTCCTTAAAATAAGGATTTTGGCAATTCCTCTTTCCTAAACATGAGTTCTTTCAAAGGATGAATGAAACATTTACCCAAGAACAGAATATGTGCTTTCTTGTTCCTCCAACTAGATCCGCAGCACCCCCGATACCTGCGGGCACACGACTGCCAGAGTTTCTAAAATGAAAGGGATGCCGAAAGCCTTTCACGTGGTTGCCAAGTTGCCACAAGAGCAGGTGTTCCCAGTCATGGGTTGCGAGATAAAAAAAAGAGATCTTTAAAAGGAGGTAAAAATTAAAAATTTAGATAGGCCTGACTGTGTTAAAGCGATCTCCATACTTATATTTTTAAGTAATGCCCTGAAAATTAAATGATCCAGTATTAGTATAGTGGTATTCTTTTCACTACTCTATACATTGTGGTTAGCGATATTACCCCTTTATTCCCCTTCCTTGGTAGAAGGCTGTTTTGCACATTTGTTTTCGTCCTTTCTCGCGGTATTTTTTCACCACGATTTTCTACGCATTTTATATCCATGTCCTTCAAATTAACTGTATTTATTTTGAGCCTGCGACACTTATTGTTAGCACGTCAAGCTACCACCCATCACCTGCACATTCGGCCACCTTGATTGATCCTGCTATCCATATCCACGGTTTGAGATGTTAAACTAGCGAATTATTGTACGAATCGGAAAAAAGACTGCGCCACGATGTAGACCCTCGATACTACACTCTTATTCAACTTAGTATATCCCATTTTCACTGATTTTTGTTTCTTACATTCTTATTCTGGGCAGACGGAGTTGTGGAGTTATTTACGGAATAATCGTTTAGTAAGAAATTATACGGATAAATTGAACATAACCGTCGAAGGAATAGACATCCCCATTAATTCCTTCTCTGTTTATGGCGACAAATTAGTGCAAAAGATGTTCAAAGCAATAAAACAATGACGCGATTTTGTGGATGTGTGAAATGTTCAAAATTATTTTCTTAGTCACGCGTTTGCTTATTCAATGGGACGAACGTTTGGAAAAATCAAGAGTCATTAATTACATAAACTTCACAACTTCACAATCGCATGCTCCATTGAAAATGAACAATATGCCATTTTCTGATGTAAATGTGACAAAATATCTGGGTCTTTCAGTTCAGTCAAACCTCAAATGGAATATCCATATAAAGGAACTGAACACTAAATTAAGTCCATTAAGTTATGCATTCAAAATTCTGTCAGATTCAGTCAGCCTTTATGCAGCTCCTTTCATGGAGCTTCTTGCAAATTTTCAAATTTACGTTCCTGCGTGAGATATGGCAAAATATTCTGTGGAAGGTCATCATATAATACCCAGGCGTTTGCAGAAAAAATATACGAATAATAAGCAAGTGCCATCCACGTGATTCCTGCAAGCCGCTCTTCATTGAGCTTGGAGTCTTACCCAATGCCTAGCCTATTTATTTTTGAATCTGTAGTTTTTGTCAAAAGTGAAGGGTGGGAATATATTTTGATTCAGTATTGATACTTATAATTATAACACATGCCGTACAAATCACATTCATCAGGTGTCAGTATCGACAGCTCTCTACAAAAAATCTACACAAGTTCAAAGTAAAATATTTCTGCTGTGTAACTGTTTCTGTACAATTGGAGACGACACTGGCAATCAAAGATGAAAATAATATTTATTTTCATAATGATATAAAATGCATTAGTTTACATTTGTATTGTATAATTTAAAAAACTCAATATGACTGTAAGAAGTAACGTACTTCGACTTCTGGTTCAATGACCCCATCTCAATCTGGTTTTCGTCCAGTTTCCCTTATTCTTTGAGCGAATGCTGAGATAGCCCCTTGTTTTGCCTCTGGATATAAATGTAATTTCACAATGCGCATGTTCTGTTGAGTTCTCCTTTTGCTATTTGTGGTAGGAGTAAAGTCCGGGATATGAGTTACTATTTTGAAATACTAAAAAATCATATCTGTAGTTCATACACCGATGCAAATAAGTTTTCTACTACTCGGGAGCGAAAACGTCTAGTCTTCAAATGTTGCTCACCTCGCATTCTTTCTACTTTTACGCATCATATGTTTATTTATGGTCAGCGTGTGGGATGAGATTCTAAAGAAAAGAAAGAAAGAAAGAGAGAGAGAGAAAGAAAGAAATAAAGAGAGAAAGAAATAAAGAGAAAGAAATAAAGAGAGAGAAATAAAGAGAGAAAGAAAGAAAGAGAGAAAGAAAGAAAGAGAGAAAGAAAGAAAGAGAGAAAGAGAGAAAGAAAGAAAGAAAGAAAGAGAGAAAGAAAGAAAGAAAGAGATAAAGATAGAAGGAGAGATAAAGATAGAAGGAGAGATAAAGATAGAAGGAGAGATAAAGATAGAAGGAGAGATAAAGATAGAAGGAGAGATAAAGATAGAAGGAGAGATAAAGATAGAAGGAGAGATAAAGATAGAAGGAGAGATAAAGATAGAAGGAGAGATAAAGATAGAAGAAGAGATAAAGATAGGAGAGGGAAGGATAGAAAGAGAAAGAAAGAGAGAAACAAAGAAAGAGAGAAAGAAAGAGAGAGGAAGGGAAAGAAAGAAAGAGAGGAAGGGAAAGAAAGAAAGAGAGGAAGGGAAAGAAAGAAAGAGAGAGGGAAAGAAAGAAAGAGAGAGGGAAAGAAAGAAAGAGAGAGGGAAAGAAAGAAAGAGAGAGGGAAAGAAAGAAAGAGAGAGGGAAAGAAAGAAAGAGAGAAAGAGAGAGGGAAAGAAAGAAAGAGAGAGAAAGAGAGAGGGAAAGAAAGAAAGAGAGAAAGAGAGAGGGAAAGAAAGAAAGAGAGAAAGAGAGAGGGAAAGAAAGAAAGAGGAAAGAAAGAAAGAAAGAGAGAGGGAAAGAAAGAAAGAAAGAAAGAGAGAGGGAAAGAAAGAAAGAAAGAAAGAGAGAGGGAAAGAGAGAAAGAAAGAAAGAGAGAGGGAAAGAGAGAAAGAAAGAAAGAAATATATATTTCTCAGTATCATATTTCTCTGTAAGAAATAGAATACATAACCATAACCCCAAAGAATTCCACCGACCTGAAAGATAACCAAAAATTTTTGTAAAGATCTAGATTTTCAATAATCGAAGATGCCTTTGCTGAGTAATTGAGTTTCTAATCCCCATTGCTATGCAATTGTTACAAAATGTTTAGCATGGCCATAACGTATCTCCAGTGCCTATTTCGGAAAATATTTTCTTGCGCGATAGATAAAAGAACGCATGTTGCATAGTGATAGTGGATTGAGTTATTTTACAGTTTTAGCAGTGATGTACGGGAGTTTATGATGTACTTAGAGGCTTCAATTGAATCGAATGGAACTAAATTCAAATTTCAGATGTGAATTTGAATTTTATTCTCTGAGGCCTGGAAACAGAAAGTCGAAATGGGGTCACTATCTGCGATTACTAAACGTGAAATGAAAGATTTAAATGTAATTGGTATAAGTAAGGATGGCGCAATGAAGAAAATAATCATCGCGTTAGATTTGTTTTATTCTTCGACGTTCTTCGTCAGTAGGAAGCTTTAACAAACGCCCCGGTGCGGTGCATGGGTTACACCACCCTAGTATGACGTCGTGGAAATCTAATACAATCACAGACAAGAGCTCAATCATATTCAGGTTTATTTACAGCAACTATATGTAAGTAATAACTTTAAAAAGTTCAGGTACAGCTCTGATAGACGTTTCCCCGATCGGAGGAGCGATCCCTATCTAGTTGCAAGAACTGCCTGACTCCTGGCCCTCGCCACTCCTCAGATGCCTCACACTTTGCGTAATACCCCGTGACCACTGTCACGTGGAAGTGGTGTTCCACCGCGGTTCTCCAACACAAAGGTCGCCCAACAAGCATCGCTCGTCTATAGACCGATTTTCCTAAGGATGAGCCAAAGTGAACATCACATGTATTTCAGAGAAGTATCCCTCCGCCGCGACAACTGTTCAGTCACGCCCCTTCACGCTCCTGCGAAAACATCCCTATGCACAAATCTAAGAGTTTTGTTGAAGTATATGCACGTACGCGTGACCGGGAAATATTTAAATTTAATTACGTATGTGAAAAAATCTCTTAACATGCTTTCACAATCCATAAAGAAAACTGCCACGAATGCAAATAGAAAGCTCTCAATCACAGCTCGCCACACAACAGCACAATAGATGGAAATACGTGCACCAGTACCCATCATGGTTTTAAAATAAACGCAATATTTATCACACGATAAGTAAATTCAATGTAATGTTATTGGAAAAACAGAATTTTTACAGAAAAGCACATAACACTGCACTTTCTAAATTCAATTATGTCTCAAAGCGCACTACATTTTCGTCGGACAAAGGAAAGCATCGAAGCCATTTACAAGTTAGCCAACTGCAAACGAACAAATGCAGGAAGGGAGTCTAATGGGCTCGAGAGCACAACGACCACAGAACGTTCTCAGTTATGTTGCCAGCACTAGCTGTCACTTTGGCTCATCCTTAGGAAAATCGTTGTATACGCACCTCCCTATGCCAAGGTTTCGTGCAACCGCACGAGGTTTCCACTCAGCTCCAAACCCACCCCCGCAACTCGCTCCCCGAGTAATATGCCCTCAGACCAGGTGACATTACACGTCATCTCGCGTTCGCGCGGAGACCAACATCACGTGATCGCCGCGCTCCTACGCGGTTCTAGCTGTTTTTCCCTCAAAGTCCTGGAAGCTCCCAAAATACCTCAGGATTGTCTACCTAAGTCTACCTACGTCTGCCTAAGCCCTGATCCACAGTCGGGGGCCAGACTTCCTGCTTGGTGCGATGTCCGTTTGCAGGACGTTACACCAGCTACGCCCATGCTCTTAAATTTATAGTTTATTATTACGTTTCGATTCTTTACTCCAGAAAACAATTACATTTATTTATTTATTTATTTTACGTCAAAAAACAGTTAAAACTGCGTATGACGTGCTATGGGGAAAAGTGAATTGTGTGCACATCTTCAAAATTCTGTGATCCCTACACTAAGTCATATACTACTAAAATTTTGAAAAGAAAAGAAAAAAAACTCCCATGTAATAAAATCTATTTTCACGGATAAATAAGCAATAAATGTTGGCTCTTATCCATGTTGTCCTTCGGAATAATACTTCCTGCCGCGACAACATGGAAACGATAATTTGAATAATTGTATTTCCCACTGAATTCTAGAAGACGTGCACAGAAAATAAGTTATATTTATGTCCAGAAGCAAAACAAAGGGCCATCTCAGCATTTTCTCAATGGATCAGGGAAACTGGACGAAAAACCTGATCGAGATGGGGATCATTGACCCGGAGGCTGTAGTACAATAGTTGTTACAGGTTGTTTTTACACATTTATACAGTCCAAATGGTAAATAATGCATTATGTATCATTGTTAAAATTAATGTTACTTTTCTTGTGATGCTCAGTATAGTCTCTAATTGTATAGAAACAGTTTTGCAGCAGAAACGATTTCACTTGGGATTTAAACTTTTCTATCGAATTTAATCGTTTAATGTCATCTGGTAAAGTGTTGTAAAATAATGTACATGTATTGTATGTGAATTTTTTGTAATGAGCAGTTGATACTGTCACCTGATGAATATGATTTCTACGTCGAGTGTTATAGTAATAGACATCGGCATTTTCTGAAAATATATTCCCGCCCTTAAGCAAGTCATTTTTGACAAAAACCATTGATTCGTTAATAAACAGACACGGTAATGGTAGAATTCCTAGATTAATGAAGAGAGGCTTACATGAATCACGTGGGTGGGATTTGGTTATTATTCGTACAATTCGTTTTTGTAATCTAAACGTCTGGGAGCTATAAGATGTATTTCCCCAGAATATTATGCCATATCTCAGGCGGGAATGAACATCCGCGAAATATACACAACGAGCAGTATGAAGGCTGACTGAATTTCCAAAAATTCTGAACGCGTAGCATAATGAACTTAATTTTGTGTTCAATTCATTTAAATGGACGTTCCATTTAAGGTTTGACTGAATTGAGAGACCTAAAAATTTAGTTGCCTTAACATCAGTCAATGGTACACCGTTCATTTTCAATGGAGCACAGAATTGTTTATTTGAAATGGAAAACTGGATTAAAACCGTTTTCTTTTCGTTTACTATTAATTTGTTATTTCGGAACCAATTTGAAACATCTGATATTGTACTACATAATTATCAATTTCATTAATATATTTTCCTGAATTAATGGTGTCTTGTTTATACCAGTCAGCCGCTGATTTCTATTTGGCTGTTGACCCCCTGATCTTCATTGACCCCCTTGAAAATTTCACCGACCCCCAGGGGGTCGATACCGTCCTCGTTGGGAACCCATAATCTACAGAAACGACATGAGATGTCTAAGTCGCACGAAGTCCCTCTTATTGCTTTGAAACAATTTGGTAAAACGAGAATATAAATTGATGTAAGGCTAAATGCAACGAAGAATACTTTAGAAATAGTATTCATTAGTTAACATCACTATCTGAAGAGAATTTAATTACCAATTGGGGCCGAACAAATGGCCCAATTTTCGAAAACCCGTCTGTGACTCGTTTTTAATATAGAATATAGGCTGCGAAGAAATTTCCATATTAAATAGTCGAAGGTCATTTTTTCAAATTCCTTTTCATACTTCGGCAAGAACGTCAAAAATGCGGAGTAATAGCAGGATGGCGACATGCTTCCTGAATCCAAAGGCGCGTCAACCGTCCAATTCGGATTATTTGGAGCGTCTTCTTTCTTCTTCTTTCTTCTTCTTCTTCTTCTTCCCCTGATGCCTCTCAGCATCAGGTTAGCCATTTGAAATACTCCTTTTTGTCTCGTGCCTTGCGCTTCACCTCTCCTAATGTAGTTCCGCTCCTTTCGCATATATCCTGTATATATGCTGCCCATGTTCCTCTTAGCCTTCCAGTTGGACTATTTCCCTCTGGCCTAGCTTCGATCATTTGTTTCGGCTTTCTGTCCTCTTCCATTATAATAACATGTCCGTACCACTTCAGAGCCTTGTTTTCCATTTCTTTGAGTAGCAGTGTAACTTTTTGTTCCACTCTGATTGTATTATTACTTATTAGATCTCTTCTTGTTTTCCCTACTATCCTGCGTAGGGTTTTCATTTCCACTGCTGTGATTCTACTTTCTGTTTTCGTATTAAGTGGCAGACTTTCAGTTCCATGTATAAATGTTGGTATATATATATATATATATATATATATATATATATATATATATATATATATGGACTTATAAATTAAGAGTTTTCTTTTAGTGCCTACATTCATTTTTAGTAAGTTCTTATTTATTTGATAATATACCGAGTTTGCTTTCTTCTCTCTATTATTCAGTTCTTCGTCATATTTTCCGTCTTCCAAAATTATTGTTCCAAGATACTCATAATAGGAGCGTCGTGAAGTGAAATTTGACGAAATATATTGTCATGTCACGCAATTGTTTCCGCATAAGTCAAACTAGTAATGCTATACCGGGGGCAAACATTCTCGTCTGTTCTGTAATAGTAGTATAAAACTTTATTCATCTTGTAAAATGTGTGTGGACAAATATTTCCGTCTTCCTTCGAATACCTAATATTACTCAAAATATCGATTCCGATTTGGAACTGATTTCATAACGAAAATTTTCACTATTTGTTTAAAAATCACCAATATTGAACCTTACCACACCGTATTTTAGATACATATTACTTCTAAGTAAGTGTTGCCATGGTAACACTATCAGAAATAATTAGCAGAAATTAACGAGTTCTCCGACTGTATTTTTGATCTGAAAACGGTGTTAGTCTCCTCCATAGAATTCCCCTTGTGAAGCTTCCTTTCAAAAGAAAACAAAGCTAATATTTTAAAATATTTCCGTACTTCCAAAAAGATTTGAAAAAGTGTACAAATAGAGTGTTGGCCAGTTGCATCATGATCGGCACTTCATCAATTATCAATATCGGATAAACAGACGCGTCGTAAAGTGAAATGTGACAGTAAACGAAAGGCCTTCAGAATCGTCAGAATTCCTTTTCTCGGATGCTAGGGAGATCCAACCAAATTATTTAATGACTCTCCAACTTTTCCCAGGTTAGGGGTCGAATCAGAAGGTAATTGCTGGTGTGCCTTTTATTTCTCCTGAGGAGGGCTGAATTAAAAAAATTAACAAAGTACAAACACAGCTTATATAATCGATAAATAAATTCTTATTACACACCTGACATTTCTGCAATTAATAATTAACAAAGGCACTGTTGATTAAAGAGTATCCGTTAGAGAGTATTCATTCAACCCTTGAAATAATAATAATAATAATAATAATAATAATAATAATAATAATAATAATAATAATAATAATAATAATAATAATAAAAAATTCAATTAAACTTATAATTCTTGCCTACAAGTCTATAGCTAGGTCGAACTGTCTGGGGGAGTATTCTAGCGGCCGGCTTCTCTGTTCGGTACTTTTCCATGGTTTCTCCAATTAACACCAAGCGAAAGCCGGAGCAGTACTCTAGCAAACGGGCCACGGACCGAGCACGATCTTTTCTTCCTCTTCCTTGTCCTATTGTTATCCCTTACTTACACACACGCTTACATGCATAACACTACCACACATGCCGGGAGACCAGTCGGGGGCTTAAAGCTTGTCCCGATTGAGGTGGTGCCTTGCTGGTGAGAGATACCTAGATGGGGAAATCCCCGTAATCAGGCATGTAGGTCGACGCCGGATCTCACCATCCAGCAGGGTAATTACCCCGCCACCTCCCGTGATAAAACATGCACTACATTTATTGTGATAATGACCGTAGCCGTTGACGCACCCGGAAACATGAAATAATCAATCAGTAGATGTATAGGTGCAATACAGTACATCAACGGCGATAATAATGTATCTACGTATCGTGCTGGTGGTTCCCATAAAGAACTTGTCGTGACAGCCAGCAAGAGAATGACACTAACGACGACAATGATGAGGAGTGGAACGCAAATAAAGAGCAGGAAGTTGATTATTAAGCTGAGGATTTTTAGACACTAAAGACATTAAAAATACGCACTTAAAATTCTAAAATAGGTATTTAAATAGCATAATATTCTTATATATTAGGAATTTAAATAGGCCCAAACAATGTATTATTTTCAACTAAAAATGCAATAAGAGAAGGATTGAACAACGCAAATGTCATTAATGAAAATAACAATTTGACTTGTGTATTTATGAACAGGACCGGATTTCATGGTGTGGGCCAATGGGCAAAAAATCAATGAGGATCTCTGGTGGGGAATCGCAGGAAAAACATTTTAAAATATTGATATTTATTAATTTTCGGTAACCATATTTTATATGCATTTGACTGTGTTATAATTATTATTTTTTGGTAACCATATAATAAATGCATTTAAATATATTACAGAGACACTTTCCTCACTTTCCTTGCCGCAAAATCGTCAATCATCGTCAAAACTTATATCTCTCAAAATATCGTTATTGCTTCTTAAAATAGCAAGTTCGTTGAGATGTCGAGTCAATGTCGTTCGCAATCTGTTTTAACTATTTTTAATTTTGGAAATGATCTTGCGGCAGTGGAATTAGTTATCAACAAAGTAAGATAAATTTTAAAATGATTTCCACATCAGAGAAAGCATCCTACACTTGATTTTGTATTATTGCATTGTTATTATGTGTCATAGAAAAAATAAATATTTGAAGATAAAATAAAATAATATAATATAAATATAACTTTAACACGAAATAAAAGTACAAAATATACCATAATGTTGTAATGTAACAAATACAATTAAAAGTACATGAATACAAATGTAGTCTTCAAATGACAAAAATACTTTTATATGAATTGATTTACATCATATGACTTGTTAAATACCAGAATTTTTCCCGTTGCTTTATATTTGGTGTAGGGCCCTTTTTGGTTGGGGTGCCCATGGGCCGACACCTAACTTGTCCACCCTTAAATCCGTTCCCGATTATGACCATGAATAAAGGAATATTGCACCAAATTCTTCAAAGTAAACTGTGTGTTTCCTGACTGGTGTCTGAAAACTTGTTCTTAAAGTGGTCGAAACTCCTTCATTCTTGTAAAAATATTTCAGCGGGATAAATATACCCACACACACACACGCATTTTAAGGAAATCTCTACTCGCTAAACGCATACAAACACCACTACCCCCTCACACACACAAACACACACACATGCAAACACACACACACACACGCTAGTTCTAGGATCTTCTTGGATACACATTCTGTTTCTCGGGCCTTCTTCGAGTAGACTGTCTCTCGACTAAGACATGCCTTCTTTTTCGTAGTTTCTACGCCTGTCGTATTTCGTTCGCGGAGATGTTTTCAGGCCCCAGGCATAGGGTCTCTCCCTCTTCTTTTCGAACGCTTCTACGACCAACATTGTCCCTTTGATACGACTAAGCTGCAGATTTTTGCCTATTTGCCTATTTTTTCCTTCGACGTAAAACGCAATCTTTTAGGTTACTTATTCATTTTGATGCAATGGAAGTATTATACGCGAATTTTATAGTGCCTATGGATGCCTATTTCACTAATAAAATGCCTAGTTTGTGTTTAAATGCATAAATGTTGCCTATTCTCGTATTTATTGATCAAAATGCAATTATCCTTAATCAAATATTTTAATTTTTTTCGTTTTTATCCTGAGGGGTACAGAGAAATCCAACAACTATCGATAAATCTGGTTCCTTTTACTGCCGCCACAGAGTGGGTATTTCGCATGCAACACGTGCAAAATCATTGGTGGTCGAGTTATTTTTTACTTCGAAATTTTAAACAATTTTTTCCTCAAAAACGGTTTCATATATTTTCTTAAAATTTTCTCCTCGTATGTGTTAAAAGGACTGTATAAAAATTGGTGCCGGTCCCAGTTTTCGGATTATAAGTTTTGAAATTGCAAAAAGTTCACATTGCAAAAGTACGCTACTGAATACAGAGATTTTTGTCTTAAAATATGTTCTAAAAATCAGATCCTTAAGAAAATGTCATGTAAATTTATTATCAGAAACGAGAGGTTTTTGTAGAATTTCTGCTTGAAATTAATGCAAAATACAAAAAACATTCTCAAAAACCGCTACAATTTTTTTCTTCAAATTTGTTCCACACATAGAACAAGGGATTTTTAAAAGAATGGCGCAGGTCTCATTTTCGTGGAACACAGAACTTTTCAAAATTGCAAATTTTGAAATATTTTTTTATACTTGGTTTTTATAATTCCATATTATTTTATAAGGGCCTGTCTTCACAATGGAATATGGTACGGTTTTTCGCATCTTTCTCAATCGTGCCGCTAGATGTCCCTTCATCTCCAGCATTGCTTGATACGGTCGCGATCATGTGACATCTAGCGGCACGACCGAGAAAGACGCAAAAAGCCGTATCGTATTCCATCATGAAGACAGGCCGTGTTATAAAAACCGAAATATATACGTAATGCGAGAAACTATGTGTTGTTGCAACACCACTAATTACATTTGTGTGATTCATGGCAATTAAAACAAATCATACAATATTTTTGATTATGTTTAAATTAAATGTGAGGAAAATCATACTGTGGATCATTAGAGTATGAGTTTACATTTAACGAAAAGCAAGAAGGTAGCTATTACGATTCAGCCTTTGTGGTGCGAGTTATCTAACAATGATTTAAAGGAATTCCACAAGAATTTGTCAGAACAATGATGAAAGCAAACATTTCATGAAGGTTACTACATGATGTTTACTTCAGAAACTTGCTACACAAGTACATAAATAAGGATAAGAAAAATATATAGCGCCTTTTTAAATGCTTATTTTACATTTTTAAATGCCTATTTTGCCTGCCTTTACCTACAGTTTTTCGTGCCTGTAAATCCACAGCTTAGAGAGGACCCTGATCGCTCAGATTTGTAGAGCCGCTGCCTCACCGTACGCTGCCGGAGGGCGGAAGACGTAGCGACACGGAATGGGAGAACGCGTGATGTCATAATTTATTTGCCAAATTTCAATTTATGGCACTCGTGTTCATTCTGTTTGAACGGTTGATAAGGCGTTAGGTTCAGGAAGCATGTCGACAGGGCGCTATTAGCACACATTTGAAATTCTTGCCGGAAGTATGAGGCAATTTGAAACATGAGTCTTGGCGATTTTATTTGGAGAAATCAATGTAGGTTTCTAAAATAAGCAAAAATTACAAAGCTAATAATGTCACGAGGTAGAGACAAATTGAACTAGAAATGAGCAGCATCGTTAAGGAATAAGATCCCTACCATAAAAATGCAACTGTCTTCTGTCGACTGATCATCCAAACATTGTAAATTATTCTTCAAACATTCTCAGATGTGTGTTCTTTCTTCTCCAAATCAAAGGAACAAACCTTTGGCCTCTATTTAGTTTCTTGCCAACTACGGACTTACATAGTACAGAAAAAATATTCTAGCGGTGGTGATTTTTGTCAGGAAAAAACTCCTATCAAGCTTTACGGAGCCCTAATATCGAAAAATAGGATAAATCTTGTTCGTGTATACTGTAAATTAGTTCCTCTAACACATACAGGTAGTGTATTCAGAATCCACATTTTGTGTGTCCTTGATACCGAAAATTTTTTGTACAACAAAACGTCCGTTTGTGGTCAACGTTAGCGCCAAAAATGACATTCCCCGTTTATTAGGCATAAATTCTAGGCTCTGCGAATTTGAAACCGAAATTTTAATTTTGGGGAGTACTTACATGAAGCATTTGCATTTCAACTTATCTCAAAAATTGCTCGTTTTTTAATTACATTTTTTCTCGGGTAGAGCAAATACGCTTGAAATGACGCAGGTCTCATTTTTGTTGAACTCTGCATTTTCGAAAATCGTAAATGTTCAAATATTTTTCGACATCTTCTACAACTACAATATTGAAGATTTTTTTCTCTTAATAAAATCTATTTTTAAACATTAAATAATACCACGTGAAATTTTTTCGAAAATATGACTTAGTTTTCGCCTAATTTTTGCAGAAAATACAGCAATTTAAACAATTATTTTCTCAAAAAAGGCTCCAAAATGTTTTTCATTTTTTCGTATCATTTTCGTTTCTTTCGGTATTTTCGAAAATTGCCAAAACCATAACACTGCACATGTACAATATTGATGATAAGGATTTTTCTTAGATCTCTCTATTTAGATCTTTAAATAAGGTGATGTAATTATTGGAAAATACGAAGTTTTTTCTTAATTTTGGCTTGCAGAGAAGGCAATTTATATTTTTCTGAGAAACATCACAAATCAATATTTCCTGAAATAGGAAATGTGCCAGTTTTCTTAACGTAATTTTCACTATTTTAGATAAACTATTTTAAGTATTTTTCAAAATTGCGAAAAAAATAACCCTTCAAAACTACAATTATGATAAGAGTTTTCTTCTCAAATAAAATCTGTTCTAAAAAATTAGATCTTTAAAGTGGATCTTGTACACATTTTTTAAAGAAAACATTAGTTTTCGCACAATTTCTGCTTGAAGTTAACGCAATTTTTTTTTTAATTTTTACGATAGAGCAAAGGGCATTTAAAGAATGGTGCAGGTCACATTTTCGTTGAACTCTCAGAATTTTCGAAAATTCAGGGGAGGAAGTATGTGCTATTGTATTTCCACACTAGAACTTGAACATTTGCACTTGCAAGTTTTCAAAAATTCAGGGATTTTCATTTACATTATTTCATTTTTTAAGCGTCGGGTTGGGTTTTGAGCTGTTAGGCTAACATGAATGACATGTCAAATCTAAGAATCTGAGTTCGAAACCTCGCGCTGAGAAATATTTTTTTTTTTTTTTTTTGGTTGGAAACATTTTTGCAGATTCGTGTTATAATAATATTAAATTGTAATATTGTCCGTTTATACTCGTATTTATATAAATATACACCGTGTTCATCCAGGATAATATTGCACAGCCTTTACAAATAATGCGAGAAAGTGTATGATGCTTAGCATCACTAGTTTCGGTATCAAGAACCCACAAAACACACTAACTACAAAGTATGTTAGATGAAAAAATTCCTGCATTAGAAACAAGAATTATCCCAGTTTTTTAATACCATTCCACAATGAGAGGTTTTTTTTACCGAAAAATCGCCGATTTTCGCGGCTACATTAGAATACTTACTCTTTACAACGTAAGTACATGGTATGGCGAGAAAGTAAAAGAATGTAGAACCCAATAATCTGTTGTCCAATAATAATAATAATAATAATAATAATAATAATAATAATAATAATAATAATAATAATAATAATAATAATAATAATAATAATAATAATAATAATAATAATAATAATAATAATAACAATAACATTAACTTTACATGACTATATTTTATGTAATAGTATGTATTTCTCAAATTTTACTTCTTTATTGTCATTATTGAGGAAGCCCTTTATATGAGTGAATAAGGGATGCTAACATGCATGATCTTGAACCTTCTGTAGGAAATACCCCTCATGCCAGTCATGATATTCTTACCAATAGATTAACCATTTTAATTGAATGCATATTATTTTTTTTATTTTAAAACCTGAACTAATTTATTTTAAGACTCAGTATTTAAAATTTTATTTGTACAAATTATTTGTACTATCTTCTGAATATCAAAATATGTGATCAGGAATAAAAACAAAAACAAACTATTATGAGTTATAATTTCTATGAAATATTGTCATTTTCACGATATGTATTTTTTTCAGAAATTGTTTAAAAAGAAGTCTAAAGCGGAGAAAATTCTTGTTGATGTGCGAATGATTGGCTTGAAACAAATCGATGATATGCTAAGAGTAAGTAATAGATATCCAGCAATGTGAACTTATAGTACTTGCTCCCATTGGAAACGTGCAATTTATTGTTAATAAACTTTTTAATGTTTTCTACAGGGAATTTCTCAAGAAGTAGAAGAAGCTATTAAGGTACGACAGGATACAGAAAATGCAATGGATGATCTCCGAACAGAATGTGGACTCAGTGATGCAGCAAACATGAAACAATGTTTGAGAGTACTTCTTCAAAGGTTATCAGCATGTCAGCAAGTTCAAAACATATCTATACATGAGAGAGGAGGTGTAAGTGGATCCTAAATTTAAATATAAATGTAATTAATTCAGTGTTTTGAAGCAGGATAGTCACTGGACGGAATGACATTCCTTCACTTGTTCAGAGACTGCTGAAATTTTTCCACAACAGCAGAGTAATTGCAATACTGAGTATTCACCAAAATAAAATACTTCCAGTAAAAAGAGTTAATGGCAATTCAATGAGTATTACTTTTCTTTTCTAATACATCAAAGAGACTTGATTGAGTTTGAACAAGTTAGCGCTAAATGAGCCGACTGAAATGGCAAATAGACATATATAAGTCAAGACGTCTTTAACAGACACAAAAATTAAATTTTGGTTTTGAAATATAAACTGTTTTAATTGCATACTTATAAAATACTATTGAAATAAATACATTGGAAATTGTAAACACTGCACTGATTATTAAATACGGTACAATGAGTAATTTCATGTGGTTAAAATAACACCTTATTACCTTCAGTTCCTTCATGAGAAACAAACGTTTCCTCTAGTATTTTACTGAAGAACTCATCATTGCTGCTCTGCAGTTCTTCTACAACGTAAAATATCCATTTCGCCCGTCCGCCCGTCCATGAACAACGCTAGTGGCTCAACCTTTCATCCGATTTTCTCCAAAATCTATATTCCCCAATCGATCTGACTGATGTCGTGGTCCCTTAAATTTGAAACCTATATTTTAATTGTGAAGGGTAGTTTCATAAAGCCCTTGGAACATTTTCAAAAGTTTCAAAAAAATTACTCCATCGTTTTTTATTAAAGTTTGTTGTTGGATAGTATGACGTACGTTTGAGAGAACGATGCAGGTCTCCAGTTGGTTGAAAACCCTGATTTTTCGAAAGTTGCAAACGTGCAAAATTTTTTCGGAGTTTTCCTACAATTAAAATATTAAAGATGAGATTTTTTCCTTTAATGAAATGTATTCCTAAAGATAGATTTTGAAATAAGATCATGTACAAATTTTCGAAAATGTGAGTACTTTTCGCGTAATTTTGCATGAAAATACGAGGGAGGAAGTACCTGTTGTTGTAGCACCACTAGTTTTTTTGTTTTATTTTTAAATTTGTTGCGTCCAAGCCGACACAACGCGTCTCCAAGTCGTGGCATTGAGCGCTTTTTTTTGTCCTTATTAACACCTCTCGTCCATTATTTGCAAAACTCATTACAAAGTGTAGCACATTCGGTGCGAAAACAAACCTAACGTCAATATCAACACAAAATCGACAAATTAAAACTGCATTTCATTCAGCCATAAATGACACCCAACAGTGAGAAGGATTTCTCAAAATTTCAGCTGTAGAGTCGCATCGTCGGGTTACCTCTGTATTGCAACTTGTTATCAAATACTATAGAAACTAGCAAATGAAGGGCGGAGAATTCGAATTTACCAGTTTCAAAGATTTACAAAAATTACCCTAAACTCCTATTTTTTTTAAAATGTATATGACCTTTTTTAAAGAACTGATGTTTTTAGAAAAATGTCATGTAACAAAAATAATCTATATACTCAATATTGTACCATTGCAATGTTAATTTTTTTTCAATTTTCGAATTTTTTGAAGTTGTAATATGTTAATTCGTAACAACATTCTATTAA
Source organism: Teleogryllus occipitalis (assembly GCA_011170035.1). NCBI lineage: Eukaryota > Metazoa > Arthropoda > Insecta > Orthoptera > Gryllidae > Teleogryllus > Teleogryllus occipitalis. The sequence continues at coordinate 245,209 of BLKR01001751.1, forward strand.
TAACCAAGTACTGGCGTTGAACGTGGAGTGAAGAAACAATAATCAATTTTCGTCAGTCGTAGTCATTGTCTTTTATCCCGTCGGCCAGGAACTCGGCGGCCCTGGGCTCCCATACGTCACCCATCCAGGAACCCGTGAGGTCTCAAATTGCTTAACCTTCGTGACTTCACGGTGCCTAGTTAAAAAATTCGTCTAGCTCCGCCAGTTTATTAAACAGACTTGGCCGAAAAAGTGACCAGCCATACTTTCTTTACCATCTTTGCTACATACGAATGGAAAAATAAAGAAAATACTTGTAGCCGTTTTTGAAAAAATACTTTTTTAAATATTAGCTGTTTAATGCAAAACTTCACATATTTTCAAAATATTGAACAAGCCTTTATTTGAAGATCTGTTTTTGATGATCAGATTTCATTAAGGAACAAATGTGTATCTTCATTATTGTAGTTGTAAGAAGACACCGAAAACATTTTGAACTTCTGCATTTTTCGTAAATTCAGGGAGCTCCACAAAAATGTCACCTATGCCATTTCTCTATGCGTCTTTTTCTCTATCAAAAGGGGGATTTTAAAAATTTGGGGTCATTTTTGAGAAATTTTGAAAATGTTGATGTTTCATAGAAAGTTCCCTCCAAAATAAAAAAATCCGTTTCAAACGTGCAAGTTCTCGAGTTCGTTCAGATAGACCGGTAATTATCAGTTTTGGAGAAAATTGTCTGATGAACGATTTAGGCGCTAGCATTGACCACGCACGCCCGCCCGCCCGCCCGCCCGCCCGCCCGCCCGGCTGTTTATAGATTTTTCGGTATCAAGGACCCACAAAACATAGATTCTGACTACACTAGGTGTTAGAGGAACTAATTTACTATGTATTGAAACAACATTTATCCACATTTTCGTTACCAGTGCCCGGCAGTAAGAGTTTTTCTGTCGAAAAATCGCATTTTTTCCCTGCATCATTACAATACTTTCTCTATGCTGCGTAAACACCAACCGCGTCAATCTACCAATCGCGTCCAATTTTTGGCCGTCAAAACCTAAGTGTCACTGTAATTGTCTTAATTCATTTCCATTATGTAATATCTGAAGACTATAAAAAACATGCTCAAGAGAATGTATAATTTTTTTAAATTTATTTCTGATAGGGTATGGTATTTCTTCTCATCCACAGCAATTCATCTACCAAACCTAATAGTAGTTAATAGTATTGAATTTACTAAATAGGTATAAAGAAAATAGTTTGGATTTAAAAGCTCTTAAAATATATTCATACACACTTCATTAAATGTATTACTTCTACTGGTAATTGCCAACTTTTTATCATGAACTGGACCAATTTAGTTTCATTTTACATGAAGGACCTATATGGAAACAACCTGATATTTATGTAGGCCTTTAGCCTTTTCAAATGCATTCTTGGGTAGAAATGAGTTGACAATTACTCTGAGAATTAATTTTAATTTTCTCATTTATATTATAATACAAGTACGTATGCTTATTTTTCTAATAGTCCATCTAATGTATTAATAACTGTTACAATTTTGAAGTACCCAATGTTATTGAAAATATGTTTTTCTTCTTGTTTCAGCTTCCTATGTTGAAAGTTGATGCAACAAATATGCCTTCGCATCTTCATCGAACAGTTGCCATGCTTGAGAAAACAATAATTGAATTCCAGTACATGATAGATAATAGTGATCGACTAACAGAAAAGTTGAGCAACAGTTTAACTTCATTACTAGAATTTTATGAAGATTTACCAAATTTAGCCAACAATGCTACAATTAAAGGCAAAAAGTACAGTAAACTTCAAGAGAACTACAGTTGGGATGTCAGGGTTTTAAGAGGACAAATTGATTTATTGGAGTCCTGTAAAAAGTGTTGCAAACAAGCAATAGCTCAGGTAATTCATCAAGTTAATAAATCAAGAATTACAGAAATTGACAGAAATAGGCGATTAAGATTTATATTAATGAGTAGAACTTTTAATTTGAATATAACACTTTTCCTCATTACTAGAATTATCCGACTACTTCAATTATTACTACTATTCAATTACTACTAGTTTTAGCTTACAATACAGGCCTATTGTAAGCTAAAACAGGCTATTTACCTTCATGTTGTAGGTGTAAATGTTAAAATTGAATCTTGGTTAATTGACTTTTACAGGTACTCAGTTCAGCTTCTATGATTGGAAATTATAACAATAAAGAAAGGTCTCCAAGTATTAGAAATCAAAGAAAACTTAACCTTTGTTGCAAACGGCCAAGTATTGATGCCCAGTCTTCGGGAGCTCGTAGAAGTCCAACATCACCAATATCATTGAGCCCAGCTAATGAAATAAAGCCAAAGAGTATATTGAAGAAATCAAATTCCAATATTGAACAAGGAAGTGTTAATTATGCTAATTTATCACCAACGAACAGCACAAGATCTAACTCCTGGATTTCTGAAAGCATTTCTTTGGAGAAAAATGAGGGATATTAGGATTAAAGAACATTAGAATCATTTTAAGGGAACTTTAAAATGACTGTGGACCTAAAAACTGTTATTGTGCCTTGCAGGCTTAATTAATGTAATGTGCATAAGATAGCCATAAAAATGTATGCAAGAGCGTGAATGAATAGAATGATTGTATGTGACATTGAGTCATAGATATTCCATATTTATAGTTCATTTTGAAAAGTAATGGCTAAGATATCAGACTTGTTTAGTGTATAGAATAAATTATCTGGTGCCCACCAGTTGTACTCAGATGTTCTTCAGCTCTCTGTAAACCCCCAATAAATAGACATATTGCTGGAAATGTGCAAAACTGTAGAGAAATTGTGTAGTAGCTTGCATACAGAGGTAATCCCTACAAAAGACAAATATTGCAGCTCCTCTTTACAATAGAAGAGTTAATTAAAAGTGTTTCTATGAGTACAAGTGAAGAAAACTATTTTTCTAACCCTGTATTCATGATTTTTTCTCCTTTGGTTGTAAATTTAAATACAGGGTATGTAATAGGCAATGCATATAATAACTAATAGATCAGTATTGTTTATATAACTCACTATGTAATTGTCTTTCCTAAATTGACTACTAATGTAGCAGTAGTATAGAATAAATGACATTATTTAAGTTTTAATACAATAAGATATTAGTATTCAATGTCACTGTGTAGGTACAAATTAATGGACATGTTGCTGTTATATATTGTATAGAATTTTTAAAATTAAAATATGTGATGCACTTATGCATTGTACAAATCTTATGCCTAAGGGATGTTGTGATGACTTTTTTTTTGAAATGTGTAATATGTAATGCTTGTTGTATATATCTCTGCTGTTTTTATTTACAGCATGTCTGTCAAGAGTGTTTCTTCTACAATACAAGTTCTCAATGAACTTTCCATAAACAAATGTACATCATGTATTGTGGATATTTGTGCTCAAATGAGTACAGAGTACTTTATATACTACCAGTTCATACACAAAAATTTATTCAACTACTAATCTATAATTTCTTACCATGATGAAATGGACCACTTTCCATCTACAAAAATATGTACGAGTATTAACACTTAAGAAGGCAATCACTCTCTCTAACTTTCTCTAACAGTGTTTCTGTAGTCAGTTCATGTATTGGAGATTTCTAAAGAGAAAAATGTATTGCTTTGGACCATTATTTTCAAGAGTATCAGTCAGATCAATAAGATTGATTGACTGCAATAATAAATATTGCTGTTACTATACACAATGGGCACATTGCAGAGTGTAAATATTTCCCCATTACTGTATTTTTGTGGTAAATAGACAGATTGACTACCAAAAAATATTTTTCTCCAGGCTACATTACCTGTATATCATAGACTCAAAATTATGTTTTGTTTATTGTGATATAAAACCTATTTTCCTTGCATAAAATTTACTACTAAAGCATGGAAGTGTGTTATGATTGTTTTCTTGTTTGCTTTTTTAAGTCAGCTTGTGTGAAACTTGCTAGTCTGGATGCAGAGATGATACTCCAAAACTGAATCAGGAATTTGTACTTCATTTTTTCTAAAAAATTTCTATACAAATATTCTCAAGAAAAAGTAATTTGAGAAACAGAATTTAAAAAACACATTTTTAGTTGGAGCCCTTCTAAATATTTTTAAAATGTGGTGCTAAAAGATTTCTCCTCATAAAGAAATAAAATATACAAATACTCTTGTGTTAGATATACAGTTCCTGTACTATACCTGTGTCTGCTACTCGTGTCTAAGCGTAGGCAAAAGAGGGCCCATTTCTTGTGATATGATATGAGATAGTATTGGTGACACCAAGACAACTTTTATACTGAATTAGCCATAGCTAACTTTCCTTGCATTTGAGAGGTCTCTGATGTTCAAATCCTGGCCTAATTGCACTTCAATTTTCCTCATGTCCCTTCTCATTTATCCAATTTATGATGGATCATTCCTTCTATCCACCTGGCAGATGTAGTGAAAGAGGAAGGAATATGTTACCAGATGGTGGAAAGAAGAAATTTCCTCAACTTACAAACTTTTGTCTGTGATATACATATCAACTTGCCAAAGAATGCATCATCAATATGCAAAATAAAAAAAATTGTATACTTCTTGCATGCTTATGTTGGAAAGTTGGCTTTGTTTATCCCTTTGTTTTCTCTCTTCACTTTCTCATTTCATAAAACTGTTATAAGACCTCTCCTAAAACCTCGATATCTACCATTTCCTCATATATTCTTTTGGTGTATGCTGTTTGTGTGTACAAAAAATGTTTACAAATATTTGAGTACCACTTCCTGGTGAGGTTTTAAAACTGCTCTAAAATCCACATTGAAGCAAAGTGATGAGACTGTAATGGGATATCACATTGATATATAAGTTGAATCATAGTTTCATGATTCTATTTTGAAGATCTCATTCTTTGCAAAACAAGAGTTAAACAAATTTTAAATGAATAAATCAGTATTTCTCCCTAGATATGGTAATAAACACAATTTTTAAATATGTTTATTGCGAATTACTCAACCTCTTACATTTTACAACCGGTTTAGCCTGCAAATTTAAGGAGTGAAGTGAGAAGGGATACTGATGTTTTGTTCATTTATTGAAAATGAACTGTAGATAAACATAGCAAAATTCTTTCTGCTGTAGGAAGATCCATGCATACATGTCAGTTGTATTAGTTCTTAGAATAAATGTGCAGTAATTATCTGAAAATAATACAAAGTAAATCTTCTGGGTTAAGAATTTTAAATATTATTTAACTATTTAAATAATATTCTTTGGCTTATTACATACTTCATGGTTCGTGTATTTTTTTGTTTTGTTTTTGTTTTTGTGTTTTTGTTGTTTTTTTTGGCAGGTTGTAAAAGATGTGCACTGGGCAAAAATGGATTGTATTGCAGGACCTTAGTATAGTAATTGTTGTATTGTTATGTTTAAAAATAAGAAAGGTGGTGTGTTGAATAATGAAAATAAATTTCAAATCTTTTGGCTAAGCTTTTTGAATTTGTGTTTCTTTTCATATCGTATGATAACCCTTCCTTAAATCTTTAATGAGGATTAGAAACGTGATTTTGTTTTGCTTATTTTATTCACTCCCCAATGTGAATCTCCCACTAACAAAAACACAAAGTCAAATACAATTTAACATTTAAAAATATTTATTCTCATAATTGGGTGCAATTCTAAATTTATTTCTATTTCAGCCAAAAACGAATGGTGCTGCAACAGTACATACTTTCTCATATTATTTCTAACGATACTTTTAAGTGTACATTGCTCTATTGGGGGAAAAATGACAACAAAAAATTTGGAGGCTTTTTGACAATTTTTTTTTTACAAATCGCAATAAGTTCAAGAAGAAAATACTCAAAACTACATGTTTTTTCAAAAAATTGTACACAATCATAATTCAAGTTCTAATTTTTAGAATTTTCGTAGAAATTACAGGAGGTGGAAAAGTTACTTGACATTCTGTATATACTGGTGAGTCACATAACTTGAGCACCTCCTGTAACGTTTGAATGGTTGAAGTTATTGCAATACAGTTTTCACGCATGTGTATGAGGGAATGGGGCTAATTGATATGTGTATTCATTTATTTTGTATTTCAAAATCAAAACTGAATGTCACTTCCAGTTCTTTCACATAGAGGCGAATATTCCTTATATTCTTATATTAAAATACTGCTTTACCTTTACTCATAATAGTGTATAGTAAGAGAAAACAAAAATTTGGAGCCCAGGAAAACTTGTGCACATGCATACATCATATCTGACTCGTCATACATGATTGAAATTGTATGTGACTCAATAAATATTACTATTATTATTATTATTATTATTATTATTATTATTATTATTATTATTATTATTATTATTATTATTATTATTATTATTATTATTATTATTATCATTATTATTATTGTTTCCCTTTGCGTATCGGCCATTTCTGACCTCGCTACACGATTAACGTGTGTCACTATGGGGATCAGCTTTTCGGCTGTATCCCTCGGTAAGACAAGGTTGTTGTGCCTTGAATTTTTGAATTATGAGGTGATAAGATGACGATGAGGAATGAAGGGACAATCACAAATACGACCATGCCTACGCAGCACTCGAAGCCGCCTTGGCACTCCGACGGCTGCCGTAACCGTCGGCGTCACGAGGCTGGCTATTATTATTATTATTATTATTATTATTATTATTATTATTATTATTATTATTATTATTATTATTATTATTATTATTATTATTATTATTATTATTTATTCATTCACAGTTCACTGGTACATAGATTGTAGTCATACAGATACAATACATCAAAGCATGACAACAATAAAAATCAACAGTATGTAATTCTAGAAGTTATAGACTAATACAAAATTTAACATTTATAATATTCATAAATACTAATGTAATTAAAGTAGCAACTAAACACTCTCATTACTTCCCAAGAATTTTCGGACCAATGTGCATGTACAAAGTATGACACATTTCTGGATATTGATTATGGCATTTTTATTTATTTTCAGCGTTTCTAGTGAATTCTTCAAAGTCTTCGGGATGACGCCCGTTGCTGAAAGAACCACGGGGACGGTTTTGATTTCCGAGATGTTCCATTGCTCCTTCACGACATGTGCCAATTCTTTGTATTTCTGGATCTTCGTATGATATGCTGTAGCGAGATTGCTGGTGTCCACAACTGCCATGTCTACAAACCATACTTTCTTCTCATTTTTATTCCAGAGTGTTATATCCGGTCTGTTATGGTGTACTGTACGGTCCGTCAAAATACTACGATCCCAGTACAATTTATAGTTATTGTTTTCAAGTACATTATTAGGGATATACTTGTAGTATGGTGTATCATGGCATGGTGCTAAACCACAGATCTTGGCGAGTTGGGCGTGGATAATTCGACCCACCATATCATGCCTGTTCTTATACTCCGTTGGGGCGAGTACACTGCATCCTGCTGTAATATGTTGAATTGTCTCGCCGCGTTGGCCACAGGCCCGGCAGTTATCAGAGGTCATCTCTGGATCTTTGATGACATATTTGAGATAGTTTCTGGTTGCAATGACTTGATCTTGAATGGCAACCATGACCCCCTCAGTCTCTGGGTAGAGATATCCAATGCTGAGCCATTTGTACGACATGTCTACGTCTACATTTGGATTGGCTATTTCAGCTGGGTATCTCCCATGGATTGCTTTGTGCTTCCAGAGATCTATCTCTTGTTGGAAAGAGGGCTGTTGAAGTTCTATATTAGCTTGATTGAGACTCAGAGGTGTATAATTGTAGTCCGCTTCAAGTACCACTTTGTGTAGATGAGAAGATAACGCTTTCTTCCTGAAGTATTCTCTCATACTGGTAATCTGTTTGAAATGGAGATTACTTATTTTCAGGATACCACGACCTCCCATCTTCCTTGGAAGCGTTACCCTCTGAATTGAGCTTTTGGGGTGGTGGTATTGGGAACGGCTCATTTGGACCCTAATAAGCCTTTCCAAGGATTCAATATCCGTCCTGGACCATTTAATGAT
>BLKR01001752.1:0-252839 GCA_011170035.1 Teleogryllus occipitalis
TCTCCGTCCGCCCGTCTCTCCGTCCGCCCGTCTCTCCGTCCGCCCGTCCGTGTCTCCGCCCGTCCGTCCGTCTCTACGTCCGTCCGTCCGTCCGTCCGTCTCTCCGTCTGTCGGTCCCTCTCCCGATTAAGACATTTTTCTCCAAAAATGAAATTACCGAACTTCTGGCCGTACACTAGACTTCGCGAATTCGAAACGGAGATTTTGATATTTTGGGAAGTACTTGACATGAAGCCTATATAGATTTAACATTTTTCGAAAATGGCTCCAAATTCTTGGATTATTTTTTTTCCTCTGAACAAAGGACGCTGAAAATATGGGATTAGGTTTCATTTTGGTTGAACTCTCAGTTCTCTGAAATTGCAAAAGTTCAAAATTTTGGAGTGTCTTTTAACAACTACAGTATTGAAAATAGAGATTATTTCTTGGGCAAATCTGTTCTAATAAGGTCGTGTACATCTTTTCGAAAATATGATTTTTTTTGTGAATGTTTTTGCGTGATGTAAAAGCAGTTAAAAATATTTTCTGATAAACTGTTCTGACCTTTTTTATTAATTCTTTTCCCTAATTGAGCAAAGTACGCTTATAAAAATTGTACTGGTCTCGGTTTTGTTGAACTTCTGTATTTTCGAAAACTACTAAAGTTTAAATTTTATTTTTGGTTTAATAAATAAATAACAATAATTAAAATACAGCAGAATAGAGAAATTTTTTCTTGTAATGAAATCTGTTCTTCAGTTGCGTAAATAAGATGAAATATTTTTTTAAAATATTTTCCACGAAATTTTACTTGACCATTACAAATATTGGCGATAGTATGTGCTGTTAAGCACCAATATTTTAGTAATATTTCTTTAAAAATTTAACGCTTGCTCTACATTTTAAAAAAATGTTCTCTACTATTGTCAGTCAATCCTGGGTGAGTACGAAATCCATACTTAGTATAGTTATATGAGAAAAAATGATGTCGAAGATATTTATGAAATTTTTCTGATCAAAAAAGTAATGTTGCTCTTTAGTAGGTTAGAAAACGCTTGATGTAATATGGTATATAATTCCCGTTTGTCGCTGTGGTCAATGCTAATTATAACTTTCTCCGGGTCTTGAAGTACGGCGTGGCCTTGTTTATTGGTCGTCAGGTGCTATGTCATTCCGGAACTCTCGTAATCGAAACCCGCGAGGTTGGAATAAAACCTTTAGAAAATGAAAAACTCATTTGACTTTGTTACTTGAAAATACTTAGAAGGCCACGGCTATTCTTTGCAGAATTTGAGTCATGTAACCTAACGCTCCGTTTATGGAAGAAGTTGAAATATCACGAATGCAGAATACCGTCGTAATTTGTGCTAAATAATACATTGACAATAATAGGAAGTATAGTTACAATTTAACATGTAACGTGAAAGTGAACTTACAAGCAAATGAAATATTTATTGGGAATATGACAGTTTCGAAATGGAGGTACTAGAGAATGGCAGACTTTCTCGTATTAGATTTCTATTTGCCCTCCAAATTTTTGTTGTTATTATTATTATTATTATTATTATTATTATTATTTTAATTTTTCGATTTCCTAATGGTAGAACAGATACATTACTTTAAGAATATTAAAGAAAAGTAAAATCTCGCTCTACATCGCAATTTTCTTTGAAAAATATGGAGTAATTTTTAAGAAAATGGGTTTTTAGCCCCACTAAATGCGAAATTTGAAGCTCTTTTTCACAGAAAATTTTCGAGTTATCGAAAAACTTAATTTGAAGTCATTCGAAGTACTTTCACTCACAAATGCATAAGTGTTTACAAATCGCTTTTGTAGTTGTAGGAAAACACCGAAAAAATTCAAACTTTTGAAATTTTCGAAAATTTAGAGTAAACAGTGAGAAACGGACCTATGCCATCTTTATAAGAGTATTATTCTCTATTCTTTCAAAAATACGTAAAGGAAAAAAAAATTGAGCCATTTTTGAGAAAATGTTGAAAATGTCCCTGGAGCTTAATGTAAAGTACTCCCAAATTTTAAAGAATGTTTTTCAAATCTTCGAGCTCAGCCAGATCAACCGGGGAATATCTATTTTTGAAAAAATCCTACGTATGGTTTGTGCTCTAGTAGTGTTCACTGACGGACGACAGTCGGACAGACAATCGGACGGACAGATAGACAGTCGCACTCAGACAGACGGACAGGCAATCAGATGGGCGTTTTGAAAAAAACAACACTTTTTCGGTATCAGGGGACCCCAAAACATGTATTTCTGTTGAAATCTCGAAATCGATTTTCTGCAGTTATACATAACTTTCGTTAAACTGCGAAAATTACTCCGTATATACGTAAGTACAAAAGAAAGTAAAAATTAATTTTCTGTTAATTGTTGGGGTAACTCTTTCGTAATGTCATATGTACGAGTGCTTTTGTCGTGGTAGTCACAACGCCTGCAGAAGGAACATTGAATGAATGTATACTTCGGCAGATCGGGTTGAAACCATGGCGTAATCTTACACCATGGTTGAAACCACCTTTGTTATTATTGATGCATTGGCGCAACTTAGTAGAGGAAGGACAGTTCCCCTCTCTCTTCCAATGTTTCGGGCTTCAATTAATTTTCCCAATAATGTAAAATGTAGTAATATTAAATGTCCGAGGTCGTACAACTTTCTAATTGTACTTTGATTCATTTATATTGGCGCCTCAATATCACGAGCTGGAAGGAGAGGTTCATTGTCATCCAAAAATTTAAATCGTAATGCAGCTTCCGATGGGATGACTGTCCCTCTCTTCACCTAGCTCGTGGTCTTGAAGTGGCCCTATGTTTAAATGGGAGTATACTATCGAATAATTACAAGTAAATAGAAATGTGGGTAGAAAGAAGTACAATGTTTCATCCGAAAGAGGTTCCCTTTCCATTTCACGAAATAATTTTCCAACATTTTTCTCGCCAAGTGCCACTTCAGAAGTCCTGTCTTGCAAGCTAGGGTAGCTCCGTTTCGTAGGCAGCTCTCTCTCTGGTGTCAGTGGACGTGGTGACCCTTGGGCGTAGAAAGTTTGGATCAAGTGATTGTTTTTGCGCATCCCTTGTAGCGTTTCCTAGTGCGCTCATGTCCCAGGCGTAAACTTTTCTTAATGTATATAGAGCGTTGAAATGTCAGCGACTGAAGAAGTTGGCCTTCGGAATGTGAGAATTTTCTCCGGCGTGTGGGAGGTTGATTTCGAGTCCGAACATGGAATAATAGTAACTAGTGAAAAGCCCGTCAAAATTTGACGGTGAGATCTGAGATAAATGTAAAATACTGTGCCCAGACTAATGTTCACAATATGTTGCATTATTTGGATCTTCGGGGTATAATGAAGATATTCTGCGATGTGGAGTTCCCAAAATTTTGACACGTATGGCCCTTGACCAGGTGGCAATGCAATATCGGCGCCAAATGACACAAAAGAAAGGGCACTATTATACTGATGGATATTATTTCTAAAGTTTTTTGTTGTGTCATGATCTCCTATAAACTTTGATTTCTTCGGTATTATTAAATGTTCTTCAACTGACCTCCAAAACCTTCAAAGACTAATTCGTACCACAATGACAAAATATAAAAAGCATCACTCAAAATCTTGTAATGAGAGGTCTATGCTGAGAGAGAAGCCTGCGAGGGAGAGGCATAATTGACTTCCAGAAACTACCCTCAAAACAAATCACTTCACTCAGAGAATACTTCCTCAATAAATCAAAATTGTCATTGATACACAAAGCAATTGTGTTAGCAGATAAAAATCTTACCTTTCTACAACTGAACCAGGACTCTCTTCAAGAAACTACCTTTCCCACAAAAACAAAAGCAAGACCAGTGGTCAGAAAAACAAATTCATGGTAAAATATTTCACACCCTTCACGATCCATGCCTCTGTAAAATGGCTAGCAGATGGAGATTAATTTGCTGAAACTGAGAGTTTCATGCTAGCCATGAAGTTAAGATTAAGAAGAAAAGTTAAGAAGATAAAGTTATTCCCACCCGAAACTACAGAAAACAAGTTCAAAAAGATCCCATGTCCGATCTGATAAATGGCGCAGATATAACGTGTGGACGGAAAATCACATCATTTCAGGATGTGCAACCCTCGCACAGGCAGATTACACAATGCTCCATAGCGAGATCGGTTCCATTATACACCAACGAATTGTAACCAACCATAAATTTAGTGATCATGCCCCTTACTACACATACAGTAGTGCGTCTGCCGTGCGCCTATTACGCACTTGTCTTTACCAGGGGGAATTAACCCCGGAATGGGCACCCAGGCGCTAGTCTCTCATATTCTCACGACCCGCAGGCGCACAAGTACGCCTTTGGGCTGGTATCTGGGTCCCGCCGGAACGCAGTTGACCCTCACAGTAATACCCTACACAATGCCTGAGTCGGGTCGTCCAGCCAGCTCAGAGCTCCTAGCTATCTAGGCTAGTACCAGAGTCGAAACAGTGCGCTACTCAATGCGCGTGGAACAAGTTCCCTCCTCTTTGCCGAGTATCGGGCCACTGCCACGACGAAGCCGAGGACCGAACTAAGGTCCGGGTGGTTCGGAGCCCCCGTCCCGTCCCGTCTCCTCACTACCTGCACCTTTAGGTTATCGACGTGTCGCCGGAACCTGGGCAACCTCATGAGTAGAATCAGTTTTCCCGCCGGACTTTAATATGTGGGACCCAGGGTACTCTGAGAAGCATCCTTCACCAAATCGTGCTCAAAGGTGGACTCACGATAGGCCCAACTGGTGGGTAGCCGGGCGAACTCGACTACCAAGGGCTTAACATTACCTTCTCACTGCCTGCACCTTCAGGCTAACAACGTGAGCGACGCCGCGAGACTCAGGATCCGGGTGGTCGTCTACGACACTCCACCGGAAACCACGACAACCTACGCCATCGTGATTCCGCCCTCTGGGGATACTATACATACAAACCTGAACCTGTGTTGGAAAATGAAAAGGTCAGAATTTATTTCGATCGCACAATTTTGACGCACAAGACTAGAACACAACGGGCCATATATTGTGATAACTCTGTGAAGATGTCCAAAACTACTTTTCTCATTGATGTTGCAGTCCCTTCCTACATGAACATACAAAAAGCATTCTCGGAAAAAGTAAGAACGGCGATCAGGCATATCAAAACAAAGATCAACAGGACCAAGTATCCATTCTTCCAATAATTTTCCTCTAGTGGCCTTATAGAATAACACGTTAAAGAACGCCTACAGAACACAGAGAGTGCGCTCAGAAAAACAAGTACTCTCAGTCCTCCCACTACATAATCTTGGAAGCAAAAATTCAATGTTATCCGCATAATTCGGATGTTACTTTAACTAATACTTTGGCGCAAATTAAACTTAGACTTTCTAGACCCCACTTTATCGGGTGTGTGCAAAATGGAGGAAATCATTACCAGTATTGTTTAAAATTTGTGATGGACAAACGGAGAAAAACTTGCAGATGATTTGGAAATGGGTTGTGATGGAAGTGGAGGTCACTGCACCTACAAGCAACATTTCTGAGGGAGAAACCGGTGCATCAGATGCAGATGAATATTTGTTTCAAGCATTGTCTTTTTGCAAATGTCGGCAAGAATAGCTAATTCTTAACATTCTTTGGGATAATCCTAGAAAGTCTTCTACTCGGTACTGCAGACCCCTCCGTTTCCAATTCATCAAAGGAACATTTGCAACAATCAGTGAGGAGTTTCAGCGGATAGAAAAGGAAATACAACTCAAATCCCACATTTATGAAGCAATTGGTGAACACAAAATTGAAGTATACCACGTTCTGGAAAAAAAAAAAAAAAAAAAAAAAACCAATTGTAGATTGTAAAGTTTGCAGTGTAGCTCATCCCAGCACGTGTGTTACTTTTGTAGTGCCTCGCCGAAAATGATAAATGGTCCAGAGGAAGTTACATACGCGAGTGAAAGAAGAAAAGAAAGAAAGAAGGAAAAAAAAGAAGCTTTTCCTTTGGTCTTTTTCTTCACGCGTCTATTAGGTTCGTTAATGCTTGTTGTACATATTTTATAAATTGGAAATTAGAAAATGGCGGCCAGCTGGAGAAAAGGAAATGGCAAATGTTGAACGCAGAAAAAAAGGATTTCAGGATAAATTTTGGAACAAGATGCACTTAATTGTAGATGTGCCAAAGCAAGGAGGGGTAAACACAAATGACGGCAGTTGTTTGAAACACCTCAAAAGTATCTGAGCTAACACGAATCGCCTTTGAACTGATCGACACGTTCGCGACTATTCTCTCTGCCGTATCAAGTGGGCATCCAATAAATGTCATTCGGGAGTTACTCTTACAAAACGGCAGAATCGTATTTTAGTCTCTATCCATGGTTCCATTTGCCTGTCACATTCCACGAGATATTGAAAAATGTTATGGACTCTAAGCTACTGCCAATTGGACAGCTCTCGGAAGATGTTCAGGAACTAAGACACTCGGAATATAGAAATTGCTAGCGAAAAATGACGCGAAGTAATACAAACGAAGGCATACTTGACAATCTGCTTCTCTCCTCAAACTACTTCATCACAAGTTTGAGGAAAATTACTGAGAAAACCAATAAAATCTAAGAGACGTAGTGCTCTCTCTCTGTTAACACTACTTAAATAGAAGAAACTGCCGAAAATTATGGAGCTCGAAATTCGTTGGCACGTTTCGAGGAAATTCGTTGGCACGATGAAATGGTACCTGGAACCAAATGTTTCATACATTTCATTTATTATAAAGCAGCACCTTATCACTAAGGTCATGGTATATATTTTGAACCATTTCCAAAAAGAAAAGGTAGCGCCTTGACGTGTGTTGATAAAGTAGTGGTTTCATAAATCCAATTTGTCGACGAAATTTTCAGCCAGAACCTAAATAGACCGAAATAAAGCGAGTATCAATGTACAATAAAAATGTACCGCATAATACAGCCAAAAACTTAATTAAGTAGGTAATTCTCTTGGAATTGCTTACGCGCACAGAAGAGGGTGTCACCCAACACTTTCTCGCCAAAAGTTGACATATTTCTGGACATCTCTATACTGTATAAATACGTATACTCTTGAGGCCTGTGCAAAGCAAAAGGTGGTTGGCCCGCACCGAAGTTGACGGGGTATACACAACTAAGATCCAACGGTTTTGCTACTTATAGAAAAAATGCTCACATAATCACTGTTTGTAGTAGTATAATTTAGCAACATAGCAATTGGTTAGCTCTAAAAGTTGCAAAAACATGTTGCCAGAGAGCTCCAACAATGACTGTGCACGCACGAACGCGACGACAGGGGACGAGCGATAGGTTCACAAAATGAATTTGGCAGTTTCTGGGTTAATATGTGCTAATATTTCCCGCGAGTATAAAACTCTCCTTTTACTTAGCTGATCCCTTTTACTATACTGAATGTACATTTGCAGGGGCGGATCCAGGGACGGGGGGGGGCAGTGGGCTCCAGCCCTAGAGTTTTCGTTGGTTACCTTCTTTTATTTGGCAAAATTGATTTAAATATTTGTTAGAATCATGTAATTAATTAAACAATAATAGTTTAGTCTCTTATATACTCTACAAAGATAATGCATACAATGTAATAATTTTTTTTATTATTTAACAAAAATCTATGATGGCCCCCCACCAAAATGATGGGCTGGTTCCGCCCCTGTATATTTGCAGGAGCATATTGACAGCGATGTGTGAAAATTTATTTTCAAAATAATTTAACGCCTAACACTGTTTAGATATCACTATATCTGAAAGAAAAAAAATGGTATGAATGTTGCACATCTTGCTTTTGTGTGTAATTGCGTTCTGGCTATGCCCAGCAGATGTGGGGCATTCTGCGACCTCGTTTCAAACTCAATTGGCCAGGCGTGAAAGGTCAGTCCAATGACGAGTTTTCATTGAATGTACAGATTCTCCGACAAGATTTCTGTGATATTCTGTTAGTTTGCATGTATATATGTAAATGGACGTTGGGACGCTAAGGACAAATGCCTCTGCACATCCAGGAATTTAAGAGAAGATTGTACTGTAAAACACGTGCTGTTATACATAATGACGTTGGGTGAATGCACCTTAGACAAATCACCCTATCTTCATAATCAGTTGCAATACAGCTTCACTTGGCGATATCGAAGTGATACTTATCGTCGAGATCAACGTATCGTAACCCCTTCGCGTTATCATTTCTGACGGTCATTTGTGCAACTTGATGCACATCAAAACCTGTTCTAGTCTAATCTCATTGAAATCTCCGCAAATCCTGAACTTGCTGCTGTATATGACGAAAGCGTCGCCGTTTGATCCAGATTCCACGCACACCAAGTATAAATGGTGGCGAGTTCTTAGGTCAGAAACCGAACCGTATGCCAATGAATGGTTTCACTCGTCACATCTATGTTCAGAAACCGTAGGAAATGAAAATAAACGAATGATGCTACAACAGCACATCCTTGCTCGTATTAATTGAGTCGATGATTTTAAAAGGGTAAATCCACTTTCTTTTGTAAAAAGAGTTGAGATGTACATTTTCTTCAGTAGTCAAGCTAGGAGGGATCAGTGTAAAAAATGAAATTTGTCCAGCTTAAAGTATGTGTTCTAATGCCAACTAAAGATTCTAATGAGTGAAAAAGAGAAAGTCCATGACTAGTTTCTGATCCTCACACAGAACTAGTTTTATCAGCCAGAGAACACCTAAATGCTTCATGACAATAGTAATACACTCTGAGGATATTACAGACTTCAAACATGGTCGAACTATTTTAAGAAACAAGTAAGTGTCTTGTTCTTCCTGACAGGCCTCGATTGTGAACCTCGTGTGACTTTCCAAGTAAAGCAGCTAACGTGTGATAGAGAATATTTTGGTTACCTTGTGGCACGTGAGAACATATAATTATGTGCTTATCAAGTACTCATTCATGTTGGCAAAAGGGAAGGCTCGTCCAAATTTGCCTTTCAAGAAAGTTTATGCCGCAGCCGTTCTTCCAATCTACATAAAGAAAATAACTGATGTTCAAAATGTGGAAAAATATATTCCACATGAATATCTCCATTTCTGTCAGAAGGTTTTGACATAGCCACATACTCAAGTAGAAATCCATGATGAGTAGATCATATTTTCAATTTAGTAGGAATATTTTTCATGTCCACATATCACAAAATGTTAATATCATTATATTATTGTTGTTTCATAAATTCAAAAATAAAGAAATGATTTTTTTTAATTTCATCATTATGTTATAAAGGAAAAAAGTCCAGGAATGGTTCATCATAGAAATGCAAATTTAACTGGCAGATTTGTAAGAAATAATATATGCGAAGTTAGAAACACTATGTTTAATTATTTAGAATATATGTTGTAATGGTTGTTCCTCAGCAGTAAAATTGTATTGAAACAAAAACGCACACATTTCTTTCTTGAAATTAAAAAGTTCTTCACAAATCTCTCAAAAGTATGGTTAAATAGAGATATGGATTGAGGACTGGTATTTGGAAAGCGCTTACGGAAACGGTAGGCAGATAGCAGTTCTGGAAGTTCGTCACGAGATAAAGAATCTGAAAAAGATATGCAGAGAGTTATAATTTTGTGTTCTTACCCGTTGCCATATATTATTATTATTATTATTATTATTATTATTATTATTATTATTATTATTATTATTATTATTATTACTATTGTTAATATTGTTATTATTATTATTAAATGATTTTAGTGTGTGAACCTTACTGAAATCAAATTTCCTGCTTTTGCGTTAAAAAAGATGAGCAATATTAATGCCGATTGAAGTGGTAAAAAGGAGAATATGACAGAAAAATATGTAAGGACTAAATTACATTGTTTGGCATGTGAGAAAGTCAGCATGTCTATTTTTTTTTCAAGTACGATCTACCAAGTACTGGCAGCGTATAAGCGACTCTTAACAGGTCAGTGCGATGTTACCAACATTACTATGCACATAGCATCACCTATATCACAGATAAATTAAATCTAAAAATATTACCTCTTACTGACAGGCTATGACAAGTCTTGATATCATGTTCATAGCTTTCGCCAAAGCCGGAGCTTATCGCCTCCGTGTGTGTCAGATGAGCGGCAACGCTGAACCCTTGCTGTAAGAAAGTAAACAAATCCTCGCAAGCTGATTGATTCAGAGCAGGTCATTTGACTACCACAGCACGGGGCGAGAGAACTGTCAGAGTCGCAAACGCTGCCGTTGCTCGTTGGGTCCAGCATAAATTCATTTCTTGAAGAAATCGTGCGAAATCTGCAATTTTCTATATTCTATCATCATAGTTTGTGACTCCACGAAACTTACCATTGTGGGAACGAAAACACTTTACTTACATATCGCGAAGGTACATCCTCAATCTTCTCTGCGACCGTCGGATAAATCTATTTGTCGTTATGCTGTTGTTGGTGTTTAATTCTATGTAAACCTTGGCCATTTCTAAAAAGAAAACGTTTTTTAAGGTTTTTAACAACTCGATGGTATAGCGAGCGCTGTGATTTAATTGTAGGGACAAACTATAGGAAGAACACGTAAAGACAACACGAATACACACAAACATTTATGTCCGAGGCGGGTGTCAACCCGCGACCCTTCAAGCCGCGGCAGCTAGGGTTCTTCAGCCGTAGCGACCTCGGCTATCCACGCCGGAAAACGTAGTTTGTTTATTGGAGTTGAAAAGATTGTTCTAACCTCACAGAAAAGTGAGGTTTTCAGCGTGACTCATGTTTGTGTATGGATTAGTAATTGATTATTAGTTAAAACGTAAAACCTCAAGTTGTGGTTAAAACCGATATTCGGCTAATTAATGAGCACTCCAATCAATTGGCCTTTTCCCCCCCTTCAAGTTACGGTGTTTTCAAGTACCTGTCCAGTTTGCTGATTTCTAACATGTTAACTTTTTTCTCAGAAATGAAAATATTTTTTGCGGTCACGTGATTTGTATTTATATATGAACAGTGTCCTGTCTTCTGACATTCAGTAATAGTATTATGTGTTCATTTCATCATTGATCATTTTTCCAGTTCACGTGCCGCGAATTTATTTGTTTCGTAACCGTCAAAGGAAGTATAGAACGATCGCGGAACCTGTCTTCTCCGCATGCCGTTCACCGTTCTTAAGCGCGCTGTGAAACCTCTTGCGGAGGGTTACACGTTCACACGCCGTCCGGTGCTTCTAGCTCGCAGCCCGGCCCGTCGCGCCTGGCGCCGCCCACGCCCACGTCTGAAGACACGACGCCGCTGATCCCCACGGACCACAGCACGGGCCACCCGGTGCTGGGCGTGGGGCCGGCGGTGGCGTCGCCGCGCGCGGGGCAGCCGCAGCCGCCGCCCCCGCAGCAGCAGCAGGCGCCTCCCCAGCAGCCGGCGCCCGCGTCGACGCCCGCCGTCGTCACCGGCGCCGCGACGCAGCCGCCCGCGACCGCGCCCCCGCCGTCGTCCACCGCCGCCGCCGCCTCCGGCTCCCTCACGGGCTCCGAGTCCAGCTCCAGCGGCTCCTCCGCCTCCTCCTCCAGCACCACCCCTAACACCTCGTCGAGCAACACGTCGTCCAGTTCGAGCACGGCGCCCAGCTCGCCCACGTCGCCGCCGCCGCGGCCCGCGCCCCATCACCCGCCGCCGCAGCAGCAGCAGCAACCGCCCCTGCAGCAGCAGCCGCCGCCCCCGCCGCCGCAGCAGCCGCCGCCGCAGCCGCTGCCGCAGCACCCGTCGCCCACGCACGCCGCGGCGGCAGCGGCCGCGGCCGCCGCGGCAGCCGCCGCCGCCGTCGCCGCCGCGCAGCAGCACCGCGACAAGCGCCACAGCTTCAGCGCGTTGCACTCGGCGCACCTGCCCGCGCCCTCGCACCGCCACTCGGCTGAGATCCTCAGTCCCGGGGGCGGCGGCGGCGGCGGCGGAGGCGGGGGCGGTGGCGGCGGCGGTGAGGGCGGCGCGCCCGCGGCGGTGGCGGCCGCGGACGGCCTGGGCGTCGAGCACGCACAGGACGCGGCGGCGGCAGCGGCAGCGGCGGCGGCGGGGTTGCGTGCGGGGCGCGGCGGCGTGGGCGGCGCGGGCGGGCAGGGCGCCGCGCAGGGCTCCACCGCCCCCGACCTGCTGCTGCAGCGCCAAAGCAGCAAGCGCCATCGGCGGACGGCCAGCGGCGGCGACAAGCTGGGCTCCGGCGTGGCGGCCCCGCCCCCGCAGGGCGTGGGGTTGGGCTCGGCCGCCGCCGCCGCCTCCTCCACGCACCTGCCTGCCGCGTACGTATCGCTTGGCTCGCCACCCATTGGTGTATCCCCCAGTGAGAGTGAGTGTGGGTGCGTGCGCGCCTGTGTGTGTGTACACTTCTCTTTAGACAAAGCGAAAGAGCCAACGGGTAGAGCATAATACGGAGTGGCTACACTTGCAGCGCTTACGAGACGTCAGCTATAGTGCGATTTTTATAAAGCCGCCCCTCAAGGCCCGTCTCCACAGTGGCATTGTGTCACTGCAATTCGCGTCTTTCTCGTTCGTACCGCTAGATGTCCCATGATAAAGCGGTGCTTGATACTAGCGACCATGCGACATCTCCGGCACGATCGAGAAAGACGTGAAATGCAGTGACATAATGCCACTGTGAAGACGGGCCTTGAGGCACAGCTTTATAAAAATCGCACGATAATACGCAGAAGCATCGGCGGCGTATTATCCAGCTAGGACCGGCGGAGCAGAATGCGAGTCTTCGGTCCAAGGAACCCTTGTGGTAGATGGGGTCTCCTTTGTTGACTTTGCTGCATTATAGATCGGGAGGTGGGGCCCACGATTGTGAATTGCTTCCCTCACATGTACCCATGCTGCAAAGTATGTTGTGGGATAGTAACTGACTTTAGCTGAGGGATGATGGCATCACCCTAGTTCTTTGGGAGTGAGAACATTGTCCAGATTTAGGGATTCTGCATGTGGCATGCAGGTCAGCTTGCACACTTCTTATCTCTTGGCACAAATCCAGGTCTACCCATGTGGGAGAAAAAGTAGGTTTGTGACAAGTTTCCCTGTAATGCATGACCTGCTGCGCTTTCCACTATTGCTCCGATGTCAAGCATCTCATTCCCATCACGGTAATTTTCACTTAAGGTTCATCACATCATTTATGGTCTGTGAAATTGACCATAAAAAATACATATTACAGAAAATCTCAGAGGTAAATTGTACTGACAAGAATCCTGTCTATTTGCTTATGTGTAAAGTTTTAAGGTGTGTTTACTTTGACTTGGTACTAGATTGGCTTTAATTGTTCATTGATTTTCTGCCAAAAAGGAAACTAACAAGATGATGTTTTAATTATTTGAGGAATGCTCTATGAGGATACTGTGGGATTTAATTAGTTCATTTAAATAATAATATGAATAACTTGTTTATTAAGCCAACAAAAAAGTAACAACCTAAGGAATTACATAAATTACACCCAAAACATTATGAACAATTTCAGAATTATCTCAGATCCAAAATTCATTTTTTCCTATTACATTTTTACTTTCTCATATACCTATGTATATTTGGAGTAATATATGTAGTACTGAGAAAGTTATGAAACGCTGCGCTAAAAAAAGGCGAATTTTCGGCAGAAACAACTCATTGCCAGGCTCTGACTACGAAAAAGTGGATAACTCCAGTTGCTAAATTAGGAGAAAAAAATTCTCTAACACATGGTGTAGCCAGTATCCCAGTTTTGTGGGTCCTTGATGCCGAAAAACCAATTGAAAGCAAAACATCTGTCTGTATGTGAACAACACTGGTGCCTAAGCTATGCGAAGGATTTTTTTCCAAACTGAATAAACCCCTGTTGAACTGGCCTGAGTCGAAGCTCTGTGGTTTTGAAAAACATTCATTAATTTTTGGGGGTACTTTACACGAAGCCCTTGGAACATTTTCAAAATTTTCTCAAAAATGGCTCCAAATTTTTTCTTTAAATTTCTTGCAAGAATAAAGAAAAATACACTTATAAAAGTGGCATAGGTCCAATGTTCATGGTTAACTCTGAATTTTCAGAAACTTCATAAGTTTGAATTGTTTCCGGCGTCTTCTTACAGCTAAAAAATTAAAGATAGAGATTTTTCCTTCAAATGAAATTTGTTTTTCATAATCAGTTCTTTCAATGAGGTCATTTATATTGTTTTGATAATTTTGGCAGTTAACGCACAATATTGCGTTCAATATGTGTGATTTAAAAAAAATAACAAATACAAGATTTTCTCAAAAACGGCTCCAAATTTTTTCTTCAGTATTTTGATATGGATAGTGCTAAATATACTCTGCAAAATGGCACAACGCCATATTGCTCTATGGTTTTGGTTTTCGCAAGAATTACAAAAATGTAATTTTTTTTTACTTGTCTCTAACGTTGTTAATATTTACATTAGCAACAATTTGTTTACATTATTGTATTGATGAGTACATGTACTTCAAATAATGTCATATAAAGTTTTTCAAAAACTCTACAGTTTTCTGTTAAAATTAGCTGAAAGTTCTGCATTTTGAGAAACGCTCTAACGGCATCTTCTGAAAGATGGCTCCAAATTTTTTCTTCCAACTCTTCCAATGGATACTATTAATTGCACTGTTTAATACGGTGTAAATTTCATTTTGCTGTATTCTTTTGTTGTTTCAAAAATTGCAGAAACGTAATTTGTTTGAAATCTCTCTTGCCTTTAATACGCACATTTCCAGCAATTTCAATACATTATTGCATTTGTAAGTAGAAATGCTTCAAATAACTTCCAATAAAGTTTTTCGACAATGCTATAGTTTTCTGTAAAAAAGCTTCAAATTTTATAATTGCATTAACGCTTAAATGCCATTTTCGTAAAAACCGTTTCAAAATTTTTCAAGGACATTTGCCATATAGGGCAAGATTTTACTCATCTCTTATATTCTTAATGTAATTTTTTGTTTCTGCCATTAAGAAACTGAAAAATTGAGCAAATTTGAAAAAAAATTATGTTTGGCTGGCGATAGATGGCAGCTAACAAGAGGATGGGACATGACTGAAAAGCTAGTTTTGGCCAAACAAATGAGGAAACTAACTAGTATGGAAAAGTCTGTGCCATTCTGTAGTACCACTAGATTTAATGTGTTAAACTTCTTGTTAACAAATGTTTGGGAAAACTGTCTTAAATGACATCTCTTTCCAATGCTATTATTCCAAAATTGTCAATAGAATTTTATGGAAATGTTTCTTTATTTCAAACATTATTGAAATTTCAAGAGCCGATGTTTTCAGAGCTACAGATTTGTTGTGTCTATCCATTAGATCTTGTTCATGTACCCTATATAAAGTAGTATATAATATTTATAACTAGAGCTCAGAAGTTTGGAAAAATGTGATTTTATTGTTGATAAGATTTTTTGACCTTTAACAATAGGAATCACTTAATTGTACTTCTGGAGTGTTTTAGTAGATCTTCATTTTGCCTATTTTAGCTTCTAATGCCTATTTTTAACATTTTGCCTTATTTGTGCCTTTTTTGCCATTATTTTCCCTTTTCCCCCTCCTGGCACCGATCTCTATCAAGCTGAAAATATACATGCAAGCCTGGACAATGTGATGGCGCTGTTATGTATTGTCTTTGTGTGGACGCAGAGGTTCCAGTGTTAGATAGTGTTAAAAACCTAAACGGGAAAGGAAAATGATACCAGTGAAGATTTTTGATGTTTTTTGTTGATGCTGACAGACTTCGTCGCTTGTGAGAAATCTCCATATGTTTGTGTATGGCCTCGGATCCCTTTTGAGGACAGAACTGTTAGCGAAGTGGGGAGCTGACTTGTTTGCATGCAGGGTGTCTTTGAATTCTTTTATTTATTCATTTTTGCCATTTTAATTTTTGCCTGTGGACACTTGGAACCATATACTTGAGATAGCTAATAGTTGCGAACTAGGTAGCTTCCAAGAACACGGAGAGCATTCCTCAGCCTCGCAATCAAGTCAGCTCTCAGCTACACTTAATATACTCTTTTCAGTTCCTTCTTATTCTCTCTTCTTTTCTGGTAATTACACAAGTGTGAAAAATGAAATCTATAATTCAGTTTTTATTCATACCATTTGAAGACTAAAGGGAGTTCACAATAGCATTTTCATAGAGTCGGCGTCATGAGCAAAATAGATTCGAAGTCATCGTACTGGATTGCCATGTGCAATCAAAATTACAAAGAAAGGTGAGTTTCTTTCTATGCAAGTGCTAAAGTAAATTTTAGAGTTAGTATAAAAATGTGAATCATTTTAATTATTAACTTTTTTACAATTATTTTAAAGTGGTGATTTTGCACTATTTCTTATGCTTTTTACCCCCTCTGCTTTAGCCAGAATAAATACCGTTTTTGCTTACCTATTTTAGGTAAAATAAATGCCTGAAATTCTGGGCTCTATTTATAAGAATATGATTGTCACCAGAATAAAATTATCCTTTGTGTCTAAATATCTTTCGCAATGACAAAGAAAGAAACGAATTTGATGACAATTAAAACATAGCTAAGAATGCTTTATAATTTTGTGTGCACTAAACTTTGTAATGCTCTAAATTTGGGAATAATTTATTAACTTTGATTGTAAGTTTTTCTTTGTAGATTGCCTTGGCATTCAGAACTTTAAGAAGAGAATGATATCACAAAAATGAGATTCGTGAATTTGATTAATTATTTGTTAGTTGATAATTTTCAGGAGGAATCACAATCTTTTTTGAAGTTGTAAGGTGTTTTGACATAGTTAGTAATATTAGTAATGGAGTGTATTAATCGAGTCTACAGAAATATCAATTTCAGTATTCAGTACACAATCATTAGTAAATTTCATCACAGCAGATAATCTATGTCTTACTGGCATAATATATTGAGAGGTGGAATATAAAATTATTTTGTGTTAAGTAGGTTAAATCGAAGGATCAATAACAAAATTTGCAAAAATAAATAAGGAGTTTGTATAATGCCCTGCATATGATGAGGGATAAGAACGTATTCTTTTTATATTTCCCTTAAAATTATTTATTGAAATATTTAAAACTTCAAAATACAAAACTGTTGGTTAGTAAAAATATAGACTTTATGAGATCTCAGAGCCAGTCTTCACTTAGCACTGTTTTGCTTTAGGAAGAAAATGAATGTATCAAACAAAAACAAGTTATTTAATGAACACTTGCGTACCTATGTAAGAACTCTTACATCTTAAATTCCACCCTCTTTCCTATCTTTCTGTTTCCATATTAAGAGGGGAAGTTCTAAAAGTAACATGTTTATTTGTTTAAAAATTTTAAAAGGTAACTTCCAATATTCTTTTAGAATTTAAAATTAAAATAAAGAACAAAGAAATTAATGTTTGAAACAAATTTTTAATAAAGGTTTGTTCAGTATTCAATTCACAACTTTTCCTTAAAAGCAACAACATTTGAAGTAATTTTACAATCTTCTTTGACAATTAGTTTTGTGCTTTCCTTGATAGTTTGATTGAAATATTACAAAAGCTTTTTACACTCGAGAAAACTTAAAATTGTAAATGTAAAGTTGTCCATGTGAAAATACAGGATTGGGCAAACAGAACCCTACATTTTGCAATAATATTTTTTAACTTTATAATGGAACTGAGAGGTACACTCATGCAATTTAATTGCCTAAAATATCAAGTAATTAGTTTAATTTTATATATGACAATTGCAGATTCTGCACACCTCTGAACAGGTGGGGTCATATCAAGAAGGCCAGCAAAATGTAATAGATTGTCCAAGCCGCTCTCATCCTATAGATTGCAGTGCGAGGAACGTTTCTTTGTGGACTTGGGCCTCAAAATTCCAGATTTCAAGACCCTGGAGCGATTTGTTTAAGAGTTATTCAACTAAATAGATTTTAATAATGCTGCCCGAGAGTTGCATGTTGCTTTTGATATGAATATTTAGATGCATTGTTTCTACGACTGTCATGTTTTTGAAGTCAATGTGCAAGTCTTCACATTTGTGAAATTCTCTTTCTTTAGAGACCTCATTTATGAAGATCAGTTGCGTGTACACAAAACTCGTCTATACTACTGAAATAATATAGGAGAGGTTTTTATATAATATAAGCAATGAAACATGAGATGAAGTAGCAGCATCTGATCTATCATATGCTGTACTAACTATATTTCCACTTATTTCCAATGATTATTAAATTGATCTGTTTAATAATAAATTCAACTTGCTTGCAAGTAACATCTAGATCTTTTACCAACCTGCTCAAAAGAGCATATACAGTACTAATTGAACTATGAGAATAGTCCTCCTAGTTTTCTTGCAAATGCTTCAACTTTTCCAAGATACAAATTCATTTGTTGAAATTGCTAATCACTTTT
Source organism: Teleogryllus occipitalis (assembly GCA_011170035.1). Taxonomy (NCBI): domain Eukaryota; kingdom Metazoa; phylum Arthropoda; class Insecta; order Orthoptera; family Gryllidae; genus Teleogryllus; species Teleogryllus occipitalis. The sequence goes on from BLKR01001752.1 coordinate 18,348, forward strand.
AGAAAAAATATTATTTCCCAGCTTTTTCAATGCAATGTCATGACTGAACACACTGACATGGAAATTTCACCAATTACTGCTGATAACAAAAATACTGGTACAGGTGAAACAGAAACCAATTCTAAAAAGACAGTCTTCACTCTTCACTGTATACAATCGACCATTCTTTGCCAAATTGTTTCTTTCTTCATATTGATGAATGTCAAAAGATGAACGAGTTCTCTTTAAATCATAGTTCGATTTATTTTCTAAGCTCTCTGTTATTGTCCTTCACAAATTCTCTTAAGCCTTGTGCCTTCTCTTTTGGATTCAAACACAGAACACCCTGGCAATTTCGTGGGGATGGTTGTGGGGGCTTGAGTCTCGTTCATCCTATAGTACACTAGCTCCTTTCATGACTTCATCATAGCCTAAAGACTTGTAGCAAATTTCCCTTTAATCAAAATGAAGTGCACCCACCTTCAAAGAAATGAGATCGAATAAATCAGGTAAAACAATTATTTGTCTTAAATGACTTATGTTAGGTCTTTAAAATCAACCACACCAGAAAAAATAAATGATATTGTGAAGAAAATATAGGCCTATGCTTTTATCAAATTTAATTTTTAATTTGCGTTTCAAAATATTTTCCCCTCGTAAACAGTCTTGTACATAAATGTATATTGACTTAAATTAGCACAGTTTGAAATTTGAGGGGTGAATGATTAAAAACAGACAAAAAGATTTGAATAAGAATAAAATGAGAATTTAGCGATTAGTAGATATGATATGGTACCAAGTGCTTAAGTACTGTATGTTATGTCACACAACTTTTCACAGAAACGAAAATGCCAATACTTACATTTATGTGTTGCGTGGGAGTGAAATCCTTCTGATGATTAGCAGAGATCCAATTTTTCTTAAGGGTATCGTGAAATTGAAACATGGGAACATGTGGCCCGTTTCCATCACAGTTCCTTCAGGATTCACAGCACTTGTAGTCCATAGCAAAACAATAAGTGAACAGTTGCACTATACACACAAATCCAATCGTCTTCAGTATTGAGCATCTATTAATACTTCTAGTTGTGCGAGAACATTTAGGTTTATTTGCATAATCGTGAATTACTGATTATGCAAATAAACCACATCAGTCGACGCAAACCACAGTGTACACAGAAAGCATACATATAAGATGGAGGAATCTGAGTCTTCTAAGCCTGATGTCACAAACAAAGATGGCCTCCAGGGTCGAGGCCTGTAATATAGTTGGAATTGGATAGTATTGATAAGCACCAGATCAACAAAAACATAATAGAATGTCCAAGAATATCTCATCCTGTAGATTATGGTGTAAGAAACGTTTCTTTGAGGATTTTGGCCTCAAAATTTCGAGTTTTAAGGCCCTAGAACTCTTCATTACTTCACTCCATAGACTGACAATGCTGTTGAGTGTTGCGGGTTGCATTTGACATGAATATTTAGATTTGATTTTTTCAACAAATCTGTCACATATTTGAAGTCAAAATGCAATTCATCACGTCTACATGAAATTCTCTTTCTTTAGAGACCTCATTTATAAAGATTGGTTGCCTGTGAGAGCCGCAAAAGGAATCTGTAAAACTAAAATAATATAGGAGACTATTTGAAGTACAAATTTCTTGTTTGAAAATTCTCCATTTTTCGTGAACCATTTCACCATATGCATCAATTTGTATTTATTATACACATTCTTCAATTCAGTAAATTATGGCTCAGATTTTATTTAATTGTACTTTTCTTATTACATTATTAAAAAATTTTCATTGATCAAATTTCTTCCATTTGTTATGAATAATTTGTAATTTGAATTTTGCAGGTATATAGCTTTATATCCATACAAACCTCAGAAAGCCGATGAATTGGAATTGAAAAAGGGTGGTGTCTATTTAGTGACAGAGCGATGTGAAGATGGTTGGTTTAAAGGTACATCCAACCGCACCCAGAAATGTGGAGTCTTCCCTGGCAACTATGTCACTCCTGCAAAGTAAGTGTTGAATTAGTGTTCCAATATGTAACTTCAACATTACTTTAGTAATGATGTGTGTAAAAGAAAGTTGGAGATTATTTTTAGTGTAGTTAGAAAGCACAGTTGTAAGGATTGAAGGAACAAATAATTCATAAGGAAGTTTTAACCACCAAACAATTTTCTTACGGTAGCAAAAGTATGAAAAAAAATTAAGGGAGGTTACCTTGAGTATTGTGTAATTAAAAATATAATAAATCTTACAAATTTTTCATTTGGGAAAAAGGGTATAAAAGACTTTCTAATGTCAAAAACAGGAACAAGGACAACCCCAATACAACAATTCATTAATTGCATGGACTGACTACATAGGTCATTATACTAGGAAACCCTAGCACGAGAGAAATTTGCAAGTGTTTATTTGATCAAGAAATGATTGAAACCTTAGTTCCAGGCATTAATGCAAATCTTGTACATCAGATCAAAGGTCAAGCCTGCAACCAATTTGACTAATTACTGAAACACAAACTTCTTTAAAAAATCTGCTCATGTGTACGTCAATTGTCATCCTCAGGAGAAAATACTCTGTAAGTTTTGCAAAATACTGAACTGAGAGACCAATATTTAGAACAACTATGTCCATCACATTTTAAAATACCATTATATTACTTTGTTTTGATGATTCCACAGCTTGGAAGGGGAGGGGGAAAAATCAACTGTACAACTGAGATTCATCCCCTTTTCTAAATCTTTCTTTCTTTCTCTTCTTTTTCTCTCTTCATTATTTAAGTTATACTAAATCATGAAGTTGCATTTCCATTGCCTTCTTCCCAAAAATAATTATCAGTGTTCTAATGATCAGCAAATTTGGTAAAAGAGCATTCAAATACCTCCAGACCAGATGTTTCAAATGATGGACTATCAACATAGGTGTTTAAGGCTGTTTAAAGGTTAAATGTTTGATGTCATAAACTTTTTTTGTAGAAACTTAAATCAAAATAAAGAATTCATATCATTGCATCTCAACTGAGAATACTTGTATAAACTCAACTGAAGTGTAGGAATGTTTTGCAGTTACAGTGCCATGGGCAGCACCAATACTAAATTATTTTCATGACTTGTAATGATCAATTTTTAAAATCATTTGAAGATGGTGCATGATCAGCATTCTATATTGATTTTAACTTTTACTTCCTATACTGTAGTATAGGGAGGAAAAGTTATTGCAATCACCTCTACAATATGATCTTGAATTTTCAATTGTGAAATTGATGTTAACATTCTTTTGAGCTGTAACTCCACACAGGTTAGAATTAAGGTCGATTAGAGTTGTTCTAAAAAGATTGGCTCAGAGGAGAGGCAATTTTGTACCTGTAAATTGGAATGTCTGTACGTACATATGGGTGTGCAGGTTACATGTAACTGTCAGATTGTCTGATTTTTCATTGAAGACCCAATTGGATAATTGCAAAATTCTTTATAATTAAAACACTAAGAGTTTTCATTCAGAAAGAAGTTTGGGCTTTGACCTCAACCAAATTTTGGTATATTTGCTTTAAATAGGTGGTAGTGGTAATAGGCCCTACATGTGTTTTCACTTGCTCATATTAACTGATTTTATAGAATAATCATAAAATTTTAATATCTTGAAATTAATAGAATTAAAACTTACCTTCTGTAGTTTGTCCATTATTTCATTATGCAAGTTATAATAGATATATTGAAAGTATTTGACATCTTCGAGAAACATGCAAGTGCTAGTTTAACAATAGCAAAGTGAAAGTAGCGGGTTTGATGAAGTATAAAGATTATAATTTCCAAGACAGTTTGCTAATGTAATGATTCTTATGGCTTGAATGTTTTCTGCATAAATTCATTCAGTTGTAATCTTTTACTGACGACATGCACATTTTTTAAAAAAACTTGATAATTGTAACACCAGTAGGAGAAAAGGTTTGGATAAGTCGTACATTCTGACTACTTTTTAAAAAATTTATTTATGCAGTAGACTCAGGTTATAATGAACTTCAGGGCACCAATATTTTTAGTTCACTATATCTGAGATTCACTATATCTGATGATGTCAAAATTAAACAGAATTTCTCCATAATGATTTATTTTATTAATATAGAGATACTTTATTACAATAAGCTACAGCAAAATACTTTAACAGCACAAACTGGAATTTTCAATATCTTTATTTCTCCTTCTCAAAAAAATTATTTTCATTTGTTTGCTTCTTACTTTTTCATTAGTAATTTCTCTAGATCCTTCTCAGAAGTTTGTACTCTCCAATCTTGATTCTGCGTTTTCCTCAGTGTCTTAGTATCGTTATGCGGTTATGACACCAATACCTCATGCACTTTTGGAATACTATCCCATTCTCTGAAGGCCCTTGAACTTGCCTAATAGCATATGAGATGCTTTCGATAGCCAGCTGGCACAAGTGGCTAAACTTGATTGCTTTTCCACATGGCATGGCAGATATCGCTAGGCTGTGGCAGTCGCATGCTTCCTGTTGCCTACATAGAAATCAACGTGCTTTGTCCTGCGGAATATCAAGAAACACAGAGATTGAAAGTGAAGCAAGCAATCATGTGTCACCGCCCACAGTTATAGCCCATGCAGGACACAACCTTTATTTCTGCAGTGAAACTGAGTGGGATAAGGTCATCAGTAAAGAACCCATTCCTTGTCACCTTCCTTCACCTCACAGGAGGCTACTTCTATTATGACCTTTGGTCAATGACATTTTTTTCAAGCTGCCTTGTGTTGGAATTTTTGGCACTGAGGCGTTATCTTCTTTTCTAGAAGGGAATTATTTTCTAGGATGTATTTCCTTTGTTCACTGTAGTCGAGGAGAAGGTTCACTATATCTGAATCTTTTTGTGCTTGTTTGTAATGCAAGTGAAACATGACCAGTGTCTTCACTATGTTCAAGTTCACTATTTCTGAGTTCAATATAACTGGAGTCAGCTGATGATTGATTATAAAATAATGCAATGCCATTTATGTTCCAGTACTTGGACTCCTCCAGCTCAACTATCACAGTTACGTTTAACTCGCGTGTCTATAACCAGTGCCCCTCCTACATCTTCCACGGGTCCTGCTTCTCCAAGAGCGAGTGGTACCGGCGGTGCAACCCCACCTTTAGAGCCTCGGGTTTCTGCTTCAAATTATGCACGGGGAAAGTCTGGTTCATCCACCACTCTCATGCCATATAGTCCTCGACAACAAAATGGTGAGCATACGTTACAAAAATTAACTCTTGGTTAAAGTGTTTTAATGCCTTTCAGCCGAAGATTGTATTCTTATTTGATTAAGAATATGGCCTTACATTAACAGGTTGATTTCATAATCAGTTAACTCAGTATATAAAAATTCATTGATGTTGACTGAAAAAAGTAATGTTGTAGAAGGATCGAGCACACAAATCAAATTGTGTGTTGTAAATATGTGTGCTTATGATTTTGCTATGAATTTTGCATTTTTGCATTTATTAAGCATACATCTGCATATTTAAATACATAAAATTAAGTGTTATTCCTGTTGTCTTCTGAAAAAGTTAAACTGAGTTTGTAACTTCAAACTAATTTTTGAAGATTTCATTCTAAGAACAATCCCATTACAAGCTCTCATTATAGAAACTATCTTCAATATTGTAGATGTGGGAAAATGCAGGAAACCTTTTAAACTTTTGCCATTTTTAAAAATTCTGCATGTTCAACAAAAATGAAACATTGCTATTTTGTAGTGTCCTTTACTGGGAGGAAAAAAACAATCCAAAAATTTGGAGCCATTTTTGAGAAAATTTTGAAATATCGATAAAATCCATTTCAAATTCACAGGGTTTTACTTTTAAGTTTGTGCAGATCAATCAGGGAATGTCGATTTTGGACAAAATCATCTGAACAATTTAGGTGCTAATATTAACTGCAGATTACCAAAGATCCTTAAACCAATTTTTGGGAATCAAGGACTCACAAAACATGGATTCTAACTACAGAAGTTGAAGGAAGTCATTTACTATACATGGAGTGTAGAAAGTTTTGAAGTCACATTTTTTTGAGGTTTGTGTGAATGGTTGAAGACTTCTTAATATATAAATACAACTTTCTATTCATAAAATTTCATTGTCCAAGGCCTCTGTGATGTTTGTAGGGGTCCTCGAACTTTTAGTGGCAAGCAAAAATGTTCTATGTCTGGAACTTCGAACCTTGTTGTTTATTAGTTGGAGTTTTTCTTAAGCTGCAAACAACAATTTTCTGATATTATCTTTGATCTTTTTCTTCAAATTTCTTTCTATGTGACTTAATTTTGTTGTTGTGTCCTTTTCATTGTTATTTTGTTTTAATTAGTCTCCTTTCATTGTAAAGCAAGTTGAGGTTTAGGTGTTCAGTTTTGAAATTTCAATGTGTAATCAAATTAATTTTTATTAATTTTGTGTGGTGTTTCAAAATAAAATATTATGGAAGAAGAACAGGTTTTAGGTCATAAGAGCTATGAAAGTGAGAGGAAAAGAAATAAGATCAAGATGGCTGGAATTAAAGAAGAAGAATTTATAAACCATAAATGGCAAGTTGTCTCAGTATTGGGTGTAGGTCCAGATTGTGATTGTAAGAAAAAGAGCTGTGAACATTGTAAAGAAAGGCTGATGAGATTAAGAGAGATTAAAACCAAAAATGAACAAAATATTTGTCTACAGAAGCTTAATTTTGTAAATGACTGGTGGACATTGGCCAAAAAATGGAGTTGAAGCAAGTGAAGTTTGTGACAAGTCCTTCACATACTGTCTTCTTTGGAGACGAGAACCATCAGGTATGTGTAAAAGAATTTATGTCCCTAAGTACCATAAAAATTCCTTTAATAAGAAGACTAAATTTCTATCACTTGGGACAAGTCCTAAAGATATGCTAGAGAAAAAGGGTGGAACAAACACCATACTAGGAAGCACAACATTCAGAATAAGAGAGCATTTTGAAAGCTATCCTTTAAAGGAGAGTCTTTATTCCAGTAAGCTTATGAAGTACTTGAAGATGTTTTATTTATAAAACGATCCAAATTTGAAGTGCAGCTACAAATATTTTGCCAATTTCTTTAAAGATAATTATAACTACAGATTTAGCAGACCACAAATTGATGGCTGCTGTGCCTGTAAGGAACTGAGAGTAAAGGTAAGAAGTGCACACTTTTCAACAGCAAAGGTGAATGTTGCTGCTGAATTAATGATACATTGAAGAAGACTAAAGAAATTTATAATAATCGCATCTCAGAAACTGAAAATGTCTCCAACCTAGAGCAGAGAAAGAACATCCTCGTTATAGTGTTGATTACATGCCAAACATTAAACTTTGAAATATTACTGTTCAGGAAACCACCTTCTTGCATCAGTTAAATGTTAATATATTTTGCATTCACTACATAAAAAAGAAATCATCTTCAATGTATATTTTCCATGAAGGCACAGCTAGAAAGAGCCCTGACAAGGTGTGCTCCTTTATATATGACTACCTTATGTCTGCCACAATTGAAATAACTGAAGTGCACATTTTCTCTAATAATTGTGCTTATCAGAACAAAAATAATGCTATGAACAGGATGCTCCGTGTACTCCTTAATATTGTAGGTTCAAGAAGATAGTAGTTTGTTTTTTTTTTCCCATAAGGGGGCATTCATTTCTTCCTTGTGACAGGGATTTTTCAATGGTGAAATGAGCATTAAAAAAGCATGACAGGCTTCACAGCTTTCAGTAACTAATGGAAATCAAAGTACCACTTTCAAGTTCAAACATCAGATATCAGGGACTTTAAAAACTGGTGGCAACAGAATTACAAAAGATCATATTTATAGAAAGAAACCAGGGGACGAAATGTACCTAAAAGAGACAAAGTGCAATTTGGTGTAAGTACATGATGCATTGTTCAGATGTAAATTTTAATCAATTAAATTTTATGCATTTCAATCTCTTGTAAAGTGCATATTTGTATTACTTGGACATCAAACTCAGAGCTTTGTCAATCACATTCTGGTAGAACATCTTCGCAACAATTTTTATTTATTTTCACATTGCATTTCCCTTATGATAACGCTACTTGTTTCAGAAATATCTCTTTACCACCTCATTCAAAAATAATGGTTTGAATCACCTGGCCTGGTGGCCAATTGTGGTGGTTACTGAGAAAATATTTTATATAATGAATATAATTAGGGGTGATTAGGATGGATACATGTGGATTTTTATCATCTTCGCAATTTATTGTCATGGCAATGTTAGAATTCCAAAAGATGGAAAGGCAATGTAAAAACATAGCTCCTCAACCATCTAGGCTTAATTTGCAAGTATAAGACAACCCTGTATTTGTCAAATGAAATATTTTAGCATAAAACCTTGTCTTATTTAGGTGTATACAGTACCATTACCACCACTCCTTTCAGGAGTTCATGTGAATGAACTAAAAAGAAATGAACTTTCAAAATAAGTTACTATAATCATAAAGTTTAGTTCATTTACCATGAAGGCACAGCCAGATAGTATACATTTATGCAATGTATATAAATTCTACCTAACTGATAACAATTGTTAATTGTTTTGTTAAATAACCCCGTTATATTTATATCTTGTCATTATTAAAATCATTTTTTCGATTTGGATTCTATTTGTTTATTTTTAGCTTCAAATATAATCTCCTGGCAGCCCAACAAGATACTTAAGTGTAAGCTGCAAATATTATTTACTTAATTTAATTTATATTGGCAACTAATACAACCATTGCTATTTTAATATGCTTTGTGTACTAGCTCACTTTTTGTATTTAGCTGCTTTGTTTCTATTGTAGGGATAGGCGGCCAACAGCAATTGCAGCCTCCGCCTCCAGAGCTTCCTCCACGTGCAGCAAGCCCCAGCCACAACGCTCTCACCGGAGTGTCCTCTTCATGGCATGGGCAGCCAGCAGGAGTGGTTGCATCAAGTTCTGCAAGTGCTGTGCCTGATGTAGCTGCTGTGGGCTCGTCAGCTCCCACATCAGCTGCCCCACTAGGTCGTAGTCTGAGTGCAGTGCTGGGACCGGGGCTTGCCAGTGCAATCGCTGCTCCGCCCAATACCAGCATTTCTACAGTTTCTCCTGCACCTAGAGAAAAGGTGTGGCAAAATAATTTTCCTTTTATAAAAGTCACTTCCAGAATCTTTGGAAGCCTGTTTTTTGTGTGTGTATGCTTTAATGATTGGCACTGCTAATACAGAGAATGATAATTCATAGTAATCAGATCAAATGGGAATTAATTCATTGGTAGTCATATTTATAAGAGCTGTAACCTAGAGGAATATTTAATATAATATTGGGATCTATGAAGGGTTAAAAATAGTTTGGAGAGACTTACTTAATATGTATTGTTTTTCCTAAGGACATTAAAAGGTCCGACAATTATGGTTGAGAAATATTAAGATATCTCGAAGATTATCGTCAAAGAGGACCAAGTACTCTGTAATTAAAGTATATTTGTCTGTTGTTCACAGCAGGATTTTTGTTAACCTGGAGAGTAGTTACAAGTGAGTGGGTTTATGCATGCATTTTGAATGTGAGTTCTTTATGTATATGTGGTTCTAGTTGTAAATTCAATCTTTGTTGATGCAAATGTTTGTAATAATGTTTCTTTGCAGTATCACAATCTTAAACGGGAGTCCAGATTTGGTGGGGTTTCATATTATAAAGATTGTGCTTAAATTAGATCAGAATCAGATTTTATTTTTAATTTTATTGAAATATTTTCAAGAAGTTAATTTTAAAAAATTCTGTAGGGAAAGGAGAAGAAGGACAAGGCTGTGAGTTTGATGCGTCGCCTGACAAGTATTAAGAAGTCAAAATCACCTCCACCTGCTACCTATTCAATGGATAATCCTGTGTTTGAAGATGGTACTGTAGCTGCAAGTCCTGTTCATCCTTCTCATCCTGTTCATCCTGTGCATGTGAGGTAGGTTTGATGACCAAATTTTGATGGGTTTGAATGTTGTCATGGTTTGTCTTTGAAACTTTATTTTCCTTTGTTCATACAACACACTCTTCTTTAAAAGCCAGTTTTACATTTTGTATAAGTTACAAATGAAATTCAAGAGCAGGATAGTGTTGTCTAGAGAAAGTTTCAAAACTTTTGTAGATATAATTTGCCTCAAGTGAGAAATTATTAATTCTTTTGCTTGTTAAAAATATCTCGTATTCAGTCCTTCATTCAAAAGTTTGAAATGATTTGTGGTGTTTGTAATTCTTAATGAAGGGAAATGTATTTCTAAAGTTTGTCATAATACAAAAACCATCATGATTATGTAACGAACTAAAAGTAATTGAGGGGAGAAACGAATTTCATTTTTAACGATATTGATATAACTCTGATTTGACAATGATGCTGATAAAACATCAATTTGAAAAATTAAATTTTGTCAGTTAGTGTAAAGTTTACTCTAAAAAGGGTATATTATTATAGTGATTTGAAAATAATTATAAAAAATTGAAAAGAAGATACTCAAATGGATTGACGTACAATAATTGTACATATTGTACAATAATTTATGAAAACATCAAGCAAATGTTACTTGTTTTAAACAGTTTCAAAAATAGGTCTCAAGATAGCTTCAAGTGGATTTCACTGTTATTCATTATAACAATTTTATAGTGGAAGAAGTCAGTTTAAATTTCTCTGAAATTGAAAAGTGAATTTTTCAGGGAATGTAGTCTGAGAAAAACAAAAACGAGACGATTATAATATTCAATAGCAAAATGGGTTTTACTTTGTGTCAAAATATAGTTTTTATTCATAAACAAAACAAAAAAATATGTGACAGAAGATGGAATAAGATTGGTCTCATTCTAAGTCTTCGTGAATTTGTTTTACTAAAACTTTAAATAACGTTAATTCTTGTGTTGGTTACTAGATTGATTGAAGCATCAACTCCTTTCATGCAAATACATAAATTCATATGTAGTGTTCCAGACTTTACCCAAAAACAAAATGAGTTTTTTTCTTCTTCTAATATCTCATTTGAAAAGTACAGGATCATCTCATATTTGCAGATTAAACCTAGTCGGTATTTGCATGTCTGTAATTCCTAGTTAAATTCACAAACATATTCTTTGTATCCACCATGAATGTACAAGGCAATTCAGGCCAATGTTTTTCAATGGGCATGGAAAGACGGAATTTCAAATCATTGGCATTGTATCAAGGGAAATGCAATATAAAATGTAAATAAAATCATTGCCATGATTTTGGTCCATGATGAGGCTGTGTAGTCTTGGTTTGATGTACAACAAATGGGCCTGTGTTTTGCAAGAGATGGAAATGAAAAAATCCATATTCGTGGAAGTAAACATTCCACTTTCAACCACTGAAAAAGACGATAAAAAAAAAAAGATATTATCGTCACACAAACTACCCAGAAGTTCCCAAATTTGCTGCCAATCTCCCATGTTATCCATAAAATGTGGGAACAGAGATGTAGTTCTCGGTTCACAACTCAAATCACACAACTATTAAATGATGTGAATTCCAAGAATATTCTGTAAAAGAACTGTTTAAAAAATCAAGAGGCCACAAACATAAGCAGGACAGGACAAAAATCTGATGACAGAAGGGAATGTTCTCAGGTGATGTCAGATTGAAGGCAAAGAATGTAAATTGCATCTGCAAAATTTTGAGGATTTAAATTGTCTGAGGACATTGCAGTACGGGTGGAGGACAGAAAAGAAGGAAAATTTATATGTGTGAATATGAAGTGGATAATGGCAATAATAATGATTATGATAATTTTAAGAGACAAGAAAATAGTGTTAGCTCAAGCAATGAGTTTTAACATTTTCTTCAACATGACTATTTTCTAACTAATTATACAATTTGAAGTTTTATTTTGACTGAAGAGTTAGTTATAATTAGTTATAAATTTAAAAAATTCTCAGGAAACTTCTTCCAAATTTAAGGGGGTCTTTGTATATTCAGTCGACTTGAATTCAGGTAAATGGGTAGTAGACATAACAGGATATTTGTAGCTTAAAAAGAAAAGTTTTCTTAGAAAGAAAAGTGATCTCATGAGAACAAATCTCATGTTTAACCCTCTTAGAAAATTTTGCAAGAAATTTATTCAATTTTTAGTTTGTTTATTTTTTTTATTTAACTTCATCTTTTGCAGTAAAACTCCTTTTATACATTGTCACATTTGTGGGTTGTTGTTTATAAATTCCAGCTACATTCATATACTTCCAATGTTAAATTATTTTAAATATGCAGTTTACATTTATTTTTCACATTTATATGTCCATAAAGAAAATAACAACAGAACAACGACTGTACAATAACATAGATTACTAGTAAGTGAGAACGATTGCATCTGTGTTTGGTTCTATGTATTGGTTGTTTAGTTTATGGGTATAAGAGTAATATGGATACACGAGACCCACCAACCTTCAATTGGAACCTGGTAGGAACTGTGGAGACAGTGGTCAAAACCACAAGATACCAGGATAGGGATGGTAATAACCATGCAACGTTTCTTGACCAATGAATTGAAGAAATGCCAGCGGAGTGGGGGCATTAGTTACAATGTCAGCCACTAGAGTTCCAACAAATTTTTCTTGGAAAGGGCCAGAAGACATTTCACTTGTTGAAAGAAAGACGTGGTGGAAAAAATTGTGGAATCTGAATTTGGGCGAAGGGAGGAGTTTTAACAAATCTTTCAGCAATTTCAATATTCAATAATTTTTGTAAGTACGTTACCTTTCTTGTTATTATACTTCGAACTTTTTTTTTTTTATTTCTTATATTAAAACCAAATTAAACAATTTTTTTTTAACTGTATTTTAAGGTTTCCTTTTTGAACTTTCAAACTGATCGAAATCAATGTCTTATGACTCAGACATAGCAAAAGAAGATATAATGAAAAAGTACTGTTCAAATATTAGACCCTAGAGGGTCTCACTATAGCCAACTCCTTGTTCCTCAATCAAACTTCATGCAGTATCACTTTAGCCCCACTATCATATTAGCACCATCAGGCGAGGCTGATTTCATACACAGTTTTTAATTTTTTTTAAAGTTGTGATATGTCTTATGTTATTTTTCACTTCATACATGTCTTTAACAACAAAATTCACATATTCAGTATTTTTGAAATGTGGTTTCTACAGCTGGTGTAGAAGATAAAGTGAAAAGTTTGCATTTCTCTATCATAATAGCCCTGATTGACCCTTATTTCTTCTTATAATTTCTGACAGTCTAAAGAGTACCTATCAAGGCAAACTTTTTTAGTCTTAAAAAATCTATAAATCAGCTTTTCATTTGAAATTGTGTGTAAAGTTGGTGAAAATAGTATCTAAAAAATGTAATTACATTGAGTATGATAAATTGGTTTCCTTGAATGTTACCTTTACCTGGCATTTCTGGGAGTTGTAAAAAGTCATTGGCTCTTTTTGTCTTTATTCTATGTATTGTGCAAATACTAGCTCCAATTGAAGCCCTATCTAAAGCGTTACTCAAAGAATACAACAGAACCTTGTTCCCCTTTTCTATTTCACAAGCATTTGCAACTTTTTCGATAATTTTGCATTCGCCACTAGTATACGTCCTCTTAACTTTCTCAGTAGTTTCAGGTGCCTCCCTTGAAGGACCTGGATCTTCCTCAGCCATTTCTTGAGATATTATAGAAAATAAACCTGAAGAGAAGTTCTTGACTTTGAGATCAACTACCTTAGACTAGTTTCTGTTTTGTGTCAATGAAGTGTTAATGTTTGGAATGTTGTCATGAGTGCTCACTGCAAACTTTTGCCTTCAACTGTTTTTGCTCAAGGAAGGGGAAAAGCAAGGTCATCGGTCAAGAAAAGTTGTGCAGTTATTAGTGTCCCTACAGCTTTGTGTAATGTTCATGATTTGCCTTTTACAGCTCTGCATAGTCTGCCAACATTGCACTGTAAACATCTGAACTGTGAAGGTTGTTTGATAAGTGAGGTAAATTCCTATGAAAGACTGAATCGTCGAACAGTAGCATTGTTAGAAAATATGATTTTTGTTTGGCAGTTGTTTGAATTTTCAAACAAGTGTGACATGTAGTTATTTGTTGGTAACCAGCTAAATGTGCTAGTTTAACATGCAGCATAGATGGAGAAAAGAAATGAGTTTCATGGTGCGATTACATATTTTTATTTGAAGTGTTGGACTGCAGCGAAGACCAGATCAAAACCAAATTCAATGATGTACATTTGGGCTCTGCACCAGTATTAATGACAATTTAATTTATTTAAATTCACAATTCATCCAATAATACATGGAAATAAAGAACTCAAATAACATGTACATTGAAATGAATAATTGCAAAGATATGAGAAATGAAAATACAAAAATATGTAGTACTATGTCAGTAACAATTGTGGTTTTGAATTAATAAGATTCATTCAAATTTAAAAATTAAATTTTTAACAACGCGATTAAATACATCATTGTCTGGAATCAAAAAATCAATACAGGAACGGTTCGCAAATTATAAATTCTAGCGGTGAATTAGCCATATACTCTAAGAAATAGAATCTATTTTTAAACAAAGCAGCTCTTCTGGTTCTAGTTCTTGGAACTCTTAAGACTCAATTGTCTCAATAGGGAGGAGCATCCAACATTGCCTGCTAAGTTACGCAAAAATATCAAACCTTACACCTCTGTGCATGACTCTCATGTAGGTATATTCAATCTGGTTGCTACAACTTTGTATTCATGGGTGAGGAAAGAATCCACCAAACCCATATCTTGAGCAGCTATTATAAAATAAATTGTTATCAACAATTTCCACTTATATATATTTGTTGCAAAGAAAATATCAATATGAGTTTTATTAACATCGCATAAAGTGATCTCAGTGCTTGTATGGAATGAAGTTCTTGACTAGTGTGATGTAGAAAGCCTAAAAGTTGGCAGTCCTTGCTAACTATAATCATAATGTGTTCATCAAAAGTCAAACTAATGGTGTTAAAACGGCACAAACGTTTCCCCCTAGTAATGGTTATATAATACTATTTATACCGCAATTTCTCTCTGAATTAACATATCTCTGTCAGTAATTTTTGTAAAACTCATTACAAATTGTAGAACATTTGGTGCAGGCTCTTCAGTCTGAGGTCAGCAGTCTCGAATGACCTTTCGCAACAACACACATACATGAAAGACAAAGGACAAACTACCATTCCCATGGTAGGTCTTGAACACGTGACCCTTCAGACCATGGTGCTGAGTCAGCATACACCCTAGTCACATTAGCCATCCAGGTCAGCAACAATATTATGACTGCGTTTCATCCAGCTAAATCATATCCCTACAATGAGATGTAATTCACAAAACTACAGCTGCTGTCTTGCTGCACAGTCTGCCATTGTCGCATTCCAATCTGATATTTCCTGAAAGGGAGAAATTTTTCTTTTAAATTACCTATAAATCATATTTTTAAGAGAGAGAAAACGTAATTGGGCTAATTTCAGTTAAGGTTTGCAGATTGCTTGAAAGAAACGATCTTAATACATTAGAATGCAAATACATTAATCACATGGACAAAAAGTATGCATTAACAAAGAGGTTTTAAATAATTTATAAAAGATTAATTTGTAAAAGTATTAAAAAGCTTCAATGTAAGAAGCGAACAAAGAAATATGAAGTAATATACCAATTTTAACTTGCGTAGAATCCAACTGCCTCCAGATACCTCTAAAATTATGTTCATGAAGCACAGGAAATTGGAAGCAGGTGACTTTGTTTGATGCCAAATTACCATAAAAATACTCATCTTTTTGAAAAATTGAACATGGCCTTATTTGAAGATCTATTTTTGATGAACACATTTCGTTAAAAAATAAAAACAATTTTCACAATTGTAGTTGTTGGAGGATGCCGAAAAAATTTTATATTTTTTCAATTTTCAAAAAATCAGGGATTTCATCAAACATGAGATCTGCACCATTCTCTTAAACATTCATCAACTATCCATCAACAAAATTTAATCCAAAACATTGGAGCCATTTTTTTGAAAATTTGGAAAATGTCCCGCTTTATGTAAAGTATTCCCCAAAATTAAAATATCTTTTTCAAATTCAAGGAGTCATGACATCAGCCAGATCAATTGGAGAAAATCGGATGAACGGGTTTGTTGCTAGCATTTTTCACAGACACAGACAGATGTTTTGCCATTAATTGATATTTTAGTATCAACGCACAAAACATGGATTTTGGCTACACTCTGTGTTAGAGGATTTTTTTTCTAAATTTAGTTACTGAATTTATCCCCTTTTTCATTACCAGGGTCTGGTAGAGTTTTTCAACCGCAAATCGCCACTTTTTCATGCAACATTACGTAACTTTCTCTCTACTGTGCAAGTGTTAGCGAGAAAGTCAAACGACTCCCGAATCTCTAATGGATACTACTGTTACCAGTGTAGTAAAATGGATGGAATAAATAATTAATGTTGGGGTTTTCAGTCTGGAAAACGTAATTGTTCTGCATTTGTTTGAATTTAAAATAGATCGTTATGAGAACACCAAATAGCAAGTTTATCAAATGCTCTCTGAAGATTAATCACATCATGTGGAGACTCAATGGTCAGGAAGATCTTCAGATCATCAGCGAACGGAAAAAATTATATGTCCTCAAAAAGTTCACATGCACATACAAGGTATCAACCAACTATGTTCTATCCATGGTCTTCAAAATTGTACTGAGTATACCACACCAAGTTTGCCTCAATATTTCCCATGCACAAAAGCAAACTATCTGACAAAAATGGAAAAATCATATCTTAAATTTTGTCAACTCCCAGGAACTCAAATAGTTTAGGAATCACATTCAAATTCGAAATCACTCTATAGTTAGAATAGAATTCTGTTACCAGATTTAAAGATAGGAACTGTACTATATGACTTTCCATACATCCAGGAATGACTTCTGTATCATGAATTTATCAAATACAAGGTTAAGAATTTGAGAAAACATGAACTTACAGCTTTTAAAGACTGAAGGATTTCAGGACCCACACCTCAATGTTTCAGAACCTTTATCTTTTTAAAAATTTCAGCATTACTTATGTTTATAAGGCTTAAGCAATGGTATGATCTGTCAATAAGGTTGAATGTATGAATAGTAGTGACATGTTAACAATAAAAAGGGGAAACATTATTTGCAAATTTATTTATAATGGACTGTACATCCATAAAGGTAGAGGAATGACATGATACTAGGAAGACTGTGTTCAGACTTCTTTGAAATCATGTACTTCCAAAAGCTCTTCTAGCTACAAATTCACACCTAGAGCACAATCTGCAAAATAAATTGGTGGTGAATTAAAAGTCTTATGCTATTTGACATTCACTTCTCTCTTGCTGAGTATTGCATCCTTTAGCTCCTTACTAAACTATTTTGGGAATTTTGACTGCTTTAACTTTTTCCTTGGAACACAGAACTCGAAGCACTAGTAAAGGCAAAAATAAAAAATAGTGACACAGTTTGTGGAACACAAGTTTTCAGTCAACAAATAAGAGTACAAATTACGCACATACTTAGTAAACAATATGGTAATTGGTCACTAAAATGTCATAAATCTATTTCTCATAGTGTATATATCACTGGGATTTAGCAGATAAGAACGACACTGGATGATATCTATCAGGTGGTACAAATGATTCATCAGCCTTAGATACTCAGAGATTAATAAATTTGTAAAACCCTGATCTAGTACTGAACCACTGTACCATTGTAATCATTCCCAACATTATTCAGTTGATACAAATTTAAAAACTAAGTAGTATGAGCTAGTAAAGTTGAACAATCTCGCTCTCTCTCTCTCTCTCTCTCTCTCTCTCTCTCTCAAAGAATAACTCAATCTAGAAACAATGGATAGTTTGCCAGATAACCTGTTTCCGTTCCATGTTAGGCAGAGTGAAATCACTGCTTTTCAATTAGAATTGGGGTACTGTAAAACAAGTTACTCTAGCATTGCTGAATGAGATGAAATTTACTTCTGGATTAATAAGTTCAAATGCAGAAGCCCAGAAGATAAAGCATACTCCAGCTGGCCAGTTTAGATCACATCAAGAACCATTGAAAAAGTTCATGATCTAATAACAGCAGACCACAGAGTGAAAGTGTATGAGATAGCTGATACTGTTGGCATCTCAACTGGGCGAAAAACTTATCATGAAAATGCTGTGTGCAAGAAAGGTGCCACAATTGCTCAATATGGACCAATAACTGACTTGGAAGAACATTTGGAATCTGGCAAAGTTGAAACAAAATCAATAGGACTTTTGGCGCAGATTCATGGCCATGTAGTAAACCTGGATCCATCACTACACTCCTGAAACCAAAAAAGATTAAAAATAAACGGCCAAAGGTAGGTGAGTGTGCACCAAAGAAGACGACAGTTTTGTCAGCAGGAAAGTTGATGACCACTGTATTTGGGATTCGTAGGGTATAATCCTTATAGATTATTTGGAAAAAGGCAGAACTATAACTGGGTCCTTTTATGCTTCATTATTGAACCATTTAAAGCAAAAATTGTTAGAAAAATAGTCAAGATTGGCTCATAAGAAAGTACTGTTTTATCAAGACAAGGCTCCAGCCCACACAGCAGTAGTCACAAAGGCAAAAGGGTATCAGTTGGGATTGGGATTGGGATTTGAACTGGTTCTTCATAAAACATATTCACTGGCTTTGGCATTGAGTGACTTCTTTCTATTCCCCAACTGGAAAATTTGCCTTTTATGATAGAAATGTTCATCAAATGAGGAAGTAATTGCTGGTGTAACCGTATATTTCCCCGAGTTTGACAAAACCTATTTCTTCAATGGTATTAAAAAAAATTAGAAACTGGCTGGGCCAAATGCATAGACCTAGAATGAGAGTATGTTGAAAAATAAAGCGAGTCCCCCACCCCCAAAAAACGTTCCAATTTGACCAAACTTATCAAATGTAACTTATCAAATTTATTTGTACGAAATATGCAGGAATCAAGTGCTGTAGGTGATTATGGGTCAGTTCTGTCATTTTGACGAGGAAAAGTATGGTTTAGGTGCAGAGAAAAGTAAACTGTCTAATATCAGTCTCGTTTCAAAAGTGAAAACTCTCTTTTTGAGAATGTTATATTTATAATATTGGATATAAAATTATATGGATATTGTGTGTTTCTAGCTAGTTTCTAACAAGAGAATTGTTAAAATGTTGAGTTTTTATTTTGCCTCCTAGATTTTCCATTTTCCAGTAGTGCATTTTACCCCCTTCAGTCCCCTGAGAAACATGTAAATGAAGTTTTACTGTATTTATTTGCCCTCGCCAAACTCTCAAAATATTTTCAATTGAAAGCACTTGAACTGAAAAAGTTTATGAAAAATGTAAGTAGTTATTATTTTGCTTCATAGTGAAGGAAGAATATTAAAAAGATTTATTTGAGAACTTTCCACAGTTACTTTGATTGTAAATTGGGGCAGAATGCATCTCCCATGTAGTGTACCAGTAACTTAAGTAGAAACTGTAGAATAGCATTTGTCAGTTACAATTTTGCACAAATGTGAAAGTTTTTGTACAGTGAATCCCTTTTTTTACACTTTGCAAAGGACTGCCGGAAAAAAAGTGTTAAATAACAGGAAACTACTGTTTGTACAGTACTTCCATAATTTATTCCAGGCGTCATACACTTATTAATTACACACAATTCAATTATATTAAGAATATTTAAAAAATAGTAAATGGTTATCTGCTTTCGTCCTTCTTGCAGCTATATTTCTTCCATCTGCCTCTCCAGGGTGTACAGAACATTAAGCTTACTCATATCCACATGCATTTGCAGTGTACTGCCTTAAAACATTTCTAGCATCCATTGCTTGTTCACCGGTGGGTGAGCAGCTTCTGAATCAGTGTTTTCACCAATTTCTCCCTTTCTTTCTTCATGGTGGTTGGAAAGAATGCTCTCCTCAGTGGAAAGTATTGATGTGATGGCACCAGCATCATCATGAATGTACTCCCGAAATGAAGATTCATCCAACACAGCCAAGTCATTAGGTGGGGATAGAAAATCTTGTTCACATTCCTCTCATCCACTAACTTAATTCCTGCCTTTTTTGAAGCAGTTTGACATTGCCGGGTCACACTCAACCATGCTTGGATTGCAGAATGCATAGCATCAAGAATTGATGTGTTAATTTCTTTGGAGATCATATCATTATTATACATAAATACAGCTTTCTCAACAACCATTTTTCTTTATTTTTATTTAAAGGAATGTATGATGCCCAAATTGAAAAGTTTGAAGTAAACTGGTACATTTAGCAGGAAAGAATGCTATTTTTACTTTCTTGCGACAGCATAGAGAGAAAGTTATGGAACGTGTGAAAAAATTAGTGAATTTTCAGCAGAAAAACTCTTATTCCAAGGCCCTGGTAATGAAAAAGTGGATAAATCCCATTCCTAAATTTAGAAAAAATATCCTCAATTTTTTTTATAACACATGCTGTAGTCAAAATTGTGGGTTCTTGATACCAAAAAATCAAATGATGGCAAAAAGTCTGTCGAAAATTTCAAAAGTTCAAAATTTTTGTGGAATCTTCCTACAACAAAAAAATAAAGATGGATATTTTTTCTCTCAATGAAATCTGTTCCTTGAAGATAGATTTTGAAATAATGTCATGTTCAATTTTTTGAAAATTTAAGTACTTTTCACAAAATTTTGTGTGAAAATATGGGTGAGAAAGTGCATGCTATTTTAGCCCCACTAGTTATATCTTTCAACAGCAGATCTGTAGGGTACACAAGATATCTGACTGGTAGTAATAGAATTTTTATATTTGAGCTACCATTTTGCATAGGGCTTATATGATGTTGGTGATGCTGCTGCTGCTGGTCATCCATGCATTGCTTTAGGATTCATGTTTTATTGGCAATTTTTTTCAATTTTTTAAAACATGTTGACTTTTTAAATTTACTAATTCTATTGGTAGTATTTTTTCAAATCCATCAGCATTCTTCACCATTAACAAAACTGTTACCATCTGTTTACCAAGCTTCCCATCATGGCACTTTACCTCATTTTTAATCCCAATGTTTTTCTGATCAGAATGTTAAAGAACGAAGAAAAAGAAAGCAATTCAGTTGTGTCGTCATTGAAAATGATTTTATCATTCGTATCCTTCAATCATGGGGTTCAGTTCACTTTTTTGTAGGATTTCCCCATCAACCCTTTGTCTTTTTCCATACACCTTATTGTTGACAGTATTGTAACAGGTCTTAAAGTGATTCATGAAAAAAGTGTTAAATAACAGGAAATTACTGTTTGTACAGTACTTCCATAATTTATTCCAGGTCTCATACACTTATTAATTACACACAATTCAATTATATTCAGAATATTAAAAAAAATATTAAATGCTTTATTAAATATTAAATGGCTTTCGCCCTTTCTGCTGCCGTATTTCTTCCATCTGCCTCTCCAGGGTGTACAGAACACTAAATACTTCCTCATAACCACATGCATTTAAAGCTGTAAACGAGCAATTCCCAACTTTGCAGCTAGTTAGAGGGCTTCCACTTCAAGCTTCGAGCTTGAAATTGCTATAGCTGATGTTCTTCTCATTGAAACAAACCACTTCACAATAAATGTGTCCAACTCATTGTAATTTGATGTCTGTATATAAATCCTCTTCCTTGGCATAGCACCAGTTGTCTTTGCAGTACTTTAAGTGCCTGTTTTAATTATAGTATTTAGCATGAAGACAAACATTTGCAGTTAGTGCAGTTACTTTGCTAATCAAATATGTGTTACCAAGTGTGAATCGACACATAAAACATATCCCCCCCCTGAAGTGTTTTCATTTCGTTTCCATCATATCACCTCCAGGGACCTTCAGCAATCAGCAGTTACCGCAGCTTGAAGCAATTACTACCAGTCACTGCAGTTTAAATTGGTTACTACCAGACATTACAATAATTTGAACAAATCACCAATGGTCCTCCACGATTCAATGGATCACGCAGGGCATGTGATGCTGCTGACATTGCAGATTGGAATAGACTGGAAGCAGAATACTTTGGGGGCTAATGTACCAGCAAATGACTACATGCAAATATTTCATCGAAAATCAATTTAAAAATCAGTGTTGTCACTTACAAAGAATACTTCTCATAGCATTTTTTTTATCAAGTTGTTAACGGTATGAAGGAAATGAAAAAATGTAGGCCTTATAATGGAACCTACAGAAAACGACCTGGATGGTACAAAAACATAAATCACAGGAAGTAAAAATGGGGTTTCACTGTATTTGTTTCACTGTACTTCTTTCCTTAATTTTGTAGATATTTTCTTATACTGTTCATTATTGTACTGAATTTTTTTCGCATTGCTGAAACCAAAATTGTTTATAAATACAAGTACTACGTTTGTCTCTCTGAACTGTTGTTCTTTGTTGAAATTACCTCACTACTTCGTTGTGGTAATTTTTAAAGCTTGTATGTATAAATGTATATGTCCACAGTATTGTGTTGGAGATTGTGTTTTTTCACATTCTACAAACTGTAAATACTTCTTTGTACATAACCTGCCTTCAGGCACTCTGGCTTTTATCGTTGACTTCGCAGATACCGAGTGTTCGTTATCACTCGAGTTATTTAGTAAGCAGCAATGTTGTTTATGTGGCTTCAGATTCCATCATAAGAGAAAGAAAAGCTTATGATAAAAAGCATTATTAATGTCCTCCACCATTTTGGAACTTTTTAAAAGTGAAAATAATTTCCAAAAAGAATGAAAAAACATGATTCACGATATGGTATCTCACAAAATTTTTGGAATGTTTGCAAATAAAAAATGGTTGTTAAGTGAACTTTAGTCTCCATTTTATGAGAAAAATTATTTATTACCATTAATCACTGTATATGTTATATATTGTATTTAATTTGAAGTGTATGATCACTTGTATCATATGCCATATGCTTATGAGAATATGTAAATAAGGTACTGTGCTGTATAGAAATATTTTCTACAGCCAGCATAGGAAGCTGAGAAAACTACCTGGGAGACTTTACCATTATTATTGTCGTCTAAAACGAGATTCAGAAGCATAAATGAGGAGGAGAATGAGTCACAGAACGAATGGAATGTTCCTAAAACATAAGTAGTGCAGCATGTGAAGATCATCTGTTGTGACTGAAACATTGGCACTAATGTAAAAACCAAAATTAATCCCAGTTAGTAAGTTCTCTTGTTCTGCATCTTGTGTTTTTAACAACACTGCTGCTTTCTGCCTGCAGTGCAGACCATTATGGCTTGGGAGGGTGCATTGAGCAGCGACTGTGCTCTGCACTGTTGAGCCACTGCACTGCCATTGCACATGTTTCATAAATGTTGCTTTTGTGAATGTTGCACTATATTGTTCAATGTTTGTTTATTTGTTTGTGTCTGTGTGTCTGCTTGCCTGCATGAGCACTAGCACTGATGAATTGCGAGCTGGCTGCCGCCTGACCCTTTCTGCTCTGTGCCGTGTCTGCCAGGTCGGGTTCCTGCCCCAGTCAGCTCCTCCAAGCTCTGCCACTAGACGCTAGCTCCGCACACCACCGCCTCTTTGGTTCCGGCTCCCAGAGACTGAAACACAAAGACCGCCCCAATGTAGTGATGGCTAACCTGGCTCACTTTGGAAGGTGGGTCCACCTTGTGCAGCCTGCACTCGCTGTTTGCCCTTGTACCACCTGCCTTTTGCCTCCTTGATCTCCTCTTCCTTTCTTCTCTCACTGGGAGAACCGTCAGGAACAAGTTACTCATCAACAATTGAGCCGAGACCAGTCATCATATTGTCTTTCTATTTTCTGTAAATGTTTGTGTATAATCATTGAGCATGATTGCATGGTTTTGTTTAAATAGAATGGTGGATATTGCACTGGGGAAGTGTGTGTTTTTCTGGAGTTTGAACTACATTACTTACAACACAAACCTGTGCATTTTGCAGTACATATCGGGGCATGTATTGCAGTTTGAATGAAGGTACAACAGTTAATTAGTGTTGTCATTAATTTACAGAAAATTAATTGATTATATTGTTTTGGCAGGACGGGAGATCCAGGTCCAGTTGCTTGCAGTAGTGCTACCAATCACCGTAAATCAAACTCCTTGGATGCAGGAAGTGGGGATATAGTTAGAAAAGTCAGCAAACAATTGGTTCCTCCAGTCCGAGAAAGGTAGGTCATGCCTTACATCTGAATGCATTGACGTAAGAATAGGATGATAATTAGGGAGAGGATTTTTATGCCCTGAAAAATCTTGAAATATGCTTTTAAAAATTCTCAAATATGCACTTTATGCAATTACAATTAAAAGCATTCCATTTGTTGTTGCATTTTTTGATAAAATTCAGGAGAAGCGTGCTGGGAATGAAAAGATATATTTTTGTGCAAACAGAATATACTCTACCTTACTTTGCAGAAGAAATAATAAGGAAATATTCACCTTAGTGAAGTATATTGTATGTCTTGTTGCATTTCTTGTGCCTGATTTTAAAAAAATATATCAAGATCATTTGTGCAAATATTTTTTCATCTTTAGATAAGAATAAAAAACGTAAACTGTGACAAGCTCTTTGAAATCGATGAACACTATCAAATAAATTGATCGTATGAAAAGATGAAATGTTTAGAGATAAGTCTATTTTAACGAAATATGCAAAATATGCACTTATAATTACACAAATATGCACCAACAGGAAAAGTTGGCCAAATATGCACAAATATGCTCTAACATATTAATCTACATAGCATCCAAATTTCACTTAGCTGTGCCCTGAAGCAAGAAACAAAAATAAGCAAAATCATAGAAATTCGCTCCCTAGTGATTATTGTCCCTTAATAGAAAACTGTAAGGGATATAATGCCCATCAGTTTATCTACCTTTACCAAAGATAACCCACAACTCTAAATATATATTTGCTTTTCTTGTGTTTCAGATTTCGCTGCATTGTGCCATATCCACCAATGAGTGAACATGAATTGGAATTACGTGTAGGTGACATTATTTATGTGCATAGAAAACGAGATGATGGGTGGTACAAGGGTACACAACAACGTACTGGCCGCACTGGTCTATTTCCAGCAAGTTTTGTTGAGAGTTTCTGAGAATCCCCGCTCTGCATGTTGGAAACATGCATATGACCCCCATTATGGGGGTGTGGCCTTCTATGGTCCATCTCCTAGAGTTTATATTTTTATATCCTGGTGATTTTCTACCTCCATTATTAGTCAGACATTATTTGAAACACTGCAGCACTGAGCTGGACTATATATGTTGTGATGTAACATGGTAAAGTTTGGATGGAGCTTGTTCATTCATGTGCCAAGTTTCCCTTAATGAATGTTGCCGGAGCTTCCGTTGCATCCTAATGATATCTTGTCTTGTCCCAGTGAAAACGGTGCAACTTGATTTAATACTTCTGTAGAATCTCAGCAGATCCATTTCTTATTATATATACATTGTCTTGTTTCTTTGTTTACTAGCTCTTGCATGTTTTTATAAAAATAGAGTCAATTTCTTGACAGTTTACTCAATCCCAAGGCTTCTTTATCATACGCTACGCGTCCTTGGTAATTCCTACGTTTTGATATTTGAGTCAGCTTAGTAATTGCATATTGAATTGGATTTGCCTGTAGGCACTATCGAGACAAATCAAATAGGATTTGCAATAACTCATTGCAGCTGTTTGTTGCTAGTTTAACCCTTGCTCTAGCTTGAAATTAGAAAGTAATTCAGAGGTGGACAGGTGATTTAGCGTGTATTGCATGCTATTCATGTGCGTATTCATTAATATGTTAGCACACTTGTTAGTCTAATTTGCATCTCCAGTTTATACCTTACAAGAAAGGCATCTTCTCCTCCTAGTTTTTTTTTTTTTTCTTCCTACCCAAAGACACTGCCTGAAGCTTGTGCTTAATTCTCAAATGGGAAACGTGTGAAAAGTGGAAAAGTGTGTGTATGAATCAGGAGTTACCTGCTGCTCACCAAATCACAGGGGTTTGTTGTGAATGTCATTTTACTCCTGTGAAGCCTGTGAATTGAACTTACTTGTGATTCTGTCCTATGGAATTGGGAACCTGCTGTCCTTAAAGTGCCAAAGACCCTACAGGGTATATAGGTACAGACGCATCTTCCTGAACTCTTTGAAAACGTTTATCTATGATCTGATCTGATCTGTGTTGTGTTCCATTGTTCTTTCTTATCCATGCTTTAGCTGATGTTCATAGATTGACCAGCCTGTTAACAGGCACAGATTTATGACACTTTTTAGCACAGTAAAACACAGAATAAGAAGTCCCTGTAAATGTACTAGAAGTATGACCAGGATAAATTTTTCTGTCTCTGTATACTAGTGGTTTCCCACTAATATTCTTGTAGTTATCATTGGATTGGCTGATGCAATTTAATACTTACTCTGAACATTTCTCTCTGCTGTATCTAGCCATTGAAGCAGTCGTATATTGCATGCTTCTTTGA
Organism: Teleogryllus occipitalis; assembly: GCA_011170035.1. Taxonomy (NCBI): domain Eukaryota; kingdom Metazoa; phylum Arthropoda; class Insecta; order Orthoptera; family Gryllidae; genus Teleogryllus; species Teleogryllus occipitalis. The sequence goes on from BLKR01001752.1 coordinate 44,853, forward strand.
ATTAATGTGCTGTCTTTGGCATCTAGGAACGCAATAACATCTTGTAATATTGTGTAAATAACAAAATGATTTTAGATTGGTATGTGAAAAAGAAATATATGTATATTCCTTTGTAGCATATATATTTATTTTGTGCGCTTTGCTGAGTACTTTGTTTTTCTTGTGGTGTGGTTGTAGAAATTGGGTGAGAGGGATCTAACAAAAATTCTGCTTGTGTAAATCCACCTCATTTTTCTTTTTCATTGTCATTATTGTTGTTACAAGGTCACCCTTTGTAATGTTATTAATCTTTTATACTTTGTGCAATTAATTTTGGTGATGTGCTCAAATTAAACTTAGATAATTTAATGCACTGGGAAGAATGCTTTTTATTCTTGTATTTGATTCAAATATAATTCAGTTTTTATAGATTTATTCAGGGACTGCCATCTTTTGAGGGGTGAGTTACCATGAAGAGATAATTTATTTTTCATTAATTGTTTTTCTGTTATTTATTTATTTTATAGAGTGCCAGTGTTAAGAATCCTTTGATATTGACTTCATTGTTTGCACATAAAAATGTAATATTTTTGTGATACTATTCTTATTACACCTGGATCATTGTTTCCTTGTACTCAATAGGAAAGTTATATTTATTGTATAAGAATGAGTAAGATAAAATTAGGTATTACTTATACCATGTGACTTATTTGACATAAGGAAATTAATGGACATTTTATCTCTTGTCTGATTCAGTGATGCTCATAAGATCAATTAAACATAACCTAGCTAGTCATGGTCTTTCTGAGTAAATTTGCAAAGCACTGTGTGTTCAGATATCACAGTGATACCATGTGAGTTTTATGGTATTACTGCACATTAAATTGAACTGATCTAATATAAAGGACATTCAAAGGGTTTAAAATTAGAAGTTAAAGTTTCAAGTTCTGATTTCTATTTTGCAATGTCTAATTCAATATCCTCTTTTCACATTCATTAGTCCAGAAAGAAGTGTGAATTTGAGATTGGATTCATGCTTGTTCTCACAAAGTTTACCAATTTGTTTGAAGTGAATACAAAGTAACTGCAGGCCATTTAATCCAATCTCTTTAATAGTTTTCAATACTCTTTACAATATGTTCTTTCTTCACAAGGAAGTGGGGAAATTTTCTACATTTTTAGAATGCAAGACTCATGAATGCTCTGCATTGATCAATCCTGAAAATTATCGTTTTCATGTACATCTTTATTAACATGACTTTTGTTGTAATATAAGCATTTTGTTTTTGAAATTACTTGCTTGATTTTCAGCATGTCGGTTAAAGCCATATAAAAATTTGCCTTTCTCTTGATCAAAACACTTTTCTTTCTGACTAATTTTGTTAATTCATCTAAATCCATTGCCTTAGGCACAGACAAATATTTTATGCAGGTAGGTAATGGCTTCAGCAGAATTGATAGTGTGAAAAAAATAATACACATTATTAAAATACTGAATGTTCTAAATTCGGTGCAAGTGATATAACTGTGCATATAACTGCTCTGTGAAAGTTTGCTCTTGAAGAGCTCTCTTCTCTAACTGCAAATATATATAGATAATATACGTCATAATATATCTCCTTGTGATTTACCTAAGATTTACTGCCATCAAACATTACAATTATATATTACATAAGTATTTATTTCATTAGAATATTATGTTGATATTCATCGTGATGTACTTTTTGCTCTAATAATAGTAAATTAATTTTTAGTCTATTTGCTGTTAATTCAATATTTGTGTTAAATATTTATCACATGATGTGCCTAAAGTAGACCATGAGTATTTGTTGTCCTAAGGTGGAAATGGTTGTATGCTGTTGTGTGGAAGAGAATGAAATTGTACTCAACAAGGTACACAAAATGAACAAATTGTGAACAGTGTGTACATACATATCAGTATATCTGAAAAGAATTTTTTACACTAAAAACATTTCTTGTGGCAAGAGATTAAGTGTTTTCTGAAATATTCATTGTGCCATGCACATGCGCAATTTTGCTTTTCTTCATAATGTTGTATATGATAATTTAATATCTTGTGTTAGATCATAAAATAGCTGCTGTCTGTACATTACATGTTGTAATTGTGTTATAACTCACAAAGAAAAAATTCCTGATATTACTTGTCTTTGTTTTTCTTTGCATGAAAACTTTCAAAAGATCATCAATTCTCAAATCTGTTTTCATTATTTGAGAATATTCCAATGGAAATGCTGTTGCATTCATACTACTTATCATTTACTCCTCATTCATAGTACTCCCGAAATATATCTTGTACAATAAAGGTTTGTTTGACTTGCGCAGGCAGTTTTAGAGTAGGTTGTACTGTGCCAGCCTGAGAAGTTGCTAGACTACAATTGAATTGATTTGTTGTAGAGAAGACTGAGACTCATTTACCACCAGGAGAATGACTAAGTACCCCCCCCCCCCCCAAGCATTTTTTCAGAATTTTGTTGAGAGTAAATCTCATTATTACAGTGGATGATGCATTAATAAATTAATACATTACATACTACTAGATTTCTACAAACTATGGTCAACTTATTGGAAGACCTGTTATTTGATTCTGAAGGACCCACATAAGTGGTTCTATGGAAAGTAATAGAATTCTTGAAGATAAAAAATGCAAAAAAAAGTATTTGGCTGATGAAAGTATGTAAATATAAATCCATCTGGGGGGGGGTAATTTAATCTTGTATGTAAGATTTAGTGGGACTATTGAAGGCACTTACTTTCAGAATAAAAAAATCTCCAGAGATTCGCAGAATACTAGCAAATACAGTTCTCTCTCTCTCACATGCACAATGCACATGTGTGACCACCTCCATATCCTTGCTGGAACTGTGCTTTCTCTCCAAGACATCCTCTGGCGTCCCTTGTTCAGGGCACCATCTATCGGCTAACAGTTACTATTTTTGCCTAACCCTAAACTAACCTATATTAAAATTGTATGTACAGTCACTCCTCACTTTCTCATCACTAAACCCTCTCCCTGTCATTCCCACACTCGGCCGCCCCTACTTTTCCATGAACCCTAATGGAAGTCTTTGAAAGGGCTTCATGTAGTCTGTAGCTGTTGTCAACCACAGGCCGTCTCCTGCACCCACCCGCACCATTTCATAGCAATCGTTGCTTTTCTCTGCAAGGACTTGGTAGGGGCCCAAGAACTCCCCCCGAGGGCTTGGGCGTAAAATCCCTTCCCGTTTACCTCTCTTCTTTACAATTACACAAGGAATGTAACATTCAATGAACTGCTGTAGCTGACCCTTCAACTTGGGGTTGTACTAGTCCTCTTGGAGTGCTTCCATCATCTTCACTCCTAAGTGACCATTCTAATGCATTTTTCATCTCACTTGAGGCAGGCAAGGCGCTTACACTTTTGCTAGCAACCTTTCTCATCACTACCCCATCGGTGATATAGTCCTCGTAGAGGTCAGTTTCCAAAATTTGCCTGATCACTCACAACCTATCATCCTTTTCTTGTTCTCTTCTGAAGGTGGCCAGCAGGATGCCCTTGGCAATCATGACAGGGAAGTGACTCAAAGCATCCACATGTTTGAGACGCTCCCGTTTCCGGTGCTCAATTCCATAGCTGAACTCTTCCAGTGCAAGAGCCCAACGAGCAACTTTCGGTGGCAGCTTCTCCTTTGACATGGTCTTCTGGAAGGCTTGCAGTCCGCGACAATCTTGAAGGGGATATCCATCAAGTATACACGCAACTTTTGTATCGCACGAATAAGGCCCAGGACCTCTAGCTCGTAAGCACACCACTTTTTTGTGCCTGAGGTTTTCCAGTTCAGGTAATGGACGGAATGAAATGCTTTGTTCCTTTTTCTTCGCTGCAGTAGGACGGCACCGTATCCCTCTCTACTGGCATCAGTGTGGAGCTTTGTCACTGCCGTTCATATATTTTTAAAACGTGCCAGTTTCCTCAGCCTCGCAAAAACCGCCAGCTGCACGCTATTGAATGTAAGAGGCCTTTCATTCCTCAATTCATAAAGGGATAAGCTATTTTTGCGTGGTCCTTCACAAATTCTGCAGGCGTTAAAAGTTGGGTTGGGAAACCTTCGAATGGCTCTCACTTTCTCTGGTGATGGGCCCACACTTCCCCCTCCCATAACATTACTCAAAATCTCTGTTCTGGTCTGCAAGAACTTTCACGTAAGTTGATCTCCAGACCATAGTCAGTTGCTACTCGGAGAGTCTCTGCCAACTTTGCGAATGCATCTGGCATGTCGATTCTGGGAATAATTACTCGTATATCCAGGTAATATTGGATTACATTTTGTCTCGTAAGGTCCCTGAATGCATCAATAAGGGCAGAAAGGAAGGAGTGCTGTTACACAATCCAAATGTGTAATTGAATTCATATTGATCACTAGGCACAATGAATGCTGCATACTTCTTGGATGTTTCAGCCACTGGTACATGAACAAAACAACCGCTCTGTAGATCTAGCCCTGAGAATACCAGATCGTTCACCTGGGTGTAAATCTTATCAGTGAGGGGCACGGTGAACCTGTCCCTCACTTTTCTGTTAAGCGCCCTATAATCAACGCACACTAGGCGATCCATCCTTCACAATTCCCCCGGGGCTGGCGTAATTGCTCCTATTGGGCCTCACAATGTTTCTCCAACCATTCTTGGATTTCATTTTCCTTGGGCGGCGAGGCTGGATGTACACCGAAATCTCTAGGCGAATAACTAGCCACTAGAGAAGCCACCTTTTGTCTGTGCGGACCAGCGCACTGCACCTCTGTACCAGGGTACAGCTGGAAGAAGACAATTCCTCAAAAGAATTGGTTGGGGAATCGACCAAGTCTTCCTCTGTTTTCTCCTGTATATACCTAAGGTGTTCAACTCTTCCCCGGTTCATTGTAATTTCCAGTCTCCTTAGGAAGCCATCACCCAAAATGAAGTCTAGGGCCATAACCTCCTATTACATCACAAACACTTCCACCTCGTCGCTGTTCTCCTATCTTCATCTTAAAGATCGCGGTCACCAGAGAGAGGGTTGCAGCATTACTAAAACCCGTGAAGATTTTTTCAGTGTTATACAGGGGCTGGTTGCACATATTGGCAAATGTCTGCCTTAAAGAGGTTTACATCATTACCTGAGTCTAGGATTTGTGGCATTGCACTCCTTCAATCATGGTGGACGTGCAATGGGCTGGACGCACCCCACAGTAATCCTGCAGTTGGTCGGGTTGCGCTGTGGGTATTAATCGCGTAACTTTTCTTGTATGATGGCTTGGAGAAATGCAGGTAGTGTGGGGGTATTAGTTACATCGGTCACTAGATTTTATGAAGCAATGCCAATCTCTGGGATATCAGTTATGCCTTCGCAACTTTCTCAATAAATTGAGTTCTAATTTTCCCAAGAGTTCTCCCGCGATGGCTCTGGATGTTTTAGCCATTTCTACAGATATTATTTAGAAAAAATACGACCAGGAGTTTTCGGTTTTAACAGAAAATAAATTTTCTTAGGTGCCAATGAAGATGTTTGGAATGTTGCCATCGGTGCTCGCTGCAAGCTTTGGTCTTCAAATGTTTATTGCTCTTGGGAGGGGGAAGCAAGGTCATCGTTCAAGAAAAGTTGCGTGGGTAATATACTCAATGGTGGCAATGGACTCGAATTCCTTGCACGTGAAACGCTTAGGGCTCTTCTCTCTGTGGCCGCAGTCTTTAGACTCGTGGTCCATGGCCCCACACGTCAAACAGTGCCTCTTCTTGCCTTTCTATTCTTTCATTCTCTGTATGGTCCGACTACGTCCATTGGGGGTTTTTCTTCAAAATTCCCCTTGAACTTGTCTTTTATCCGGTCGTATACCTCGAATTTTCCCTTGAGTTCTCTGATTGACTGGGCTTCATAAAGCAGCACTTTGGTGAGGTCTTTATCTGGCACTCCTTCTACAATGTACTGGACGAGGACACTCTCCTTGAGGTATCCCGTCGAGCTGCGTTGGTCCACGTCCTGACGGGGGGATACAGAGAGGGCTCTCAAGTATTCCTTTCCTTCACAAGTCATTTTTCTTCTCCCCATTGTACATTCTCATTCTTCTATACCATCCTGTCTCTTTTCTTCTCCCTCTTCTATTTCACTGGCCCCCTCTGTATGCTGAACGCCCACCCATGTGTTTGCCGTGCATGGCGACCCGTGTCGGAGGGAATGTATGCCCTGGCCCTGTCTGTTTCCCAATTACTCCCCTCGTGCTAGTTTTTCTTGGCATCCAGGGATACGTGCTCCTATTCATTCAGTTTGGCTACGGTCTCTTCTAGACGGACATATATCCATATACTCCGTTTATACTCCATAAACATTTTTGCGTATGTAAATTGAAGTGATTCAAATGTTTCAAGTGAAGTTTTTCAAAAACTAAAAAGTTTCTGTGAAAAAAGGGCCTCAAATTTCGCATTCACACAGTGACGCTTAAACATTTCCATGACTCCATAAACGACTCCATATGCTTCAACGAAAATTGCCATGTAGAACGGGGCTTTACTCTTCTATAATATTCTTTAAGTAAAATATCGGTTGTACCATTAGAAAACCGAAAAATTGACAGAACTTTTAAAAAAACGTACTTTGATCGGTGATGGCAACAGGCAAGAGTGTGTGGCAAGTCTGAATAGCTAGCCCAGACAAAAGAAAATAAAAAAGCTAAAACGAGAAAGTTTGTGCCATTCAGTAGCACCACTAGTTTAAAAATATGATAAAAAATTAATACTCATATATTTTTTCGTTTAGTTAACTAAATATGCTCATTAATTCCATGAAAAATTGTTGATTATCTCTTTTAATAGCTCGCGATCAATTAAAACTCCAACGTGCAGTTAAAAATCCATAACTACCAATCAGCATTCAGAAAAGGACCAAAAATATAGTAATTGAGACACTATAACACAGACGTGGCCAAGGTATTTCTTGCCAGTCATGAAATATAAACTAAATTAGAGGTGCTACAGAATGGCACAGACTTTCTCGTAGTCAAGTTTTCTAATTTCCTTGGTGAACTGGTACTGAACAGTCTTGTCCCTCCTTGCCTGCTGCTACCTATCGCCGCCCAAAGTCCATTTTTAAAAATTTTCTCAACTCTCCGATTTCCAAATAGTAAGGCCGAAATATTATTTTAATAATATTAAAGCTAAAACCTCATCCTAAATAGCAATTTTCATTGAAAAATTTGGAGTAGTTTTTAAGAAAATAGCGTTAAGCTTTACTGTAAATGCGCAATTTGAAGCTCTTTTTCACAGAAATCTGTTGTTTTCGAAAAACTTCATTTGAAGTAATTTGAAGAACTTCCACTCAAAAATTCAATAATGTATACAAATCCATGAAATGTACATATTAACGGCGTGAGAGATGTTGAAAAAAATTATATTTGGTAAGCGCGGTGGTGGGTTTTTGAGCTGAGTGAAAACCTTGTGCGAACGCACAAAACCTGCGCCCAGGGCGGTGCGGAGACGAGCTATGCTCGTAGAGCAACCCATGTGTTGGGACGCCGCTGTAGAACATTTTTTCCACGGGTGACTGCGGTCGCCGGGGCTCTACGCTGTGCGCGTAAGCTCGCTGAGGAGTGACGAGGGCCACAAGTCAGGCAGATTTGCATCTTTTAAGGTTCGCTCCTGCGATCGGGGTATAGTGTCTATCAGAGCTGTACATAACGGGTAAAACTATTTATTGTTAAATACTAATTAATAAATATGTAAATATCTGAAGCTCGTGTCTGTGATTGCTGTTGTGTTCCCACGACGTCACAGTATGTCTGTGTGGTCGACGCTAGGGCCTAAACCGTTCCGCAGATTTGCTCTGATATGGATATTCCTCAATCGATTTAAATGGATTCGAGTACCTCTGACTTTAAAATGAATATATTGATGGGGAGGACTTTACTTGAAGATTCAACATTTTCAAAAAAATGGCTCCAAATGTTTGGATTAAACTTCAATTTGGAATAGCGTAAAAAACGCTCAAAAGAATACCGCAGGTCTCATTTTCATTGAAATCCCTGATTTTTCGAAAATTGCAAAAGTTCAAAATTGTTTTCGGCATCTTCCTGCAACTAAAATATTCAAGATATTTTTTCTTAATGAAATCTGTTCTTTAAAGACATCTTGAAGTAAGGTCAAGTACATAAAATATTTCGGAAATATGAGTTTTTTCGCGTAATTTTACGTGGAATGAAGGCAATTTTGAAACAATTATTTTGTCAAAAACTGCTCCCATAAATTGGAGCAGTTTTTTGCTTCGTTTGCTTTACATTTTCTCCTCGTATGTTTCAAAGGACGGTAAATAATGTGGCGCTAGTCTCATTAGTAGCGCACTCTCGATATTTTCGAAAATTGAAAAAATTTTACATTTGCCTTGCATTCACATTTACAATAAACCACAAAATTTAAGATAGACATTTTTTCCTTAAAATTCATTTGAGTTTCAAACGTTTATCCGAAATGAAATTCCTGAAATAAAAACCCTGAAAATTCTGCTGAAAGTAGATCAATCAATTAACTATTTGAACAAACTCATTATCTCCACTATTCAAAAATCTCAATCTACCATATTCCCCAACACTAACAAAAACACATACAGTAAATTACCCCAATTTATCCAAAAGCCATAGCCATAAAAAACAAAAACAAAAGACTATGGATCCAACTTAGAACTACAGAGCTCAAGAGGGAACTAAATATTTTCTGTAACATTGTCCAAAAACATCAAAAATCACAAAATCAACAATTTCATAATCTACTAAATTCGCTAAACAACAACTAGCTCTGGCAACTTACCAGAAAAATACAAAAAAAGAAAAGCACAATCCCTCCCTTTAAAAACAACGAGAGGTAAAGCTCTTTCATCATATAAAGCCGAAGAACTTGCTGGATACTTTGCATTAACATTCACCCTAAATCACTCAAAATTTCATCCCGAACATAACACCATAATGAAAACTAAGAACTTATTCATGGGTCTCACCACAAAATTCAATACTCATCTCCGACCAAAATCAATAAAATCGGTAAAAAAACCTTCCAACTAATAAATACCCAGGTCATGATTGTATTAAAGCTTTGCACAGCACGGCACACAGCTTTAAAGTATTTTCCATCCCCATCTTTAGCATTCTTAAATACCATTTTAAATTCTTGCTTCCCACTTACTTGAAAGTATGCTATTATCACCCCATCTCCAAACCGGATAAAAACTCAACCTTCACCGACAATTACCGCCCTACAAACTTGTTACCAACCCCTTCAAAGATTTTCGAAAAAATTATCCTAAAATGAGTAAACATTTACACTTAGCAAAAACTATATAGCTTTGGAAGAACTGGGATTCACCAATGGAGCAATTTTAACATTAGAACATCCAACCTTTTTGACATACGTGTACACCCAATGTGGGTCTGGCGGACCCTTTTGCAACGCATGTCAGGTTCTTACATGTGTTCTAACTTTTCTGAACATTATGACAGTTTCAAATAGAAAATTCATCTACTTCATACATTGCTACTTTATTTAAATCACTTATTATGATTTACAAAAGCGTATAGAATAAACATATAAATGTACTTATTACATTTGTTTCATATTCTTGCAACTAAAGAATGCTCATTACAGAGATTTGTTTTCATTTACCGCGCACAGCTTTTTGCTTTCTACTAAGTTTTGGATTACATAAATAACACCTTTTATTTGTTGCTGATTCCTTGGTCACTGGTCACTGGTCCCGTTTCACTTACATTACAAATAAGCATAAGATTCGGTTATAGTGAACCTGAACCTCGGCTATAGTGAACTTAGGAAATTAATTGGATCTCGTATGCTATTAGGCGATTGGAACGGCCTTATAGAGAGTGGGATGGTATTCCAACAGTGCAAGAGGCATTAAAAGGTACCAAGACTGCGTTACGATACTTAGAAACAGAAGACAAATGCAGAATCAATTATGGAAAGAGCACGAATTCTGGAAAGAATATAATGAAAAATGTACGAAGCAAACAATTGAAAATATTTTATTTTTTAACGTACAAATAAAGATATTGCACTTTTCTGTCGGTCCGTTAATGAATTTTGCTGGCTGTTAATAAAATCAATTATTGTGGAGAATTTCATTTAATTTTGACATAATCGGATAGAGTGAAATTCTGATATAGTGAACCAAACACGTCAGTCCCCAGAACACGGAGTCAACTGTTATTGTATTTGAGTAAAACGTGGCAAACAATAGAACTTATTGCGAAGTCCTGGAGTGCGATCACCGTATTTTCGAAAACAAGTTCTTTTTTTGAATGAATTCTACTACCGTCAATTGTCTCAATGCATAACGGATACACAAACTCGAGTGCCCACTGGAAATCAAAACCAGAACCACGTGCGCGGGAGGTGAATATACCTGACACGGACCCTACGCATAAAATTATGTAAGTAATGTTTCAATATAGAATTTTATTTAACTTAGTTTTAATTAATGTAAATGAATTGCTTAATTTTATTATATATTAGCGTTCTGAATTTTGGAAATTACATTTTCGTCATTCCATAGAGATGCAACCTCCAATTTGTTAGAGGGCTCCAGCCGGCACTGATTGAAAGACATATACGTAACCTGCAGCTTCTTTTTAATCGGCTTGAAGGACTCCGAGTGGCAAGGCTGGGGGAGGGGGATTGCACAGAGAGATGCAGCTTATCTCTCGACCCTCCTTGGCCCGCAGTCCGAACAGCTTTACGTCTCCCGCCGTCACAACCCAACATGTACAGTATCCGAGAGGCCACGGAGGTTGTGTGGCTGGCGATGATGGCTACAACCGCGCAGGACTCGAAGGACAACTCGGTGAGTTTACTTCCTTACAGTGTTTCTTCCAGAGGTTAGCCGATGTGTAACATCTTCCTCCGTCCTGGAATGTAAAAGAAGGAAGAAAATCTGAATTATGTTGCAATTAGAATCATATTTATTGCTTTGAAACAGGAAAATGAGATTCGTAGTTGCGTAAGTCAAATTCATCAGTGTTTCAGTTTATTTTGGTATTTAAACGATTCTTTACGCTTTTAATATCACTCTTTTCAAACTGAACAGGCGTAATCTACCCCCAAACAAGCGTTTTTTAAAATGTTTTATGCGGTCAATAAAAAGCGCTTTGTTGGAAACTTTTGAAGACTGACACCTGGAACCACGGATGAATTTGACTTACGCCACCGCGTATTGTTGTTTCCGGGCACGCCAACTGCAACGATCATTAGTCCTGTAAATGTCGTGAATGTTTTATCCCATGAGGTGGCGGTGAATTTGAGGCAGACAAATTCTTATTACAGAGCCCTAGTAACTAAAAAGTGGATAAATCCAGTTGCTAAATTTAGAAAAAAATCCTCTAACACGTGGTGTAGCCAGAATCCTTGTTTTGTGTGTCCCTGATACCGAAAAATCGATTGAGGGCAAAACGTCTGCCCGTCCGTCTGTGAAAAAGTTCAAAATTTTTTCGAAATCTTCCTACAAACAAAATATCAAAAATATATTTTTTCTCTCAGTGAAATCTGTTCCTTAAATGTAAATTCTGAAATACGGTCGTGAACAATTTTTCGAAAATGTGAATACTTTTCGCGTAATTTTGCATGAAAATATGAGTGAGAAAGTGCGCGGTGTTTTAGCACCACTAGTTTTTCTCAAAGAAATATTATCGGATCACATAATTTCATTTGTGGTGTGAAAGAAACGCAGTACTAGTATGTATTTACAACAACAGATGTTATTCACTGTCTCTACTAGCACAGAAAGCAATGTGAAATCAGTTGTCGGTCTATCGCCGTGCGAGATGAATGTAACCCGTTTTAGAGCAACGCTCCTGCATCAAGACAGTCATTCTCGTGGAAGAAAAGCCCCAGAAAAATTGATGGAAGCTGTTGGGAATAATGCTCTTCTATACCGGTCAGTCGCGAGATGGCCAGGAGAATTTAAGCGAGGGCGCATAGCAACCTGTGATCAGAAGAGGTCGGAAAAATATGTAGTTTGAAACGCCAAAATATGAACATAAATATGTAATGAAAACAGTAAGAATATGTAATAAATATGTAAAATCCGATATAATATGTAATATTAAAATTCAATCATTACAAAACACATTTACATAATACGGAGTTATATTTATAAAAAATTCCTAAAAAAAAATTAAAAATAATACAAACGTCTTAAAAGTGATTTGGAGAGCATAAGTTGAAGCAGGCTTTACACCATACAAATTTCCCGTCAGTAGTAAAAGCTTCATCTATTGCTATCCAGGACCGTAAGTTTGCAGCCAGACTAGACGGAATAGAAGACATCGTACGAACTGGCGATATCTACGACCAGCAAACAATCACTGCAGTGTGAAGCGCTCTCATTGAATGTTAAACGTCGGCGATCGCCAATGTTTCTTCGAAATTAAGGTCACGAACCGCGTTGCCAGTGATACTTTTGACACCTAAAGGTGAAAATGATTTCAGTCTCTAACGCACACTTCCCGCCACTGAGATGAATGAAGGAGGGGCGCCGGTCTGTAGATTGATTGATTGATTTTTCGTGTTTCCGGGCGCGTCAACTACTGTGGTCATTAGTCCCGTTAGTGAAGTGCATGTTTTTTCTCGGGAGATGGCTGTGATCTTCCCCCGCTGGATGGCGAGATCCGGCGCCGATCTACCGTCTGCTAGTGGGGTTTCCCCCTAACCAAGACTCTCCCACCAGCGGGGCACCGCCCCAGCCGGGACAAGCTCTAAGCTCCCGACCGGTCTCCCGGGATATGTGGTAGTGTAGTGCATGTTAGTGTAAGTGTCTGTGTGTGTAAAGGGAGAGGATAGGACAAGGAATGGGAAGGACAGATCGCGCGCGGTCCGTGGCCCGTTTGGTAGGGTACTGCTCCGGCATTCGCCTGGTGTTGATCGGAGAAACCACGGAAAACTACCGTTCAGAGCAGCCGGCCGCTAGAATTCTCCTCCAGACAGCGACTGAATTCGACCTAGCTCAAAAGCTAGTGGCGAAAATCCTGCCACCGTCAGGACTCGAACGTAGGACCTCCCGATTAGAGGCGCTGCAGTGACATCAGTTGATGCACTGAGCTACCGCTACCGGTCCGGTCTGTAGAAACATCACGCGTCTTCACATGGGGTATTGCAGTAAAAATGTAGGAAAAATGCTGATGTTTTTTAAAACACTTATTTTCATAAAAAATGTGATAAAATTGAAGAAAATTGATAGAATAAAAAATATTTTGTGAAAATACAAAAATATGTAATATAGTACAAAATATGTAAAAATATGTAACGAAAATTGGATATTGTGTTAGGACGGCGACAATTCGCCAAGATTACAAATTTCAGAACATCAAGTAGAAAGACAAAAAAATGTAATTACATAAAAATCCGGTCTCTAGTGATCAGTAACGCACGAGACGACTTGTAAGAGTGCGGGCTGATGTGCCTAGGGATGGCAAAAATCATGTATGTTTTTAAAACATCGACGTTTTCAACCAGAAACATCGATTTATTAACATCGATATTTTGCTTTCGATTTTTTCTTCACATATATATTTTGGTGCAAAAACATCCATGTTTTTTTAATTTTAATTTTTAAATTTTTTTATTAAATAAAGGGGTTTAAGCTCGTTGTAGAGAAACAGCAATTCACAGCAATATCGTTGTTTTGCATCATCCTCTTTATCACGCTGCACATTTCGTCTGTGCAATCTGAGAGAATTTCAGGTGGTTTTATTTCGGTGGTGTATGAATGGAAGTGACTTAAAGGATAAAGTAGCGAAACAAGATGTTCTTTATTGTTAATTTCATTCTTTACATTCGATAATAATTTTTATTAATATACTACTAACAAGCTGGTAATCAATCAATAAAATATATCCCTTTTACGTATAATTAAAAATCGATAGGAAAATAGCATGTTTATTAGTCTATAATTAAAACATCGATGTTTTTCGTCGATATTTTCATCGACATCGAAAACCCTTTAGCGATGTATCGAAACATCAATGTATCGATGTTGTGGTAAAATTTTCCATCACTAGATGTGGCACGTGCGGTAATGAAACCCCTACTGGAGGGATGCAGACGAACGCCACTCGTGTCAAAAAGCAAAAGTGGTAACGAGGAACGTTATTACCCAGAAACTTTAAGGTTATTCTTGTGACCGTCTGTCTAAATTTAATGGGTTCTAGTACCTGTCTAAATTTAAAGAGTTATACTATCTTTTGATTATAAACAGTCAAATACGTAATATTGATTGATTGATTGATTGATTGCTTTTTTCGTGTTTCCGGGCGCGTCAACTACTTCGGTCATTAGTCCCGTTAGTGTAGGGCATGCTTTTGTCTCGGGAGATGGCGGTGATCTTCCCCCGCTGGAAGGCGAGATCTGGCGCCGACCTACCGTCGGCTAGTGAGGTTTCCCCCTAACCTGGACTCTCCCACCAGCGGGGCACCACCCCAGCCGGGACACGCTCTAAGCTACCGACCGGTCTCCCGAAATATGTGGTAGTGTAGTGCATGTTAGTGTAAGTGTGTGTGTAAGGGGAGAGGATAGGACAAGGAAGAGGAAGGACAGATCGCGCGCGGTCCGTGGCCCGTTTGGTAACAAATGCGTAATATGTTTATTACATTATATAGTACAACGTTTCACAGACCGATGTGTCTACTTCTTCAGGTACATCAGGTGAAATTGTAAGAATAAAATAAATAGTAACCGTGACATTATACAGGTAAATTTTGTATAAGTTATATGATTAAATTCAATAAGACATTACGAATGCACAGATATTCAGATTCACATAAGAATAAACTTATTTGCATTGTTGCATTTAGGCGTGCGTAGCATCCTGTTTCAAGCATTATTAGAGCTAATTAAAGAAACCCTGTTCAGGTGAGAGTATAAGCCTGTGGACGAGTTGCAGGCGTATTTGTTTGGTATCTGTTTATCAACATGAACCAGAGTCAATGTCAAGGTCGTGCTCCCGATATCACTTCCATTCGTATTATGAAACGGCATTGCAAATCTTTATTTCGTCTGTCCTTCAGCTGGTTAAAATGATCAAACCGAAAAATAACTCACAACGGAGGGACAAAATGTCAAATACAAAATGTTTAAATGTTTCGCCCTTGCATTCTAAGATTTGCTTGCCCTTTTAAAATCACACTTATTTTCCTAAAACTTTTAATTGAATAGAAGGACAAATACTTCGCTAATATGATTTTTTTGAACTTTTGGAGAATTTAAAGAAAGCTAGGAATTATTAGGAAATTAAGAAAATATGCAATTTAAAACTTGAAATTTGAAGGCTTATTATTCTCTTTGGCGAAGAACAGAAACGTGCCGGAGGCACGTGAGGAGGACCGACATAACAACTTACCTCATTGTCCCAGCTCCCGTAGTTTAGGGTAAAGTGGCAATTTTTTCGAATAATGAATTGTATTTGGTACAAAATTGGTATCACCACCTACACTTATACCTATAAACTCACATATCTATAAACTCACCACCTACACTAATGTTCATATCTCTGGAACAACACTAACAGCCTTTACTTATGATACTTGTATCAGATTTGAACTAAAGAGGTTTTAATATGTTCGAGTTATGCATGACACACATCCGCATTCTCCATCCACCCATCCTCCATGTCGGTACGGGTTCGGTACGCCACGAATACGCTCGTTTAAAATGGTTCTCAGAAAACAGAAGAAGCAAACTGAAGCAATAGACACACACGCGCGCGCGCACGCGCACACACACACACACACACACACACACACACACACACACACATTGCCTATACAGGCAATTATTCTCTAATCGAGTACTGTAAGTCGATGTTACGATACGAATATCCTACTTTTTATTTACTTTGTATAAATTGCAATGAACTATTATTTTCATAGTAAATGCCACTTGTGCACGATGAATTCTCGATAAATCCACTCGTTGCTTTGCCACTTCGATTTATCGAGAATTACTTATACATTCGTGGTGTTATTTATGATAGGAATCAGTGATGTTAGTTATGATAGGAATCAGTGGTGTCTCCTCACTCTGGACCTAGGGCGTTGGCAGTGAAGGAATATGTTTACTCCCACTACACTTTCTGCAAACATATTTAGAGTAAAATTGTAATATATAACCAAAATCCTGATTTACTTTAAATTGTAATATTGGAAGAATAAAAGAAAGAAAGTCGCAAAATAACAAGGTGGGTGTCATAGTTTCTATTGCAAAGATTGGAACAATACATTTTAAAGTATTTAAAAATACATGCTCGTCGTTATTCCCATTCTTCGGTTGTTTTAAAAATTAAATGCTGAAATATTACAAGGTTAGGACGTGGTCGCCCATGCCTACTCGTCTCTTTTCTTCACAAGAAAGGGAAAAACTTTTGCACCAATGTTTCACTATCCATATCAAAAAATAACATAAATATCACGAGTATCGTTAAAGGCTGCAACGTGCAAAGGAGAACATGACAATCACGGACGCTCGCTCACTAGCAGGCTGTGGAATCGAGATCCCACGCCTTCACTGGCTTCGTCCAAAAGCTGGGGACGTCGGGCGCATGCGCTGCCGTCACTCGATCCGTCCTGAAGACGTTGGAGGCATTCGCCAACGGCCTGAAGTGTCCATGCACCCTGTCTATGTTGCATGGACGCGCTGGTACCGATCTATGACGCCGATCGCAAGGAAGACCGAATAAATGAAAAAATCTGAATAAACTGAAACAACAACAAAAATAGAGTCTTGGGCGTAGACACGCGACTTGCACACCCAAAGGAAACACCGCCGAAAGGAATGAGGATTGAAAGTATGTGACCGTCGCAAATACGAGACGATAGGCGGAAGAAATATAAGCGCGCGAAGTCTGCAACCCGCTGTACATCTTCGGAGCGTTTGTTGAAAGAAAACTAACGTGACTATGCCACTCACGAAATTTCTGCAAATACCCAGCAAGAATTGGAAACATGCCAACCAATTAGAAACGGCTTACCCTCAGAAAAGTATCATAGGCAATACCACGAACGCATTGGAAATTGTCGATTGGAAATTGCCGAGAATTTCCAAAGGACGAGTGGTATTTAATAATTTAATAGGACCATTCCACAAATGAAATTACGTCCAACGGGGTTTCAAATTGCGCCGAATATTGAAAAAAACTGAAAGCATGTTAAAATCAAAGAGGTTGTGTTATAGTACATACGCGGTTTATTGTACATCAACAAAGCGATCGATACTTACCACTTCCCAAAATAGATGAGTTGCAACTTATTATTGGGCAGTAGGGAGGGACGGTAAGAAAAATCGGATAGAAAAAGCGATACATTTTTTGGGATACACCTCCCTGAGTGGGGCATTTTATATGTACAGTTAAACTAAAAATTCATGCTCCAAAGTTATGAGAAAGTCTGTGTCATTCTGTAGCACCTCTAGTTCCAATCTGTACTTTACAAGATGTCGACATGTTCTCCTTGTTGATTTTCAACTTCGAACTTACTACATCTGTTGACATGACCATCATAATTATCTCACTTATTCTATGCCTTCAACAGGCTCTTCAAAAGGCCTTGGCATTAAAAATAAGATTCATTACACTATTAAAAATTCTTAAAGGTATCAGATTTACTTGCATGATGTGTTACGTGCATGATTAATGGGTTAACTAACTCAAATTTCATTCGTGAAATATTTCTATGAAAACCTTTCCTGCTTTGGAAATTCTCACAGAAATCTCCTCGTCACTTATCGGTTTGGCGGTTTAGTGACAATATGCACAATATTTAAAAGTATCAAATCAAGATTTTCTCAAAAACAGCTCCAAATTATGTCTTTAAACTTTTGACAGGATGTGTTTACCGTACTACATAAGATGACTTACACACGATTTTGTTCTATGCTTTTGTTGTGTTTTATTTACACAATTGTAATTTTTTGACATCTCTCTCACGTTGTTAATATTTACATCAACGATGATTTGTATATATTATTGAATTTGTTAAATGAATTGCTTCAAAAAAAGTCTAATAAAGTTTCACGAAACCTCAAATGTTTTCTGTGAAAATGAGCTAAAAATATCACCATTTTCAGATATGCTCAAACTCCCTTTTTTCGAAAAAGGATTCAAATTTTTTCTTTAAATTTTTTGAACGGATAGTGCTAAATGAACTGAATAACATGACATAAATGCATATTGATGTTTTTTAATCCAAATTTATTTATTTCAATGTCTCTCACACCATTACTATTTACATTACCAGCAATTTCCATACAATATTGCATTGTGAGTTGAAGTGCTTCAATTGATTTCCAAGCAGTTTCTCGCAAACTCAAAAGTTTTATGTAAAAAGAGCTTCAAATTTCGCATTTATATGCGCTTATAAGAGCTTCAAATTTCTCATAAAAATGCTTAAATGACATTTTCTCAAAAACGGCTCCAAAAATTTTCAACAAAAATTTCTATATATAACGAGGTTTTACACTTCTATAATATTCTTAAGTTCATATTTCAGTTCTATCATTAGGGGTATAAAAATTGAGAAAACTTGAAAAAATGTACTTTGGGCGACGATAGACGGTAAATACAAAATCACAAAGCTGCACATAAATACAAAATCACAATCTTCGTCAAGTTAACTTTGAACTGAAGAGAATTACAAGTTTACTGAGTTTTTATGTATTTGTTTTTATGTATAATAATATTAATAATAATAATAATAATAATAATAATAATAATAATAATGATAATAATAATACATTTTGGAATTCAAATCTAGATAAATTAGTATAATTAAGTATGTGCTCTATGAATTCCACTCCTAGGTTTGAAGAAAACTTTTTTTAACATCCCCTCGTTGCTGTTGGCAATTGTACGCCGTAGATATGTTTCATTTACGTCAGATGTCTTCTCTTGTCTGCAGTTTGGCTGACTCACCAGCTTATAGTCAGAATTTTAGTCCAGTTAGATAATTGAGACAATTTCTCTCACTTTGTAATTAGTCTTCGTTGCGGCTCTTGCTAACCTGTGATGGCGATCAGGGTTATGTTGCGAAAATTCAGAGCATGGTGTGCACCATGAAGAAAATATGACGGTTAGAATGCGCACAGAACAGTTAATCATGAGCAATTAAAGAGGGAACTTAACAATTAACAAGGGAAAAACGAAACAATTAAAGAGGAAAAAACTAAATGAAAGCAAAACGTCCGTCCGTCTGTCCATCCGTATGTGAACACTACTAGCACCTAAACCATTCGTACGATATTTTCCAAATTGAACATTTTTCCAAATTGTCGATCTGACTCTAGTTGAAGATTTGAAAATTTGAAAAAAATTCTTTAAAATTTGAGGGTACTTTACATGAAGTCCCCGGACAATTTCAAAATGTTTTCAAAAACGGCTCCAAGTTTTCTCTTTAAATTTATGTAAGAATAGAATAAAATACTCTTGTAAAGGTGGCATAGGTCCGATTTTCACGATTAGTTCTACAGTTTCGAAAATTGCAAAAGTTTGAATTTTTTCGGCGCCTTCTTACAATATAAAATTGAAGACACTGTACGGGTACGTACGGGCTGTTAACGTATTTTACTGTATCTCTATATTAACAAAATCAATCATCGTCGAGAAATTGTATTGAATTTTGACATCGTATCTAGTGAACCAAATATGTTGGTCCCCAGAAGTTCACTATAACCGGAGTCGACTGTAGTTGTACATTGAAATATATAGTGGTCATTGTGTGGCAAGAAAAGCAAATTTTGCTGGATAGTTTTACTTCCGCAAGGGTTTTTCTTATACGTCGGTGATGCTTCTCGCAGGCCCGGCGGATAATGTGGGTAATTGGTAGCTATCTCTCTAGAAAACATTCCAAGTGGGTAAAATACCCACTCGGAATGTTGGGTGAGAAGGCGGCGGCGCTAGCCGAATTCGTTTACTACGCTCCGTGAAGTCATGAAAGTTAGGCGAATTCGAGACTCGCGGGTTCCTGATTGGGTGACCGGCTAGGAACTCCGGGTTCTAACGGCGTCGAGCCCCTGGCCAAAGGGATAAAAGGCACTGACTGACTGCGACGTGACGAGACTCGACAAATACACTAATTACTCGAACAGTAATGATAGTAATTACTTAGTAACGGAGGATTTCTCCAACAAAAGCGCTCCACGCCCAACAAGGGTTCAGAGACGAGTTGCGTCAACGATGATGCAACAAAAAGAATATTGAAAAAAAAAGAATATTACATAAAAGTAAAATTCCAGAAATAAATGAAGTTTCTAGGTATCACGTCGACTCAAAACGTATACGCGATCAACTATGTTGCAAGATCGGCTCAACAGCATTCCGGGTTTACATGTTTACAGCGACATTACCATTTATTTATTTAACGTCAAAAACAGTTAAAACTGTGAATGACGTGCTATAAGGAGAAGTAAATTCTGTGTATGTTTTCAAAATTCTGTGATCCCTACAATAAGTCATATACTACCTGAATTTTGAATTAAAAAAAAAAGCTCCCTTGTAATAAAATCTATTTTCAAGGATAAATAAGCAATAAATTTTGGACTGTTATTCATGATGACCTTCGTCTAGGAATAATACCGCGTCAACATGGAAACGATAATTTGAACCCACTGAATACCAGAAGTCGTGCACAGATAATGAAGTTACGTTTATGTCCAGAAGCAAAACAAGAGGCCATTTCAGCATTTGCTCAATGGATCAGGGAAACTGGACGAAAATCCTGATCGGGATGGGGCTCATTGACCCAGAAGCTGCGATACAATACTTTTTACATATTGTTTAGAATTATACAGTCTAAATGGTAAATAATGCATTAAATATCACTGTTAAAATTAATGTTATTTTCCTTGTGATGCTCAGTATAGTCTCTAATTGTATAGAAACAGTTATGTAGCAGAAATGATTTCACTTTGGATTGAAACTTTTCTATCGAATTTAATCGTTTAATGTCATCTGGCAAAGTGTTGTAAAATAATGTACATGTATTGTATGTGATTTTTTTGTAATGCTCTGTTGATACTGTCACCTGATGAATATCATTTCTACGTCAAGTGTTATAGTAATAGACCGGCATTTTCTGAAAATATATTCCCGTCCTTAAGCAAGTCATTTTTGACAAAAACCACTGATTGGTAAATCATCAGACAGGGTAAAGGTAAAATTCCTAGATTAATGAAAAGAGGATTACAAGAATCACGTGGGTGGGATTTGGTTATTATTCGTACAATTCTTTTTTGTAATCTAAAAGTTTTGTTGCTTTAACATCAGTCAATGGTACACCGTTCATTTTCAATGGAGCACATAATTGTTTATTTGAACCAACCAACCTTATTTCATTTGACCAACAAAACCGATTCACAAAAATTGTTAAATGAGTTTATATTTAAAAAATGCAAAGCGCAGCCCTATTTTTCATGGCAAAAATTAACTCTGCTGAAGTCACATAAGATAAATATGACTAGGGAGTGGATTTTAATGAAAGTCATTTTTTTTACACTTTAGAATAATGTCGTTTAGTACAGAAATTCATTTTATGTAATGACAAAAGGAAATGACGCATTTTGATAGGTCATTATTTTTCATTTTTGTCGATTTCGACTAATAAGTCATTTTTTTACCTTTTTCCGCCATTTGTAATGAATTGTTCGCTGATTTCATTGAATTTAATGTCATTTTAATGGTACTTGCTTCAAATAATATTTATGAGATGCAACAAATGTTCTTCACAGAAATACTCAGTAACCTATTTGGTTTGTTAGCTCAGAAATTGTTTTGATAGCCGTTGTGTGTAATTCTTGTGACGTATATCAACGCCATTGCCTGTTGGGCGATTGCGTGATTGCGATTGTTAGCAAAAGACAATGCATATTGTTGAGTAGTTTAGCTTTTATGAGGATTTAAGTACTTGGAACCGTGTAGTTTTTGACAGCAGTGTAATGCTTTATCATTTTTATGAGTAATGTAGGAAAATTAGGATTTTTGTATAAGTGTAATGTAGTCAATGTGTCGAGAAAAAATATTTTGATGGGTAGTTTTTCTTCTCCGGTCGTTTTCTTAAACTCCAGTATTGCGACTCCGCGACTTCCAGATGTCGCGTTTTCAAAATTTTCGAAAAACGGTAAGAGCAAAAATATATTTTTTTAAAAGTTTGAATAGCCCACAAATATCACAATATTCTATATATAAAGAAAATATTTTTTGCTTAATTGGCTTTGCCAGCTGAACCTTAGCCAGCAAAGCCGTCAATTTTTGGAAAACGCCTTGGAGCAAAACCTTTTTTTATATATATTTGAAAAGAAGAAAAACAGCACAAAATTCTGGTTATAAAGAAAATGTGTATTACAGACATGGATTTGCCAACTAACGGACGTGCTACTCGTGCCCTGAAAGAGCATCTTTTTCTAGTGGCAGTCTAAAGAAAATATTAAGACATTCTTTTTTTCAGACTTTTTTGCATCCAAAGAAAAGTACTCTGCAATGGTGCACATGCACAATCTGAGTATTCAGCTTGATCGCACATCACTGGTAAAATGAGTTAAAATATTATTTAATAAAATTTAAGTGTTATTAAATCAATAAACAATTAATGTGTTCTTCAGATTTAAAAGACAAGAAAGAACATGTATCTTCAAAAACACGCCGTAGGATGGCACTGAGTGTAATACTGGCTTAGGCTCAAGGTACTAGCTGAAATATGCCACTTTTGCACAAACTGGAACAGAAATACGTTCAGGGCTAAAACATTTCTATTTGGAATTCATAGGTTATTATTAATGGAAACATTGAAACTGTTCGAGATAAATATTTTTGCATAATGATACGAGATTAAAATATCAAACTCAAATTATAAAGAAAACGTGATTTGGATGAATTTTGCCCAGAAAGTCACATATTTTTAGATTTGAAACTGATATAAGTTTGCACAATTATTCAGCAAGTGGGACAATCTGAAAAGTTGACATAAAGAACACAACACATTTAAATACCTGGTACTTTCATAGAATACTTCCCTTTAAAAATTCTAGTTTAAATGAATGCTGTATACTTCTGAGTGTTCTTTTTGACTCATTCTTAGTCCGTAAAACCAGTTCTACAGGAATCCAGGTGGTCCTATTTCTCCAGCCGGTATCCATTTCAAAAACACTTGTCTTAAACCAAGACATGAGTTATAAAGGCCGAAAGAAAAATATTCTTCTGATAGAGTACTCTTCTGTAAACTCGCCGAAACTGGAACCTTTGCCAAAAACGGACTAGGGAGATGTCGTTTGCTTAACTATTGCATTTCAACTCAAAATGTTAGTCATTGAACGATCATTTATTCAGAAGTAACGAATTATTATTATTATTATTATTATTATTATTATTATTATTATTATTATTATTATTATTATTATTATTATTATTATTGTTGTTGTTGTTGTTGTTGTTATCATAATTTTTCCTCTACATCACGACTAAAGATGTTATGAAAGAATGTGGTAAAAATAGTATTACGTAACCATTACTTATGACGAGAAAATGCGAGCTGTTTTAGCACCACTACTTTTTAATTTATTTAACATCAGAAATAGTGTAATAGAAATTACTTGCAAAGGCAAATCAGCTACAGATTTTGGCTCTTATCCCTCATCTTGCCCTTCGTGATAGAATTGTCTTACTGCCTCGAGAACATAGTAAACTGTAATTTGAATAACTAGATTTACGTTATGTTACGTAAAGTTACGTTACACTACGTTTAACTACACGGTCTCTCCATTTCGTGATAAGAATGGCCAGAAAATTGAATTTAATATAAAATTAAAATGACTTTTTGAGTCTTTGATATTTAATTACATGGTTCTAACGTAAGTATAGGTATCTCCTTTTGAACAAGTAAATAAATGCTTACATTATAATATTAGAATTTTTACTCACAGTACTGGGTCTACTTTATGTTACACTTTAGTGCCTGACATTACAGCGTGTGTAATGTTTGCTCGGGTCCAGCTGGTCCATCTAATACGTTATCATAATTACTTTTATAGATTATTACTAGGGGCGGATTTTGATTACCTAAAAAATCACCAAAACTGGCCAATAAAATGCTCTTTAAATGATTTTAAAATGCCCCAAAAGCAAAGAAAAATGACGTAAAAAATTGGTTCAAACCAGTTCAGATGAACAACTGAAGCTGTTCGATATGTTATTCCTACACTAAACGCCATTGTTCTAAAGTGAAAAAAAAGACATTTCATTAAAATACGCCCCCTAATCATTACTTATTCAGAGGTTTTCGGCTAACGAAAGCAATAGAGGCCCCCTAAAGCGCTGTCTACTGCGCAACAAGTTGCTTCACTCATCGGTGTTCGTCTTCCCTTCCTGTGCGACCGCGGCTTCACCGCAGCTGTATATTTCGCTCCTTCCGATGTCCGCGAGGCGTGTTGATAACGGAAGCGAGTGGGAGAATGGAAACAGTGAAGAAAATGTTTCCCGCCGATGGCACGCAAATTCGATCATACACTTAGGGATGGCAAAACAAAAACATCGATGTTTTCCACCAGAAACGTCGATATATTAACATCGATATATTGCCTTCGATGTTTTCTTCACATCGATATTTTGTTGCAAAAACAACGATTTTTTTTTAATTTTAATTTTTTAATTTTTTTATGAAATAAAGGGGTTTAGGCACGTTGTAGAGTAGCAGCAATCCATAGCAATATCGTTGTTTTGCGTCATCTTCTTTATCACGCTACACATTTCGCCTGCGCAAGAAGATAATTTTAGGTGTTTTATTTCGATGGTGTATGAATGGAAGTGACAAAAGGGTAAAGTAGCGAAACATGATGTTTATTGTTAATTTTATTTTTTACATTCGATAATAATTTTTATGAGCATACTACTAACTTGCTGGTAACCAAATAATAAAATATATCCCTTTTACGTACTGTAATTAAAAATGAAAAGGAAAATTGCATGTTTATTAGTCTATAATTAAAACAAAGATGTTTTCATGACATCGAAAACCCTTTAGCGATGTATCGAAACATCGATGTATCGATGTTTTGGTAAAATTTGCCATCACTACATACACTAGACACCAACACACTTGCGAACTTTTCCGAGCTGGTGCCAACAGAATAGGAGGCCCTTCGAGATAGCACATTCTCGAGACACAAGGGACAAACAAGCCTACCCAAGTTGGGACTCGAACCCGCGATCGTTCAAAACCACCCTAATTATCAATACATATTTAAGCTTAAGAAGAAGATATGGAGACCTGATAATACAGTCTGTGAATAATAACGACAATTTATTTATTTATTTAGTCAAAAACAGTCAAAAACAGTCAAAAACAGTCAAAAACTGTATGTGACATATGGGGGAGAAAATCATCTGCGCACGCTTTCTTGAGTTTCAGAATCCCTTCCCAACAATTTAACTATTAATAGTTGAAAGATTAATAATAATAATAATAATAATAATAATAATAACAACAAATTTAAAAAAGCGAGAGATTAACATTTCAAAAACTAGATATTTTCGTTGCCAAATTATAGAAAACTTATTTTTAACGGTAAAGAAACGAAAAGACTTGATTTTTCTGTATTGTTAACAAAATAGAAACCCACCCTAAGCTCTACTACCACTACAAGCAAAGGAACGTTCAACAAAACGTGCGCATAGTGAAGCTACATTTACGTCTAGAAGCGAATCAAGGGGCCATCTCAGCATTTGCTCAATGGATCAGATCGAGATGGAGGTCATTGACCCGGAAAAACATTATTTGTTACAGGCATATTGAGTCTTTTTTTTTAAATTATACAATGCAAATGTAAACTAATTCATTATACTATATCTTGTTTTTGTTAAAGTAAACATTGTTTCTTTTTGGCGATCTGTTATCGGCGATCGTATAGTCTCTAATTTTATTTGGCGATCGTATAGTCTCTAATTGTATAGAAACAGTTTTGCAGCAGAAAAGATTTTACTTTTAATTTAAATTTGTGTACCAATTTTAATTGTTTAATTTCATCTGGCAATGCATTGCAAAGTAGCGTACATGTATTGTATGTGGATTTCTTGCAGTGAGCTGTTGATACTGACACTTGATGAACATGATTTCTACGTCGAGTATTGTAACTATAAATATCAGTATTACATGAAAATATGTTCCCACCGTTAAGTAAGTCAGTTTTGACAAATACTACAGATTCATAAATAAATAGGCAAGGCAATGGTAAGATTCCAAGTTCAATGAAAAGAGGCTTGCACGGATTGATTGATTGAAGAAAGCTCGTACTGAACCAGCCTTCTGTAGGAACTAAAGATTGAGGAGGATTTTCGGTATTACGATTGTTCGTGATACCTAAGTTCAAGTGAATTGCACTAAAAATACGAGGACATTCGGAGTTAGACTGTTGCCGATAGTCGGACATTGTGTTTGATAAATTTTGAAAGAATACAAATTCTTGAAGTTAAAATTTGCGATAGCCGTTCAAGAAGTATCCTCAAGAATTGGAAGTTTGTCACAGGCGTCGACTTTCGTGAGTGGCGGCAACTGATAGGGACTTATCAGTAAAATTAAAGACGTTCACGGTAACTTAACGCATGGAACTGCACGTGTCACCGGCCAAGTCGTTAGAAAAACCGGCAGTGGTGAACTCAAAAGCCTTACGCCCCAGAAGCAAGTAAAAACTCATGATCATCACTTCTATTACGTATTATGTTCATTGCCTGTCTCCCTGTTGGTCTTCCGATATTTATCTCTCTTCTTGCCTTACGTTTCAGAACCTGCACTGGAGGCTTGTTTTACTGCATTTTTTCATATCTTCCGCCGATAACTGACTACTTTTTTACATTCTCGTTTACGTGGTATAGAGAAATATTGACATGCTACCGATTTGTTTAAAAAAACATTTTGTGGGATGCCGATACTGAATAAGTGGATTTTTCTCGCTTCTACTTTATTATTTTACTTTCTTGTGCAGGTAGGGTTGTCAATATCTACATTTTGATGGATTTTGATGTTTTTTTTCCCAAAATGTCTGTTTGTGAAAAATACTAGCGCCTAAACTGTACACAAGATGTTTCTCATAATAGATAGTCCCCGATTGATGTAGGTGATGTTGCGGCCCCTCGAAATTAAAGTGGATATTTTAATTCCTGTAGGTACTTTACACATACTTTACACAATTTTCTCGAAAATTGCTCTATTCTTTTTTTCAAGAAGAGCAAAGAATGTTTATGAAAGTGACTTAAACTGATTTGCAATAAAACCTCTGAATTTTCGGAAATTGCAAATATTATAAATTTTTCGACCCTTCCTACGTTGATTACACAATTTTTTTTGTTAATGAAACCTTTCTTCAAAATTAAATCCTTAAATAATGTCATACATTTGTAGAAATTATGAGGAATTTTTGCAAAATTTTGAGTGAAATTGCGAAGAAAAATACTTGAAAAACGGCTGTAAAATTTATCTTTATATTTTTTCCTCGAATAGAGCACATCTCACTTAATAATTCAGCATAGATCTTATTTTCATTAAAAAGTCTTAGATGTAAGCGTTATCCTACCATGACAGGTATCCAGCTATCACCTTTTGCCTGCAATACATTGTTAATTTGAAGCAAAATTCGACAACCTGAGTGTTCGATCCCCAGTGAATCTCCACCACAAGGCAAATTCGGGTGACATGATACGGGCCATGTCTAAGTTCCGACACCCACACGTTACCTGGGGGCCATGTTGCTGTCTACCGACCTTTCTAAAGAACGGTTTTCCTAAGGATGAGCCAAAGTGACAGCTAGTGCTGGCAACATAACTGAAGGTTTTGTGGTCGTTGTGCCCTCGAGCCCATTAGACTCCCTTCCTGCATTCATTCGTTTGCAGTTGACTAACTTGTAAATGGCTTCGACGCTTCCTTTTGTGATGTCCTCGTCCGACAAAAATATAATGCGCCGCGAGAAATAATTGAAATCAGGAAGTGCAGTGTTATGAGCTCTTCTGTAATTTTTTTCTATAAACATTACATTAAATTTACTTTTTGTGTGATAAATATTATGTTTATTTTAAAACCGAAATGCGTACTGGTGCACGTGTTTCCGTCTATTGTGCTGTTGTGTGGCGAGCTGTGATTGAGCGCTTTCTATTTACATTCGTTGCAGTTTTCTTTTACTGATTGTGGACAGGCCGGCGAAGTAAAATTTTCTGGCGTATGGAGTAAATTAGAATTAGGGGGGATAGGGTGAAGAGAGAGAATTCAAAATACATATTTTTAACATAATAATAACATATATACCCTATATTTTTTAAGTTTACAATAACATTTACGCACCGTTTAAAAAACGTATTTCAATATCTAATAAACTATTTTAATGCAACTGTTGCTCTTCGTACTTTGTTATTTATAAAATCATTAATTAATTTTGTCATATCTAATGCTTTCGCTGCTTCTTGATGAATGTTCAAAAGAGCTAATGAGTTTAAACGTTTTTGCACCATTGTTGTTCGAAGATAATTTTTTAACCGTCGCATTGCAGAAAACGACCTTTCGCAAGTACGTGATGAATTCGGCACAACAAGTAAAAACTTTACCAACTTCTCGAGTTCATAGCACAAATGTAGAACCCATGGTGGAAATATTTCCACCATGGTAGAACCGAAGATTCTTTCGAAAATTTTATAATATCGTGGAGTGAAGTAATTGCATAATTTTGTTTCGATGCTATATTTAAAAACATGTCACGATCAAGTATAAGCTTACTTCGATCCAAGTTAAATTCTTCGTCATCGTTATTTTGATTATAAAACTCTACAATAGCATCTACCTCAGGAGTCTCCAATTACAAAATTTTCTCATGTATTTAAAAATGACATAGTATAAGAATCAAAGCGGGTTTTAAACGACGTAAGAACTTGGTCTAATATTTCAAAAAATATTTTTCTATAATAATCGGACTCAGAAAAATTATGTTGGGTTTCTGTAGACGAATATTTATACCGTTTAGGAACTTTCTTTGCTCATTTTATTTCCGGTTCATCAATGTCTAAACGTGCCGCTTCTTGGACAACATTATTCCACAGACTTTCAAATTGTGAATTTCGCATTTCGTTCATTTGATCTTCCAACAATTTTAATCATTTTATACCCTTCATTAACGCAGAACTCAAGTTTTTGAAGTTGGGTGTTTAACATTTCGATAACGTTCAAAAATTGCAATCGAAATATGCGATAAAAAGAAGAAATCAAATGACATCAAATTTCTTTGAAATCCATCTGCTTTTGCTGAGACGCTAGTCTGCTTATCTGTCGTATTCCAATTGTTCGAAAAATGTTAAAGCGCGGCTTTATAATTGTCTCCTGCTTGAAGAGTTTTAAGAGATTTGACTCGCATACACCACCTAAATAAACAATGAAATTGTAAGACATTCATATAAATACATATTTTCATATTTATACTATAACATTAATAAGATATTTTACCTGGTTGGGCAAAATGGAGATATAGTAGGACTCGTTTCTGATTGCAAATCTTTGAAGATTGCTAATCGCTTTGGGGAATTTCTTAAGAAATTTATTAGTTCTTTGAAGGTACCAATAAAGTTTCTTGCACTGTAGACATCTTCCATTGCATCTTGTACAACAAGGTTAAGAGTGTGCAATGTACAAATAAAGCTCCAGGTTCTTTTTCAATTATGACTTTTCAAACCAGAAATTTTGCCGCTCATGTTAGATGCCCCATCGTAACATTGTCCTCGTAAATGATTGAAACTTAAGTCAAATCGCATAAAAATGTCTTCAGTGATTTTCAATAAAGCGTTTGATGTTATACTATAGTATATCATATCATACTCATATCATATGAGTCTGATAAAAACTAACAAAAATCTCTTGAATTGTTAAATCGTCCAAAACAGTCCGCAGACAAATCGACACTTGTTCCATTCGTGAAGCATCGGAAGTTTCATCTACTATTAACGAAAACAGCTTTGCGGACTTTATAAGTTGTAATTTTTGTCTTAGGATCTCATTTGACATGCATTCCAATATTTCATTAATACTATCATGATGCAACCACGTACTTTGTGATCTAGTTAACCAAGTGGCGAGTTCCACCGAATCGTTGCTTCTTGTTTGTAAAAATTGTATGAGGTTTGATTGTTCGTCATTGCCACTTCCGCGTAACGCTAAACCTTGTCTTGCTAATAAATTTACAGTACTAAATATTTTTTCCAAAGCAGTTCAATTGTCCATCATTTCTTTTTGTTTTTGATCAGATAATCGTTCACACTTTTATTTTTTGAACTACATATTGCTTGTGCACAAGATAAATGTAATTCTCCAGATTCGTGTTTCTTGAAAGCAATGACTGCATTTTTCCAACAATTGAAGCCATCTTCAACGAACGCTTTTAAAGATACCTGGCAGCTAGAACTTGAAGAAATGGGCAACTGCTTTTCCTTAGCTTCAATGCAAATTGTACATATAGCTTGCATTTCCGGGTTAAGTGACAACCAGTTATAAGTATTTTGCCAACGTTTAAAAGCAGCAGGTACTTTTCTCCTGAAAATTAACGTAAAAATAAATATTTTAAATAAAATATAAATAATATTACCGTATTAAAGGCAATTCAAAAAATGTATATACAACTGAATGCAAATGAAATTAAAAGTTGTATTGGAATTCAAAAATTAAAAAAGTAATTTAATATAATTAAATTTTTCTCTATTTACATTTTATATAGAATCTAAAATTAATAATTTTTAAATGAAAATGTACCTGGAGTAGAACAGTGTGGAGAGGGTGCTGAGTAGAATGGCTTAAGAGTTTTCGTTGTAGTATTTTCTACCTTATTTATTGTGCTGGATTGCACATCTGATAACAAAGTAGATGTATCCTAAATAAAATAAAATAAATATAAATACAAAATATAAACGTTTTTAACAAAACTATTGGTATATATTTATGAAAATGCTAATACTTCGTTAGAATTTGTTGAAAAAAAGATAAAATTGTTCCTTGTTTCTTTCTTTTACTCGTATTGATTGCGTAAATTGAAATTGAAGATAATGAAAGTGACAATTAAAAATCGTTAATTTTTGACACAAATCTGAAGCACAGACGTGAAATCATCTGTGTACTATGCCTGAATAAAATGAGTTCGCTATTCGAATGTTAGCTATGCCCAAGACAGACGGGCATAGCCCGTTATCTTATTTATAACAGAAATGTATCAGTTACATTTTCGATTGATTCGTAAACATTGACAATCATATCTTGCAGCGTCGCAACGACACAGCATTTAGTTTGAAATATTATATTTGCTTTCCGGAATTATTCATGGACTTTTACACATAACTTAAAGGGATTTAATCATAATTAAATTGTAATAATATTTATAATTACTATGTCTATTTTAAAATCATAAAAAATGTTATTATTGCTTCAAAAATTTTATTATTTGTCTGTTTTTCAAAAAATTAATATTTATTTTCAATACTTTTGGGGTATGGAATTCCATACGCAGATATTTTCGAGGTACGGAGTGCTCCATACACTCCAGACAATCAGCGCCGCCTATGATTGTGGAAGCATGCTAAGAGATTTTCCACATACGTAATTAAATTTAAATATTTCCCGGACTCGCGTACGTTCATATACCTCAGCGAAACTCTGCATAGGGATGTTTTCACAGGAGTCATTAGCACTTAACGAAGGGGCGTGTCTAAACAGCTGTCACGGCGGAGGGATACTTCTCTGAAATACATGTGATGTTCACTTGCTACGCGAACTGTCACTTTGGCTCATCCTTAGGAAAATTCTTCTATAGTAAGAGATTTCCACCGACATTTCCGCTAGGTGTTAGGAGCTTTCCACTGGAAAATAGGATAATGATTCACAGGAAGAGGCACACCTCACATTGATTTTCTCAAGTGTCTTGTAGACTCTTTGCCAGGCTATATGTTTGTAATTTTATGAATGCATACATTGTTGTTGTGCCTTCAAAATGTTTATTTATAATGTTAAGAACGTCATCGTAAACAATTGGATCCATTAAATACTTCTTATTTATTTCAAACCAGTGCTCCATACGACACAGTTTATTCGTACATTCATAGGCGGGCTCAGCCTAAAACAATAGGGGACAACTATATTTCTGTATTTTTCTAGAAAATTAACAAAACAAACAAGGAGGATGTAATTATAAATTTAATGAAACAATTAACAAATATGCGATTAACTACGATATTTCCAATGCTGCCTATGACATTTCATCAGCTGTTATGATGCCATCCCATCGGGACCTTACACGTCACTACAGTGACGTCACTATGGTGGCGTTCAACCTTCCGATTGGATTACACCGTAATAGCTGATTTACTTGGGAGGCTAGGAACAAATCGCAGTATATCTGCTGAATCAGTCCATCTCTCCATGCGATATTCCATGTAGTTTCGTGGGGAACAGAGGAACATGTTGATTTTTTCAACCTGAAATGGCTCTTATTGTCTAATATAATTCATATGAAACTCTGATTTAATAAAATAATGGTATATATACCGGGTGTCCCACCAACTGTGGGTCACCCTCGTATCTCCTAAACGGTTCATGATGTCGAAATGCAGTTTTCGCTCAACAATGCGGAATCATGGGGCAAGTTATATGACGTAAAGATTTTGCTCGTAATGGTTTTAGTTTCCGAGAAATTTAATTATCTTCGATTTTTAAATGGAACTGTATATTTTTTTCAATCACAATGGGTAGATCATAAAAAGAGGAATACAATGATGTTTCATTTGTTAATGCTTTGACAGTAGTTTGACTATAAAATAATATTTTCTGACGTGTGATTTTAAATTAAACCGACAAAATTTCCTTTAGAATCCCTTGCAACTGTCGCCTTTGGGGACGGTGGCCTTGGCTTCCTGGCGCCGCCGCCGCCCGTATCAGCCTCAGCGCCACGAAGGCCACCTCGCCCAAAGGCGACACTTGCAAGAGCACAGTTCCCACCGATCAGCGGTAGGGTACACATCGCGTTCCGCTCTGCTCACTAACAGCGAAAGTTAAGTACTGTTTCGACGAGTTTACTTAGTTTAAAGTATTAGAGGCAGAGTGAAGTGTAGTGTATTATACGTACAGGTTTTCTCGAGCCCCGGAATACCTACCCCCACTCCTTTGCCAACATTAGTTGAATCAAGAATAAGTGATAACAACGAGCATTGTGGACAAAATCTGATAACCAGAAATGTTCGCTTCCATGTAATAGAAACTATTTTGCATCGAAAAACGAACTACAAAGTTGATATAAAATTCCTTGTCAAAATAACCAAACTCCCCACTCCTGGGGCAACGAGCGAAGCGAGGGCTCAAGAAAACGAGCGCGGATAATACAGAGCGCTGCACAAAGCAAATCTAATTATGTCCAATAATTAGTAGCAGTGCAGTGCCGCCCAGCCCTGGCTTAGGCCAGAGCATCGCCGAAGTCACGGCGGCCGTGTACGGCACGAGCGCCATGGACACATCACCCAGCCCAACACAGAATCATCAACAGGAACATCTGGAAGCGGAAGAACAGCAAAGAATTCGTGACTTGCAGCGAAATTCGGCCGGCCGTATCGTGGCTAGAGGCGGCTATCAGCTGGCAACCGAAACACCACTCTTGAACAATGCCGATAACGGCATTCCCGAGGTTAGTAACCATGACTTAGACAGCGGCCTCGCCCTAGGCCAAAATACCCAAGGGCCTTCTAGTAACGGTACCAGCAATGTAAACTTTAA
Source organism: Teleogryllus occipitalis (assembly GCA_011170035.1). NCBI lineage: Eukaryota > Metazoa > Arthropoda > Insecta > Orthoptera > Gryllidae > Teleogryllus > Teleogryllus occipitalis. The sequence continues at coordinate 78,659 of BLKR01001752.1, forward strand.
GAACAACAGTGGAAAAAGAAGTTTCAATAATAGAAGTGATGAATCATTACCGAACCAAATATCATCAAGTAGCACAGACAACGCATATTTAGTACCGGTTGAAAACAGATACGCACCACTAGAGAAACTAAATAAAGAACCTAGGTTCATCTACATTAAACGACACTTCGAATCAAGAAAACGAAAATGTCAAAATTCTTCCTATTTATGTTAACGATATTGAAAGCATTGCAGAAGTCATCAGGGAAATAAAAACTAAAACAACTAATCAGTTCACCTCGGATATTAAAAACAATCGAATCAAACTAATGTTCAGAACCATTATAGATTTCAAAAAGGCTATAAAACATTTAATTAATACCAGTAGGAGATTCCACACGTATAAGGACCCCGCACAAGAAGTTTTCTAGTGTTGAGAAACTTACACACATCAATTACCCAAGAAGAAATATACGAGGATCTGAAGGAAAAGGGTTCTTCATTAATTAGTATCAAAACACTATATAAAAACAACACCCATACCTGTCGTAGCCACAGAATTTAATGGTCGACACAGTATTGAATCAGTGCTCCAAATTAAACAAATTTGTAATTTGAGTGTTAAACCTGAACAAAGACGAAAAAAGAGGCCTTGTCTAATGTCTGCGCTGTATGGACTTTGGGCACACCAAAAATAACTGCAATCACACAATCGCTTGTATTTACTGTGAAAAAAATCATTCAGTAAATTCTCCCCAATGGAAACAAGTACCGATTTGTAAGAACTGCAAGTGCCCCCACCGTGCAGATGTACGAATAAGGAATTCCCCTCTACAAAAAGCTTATAGAACCCCTCCAACAAATGCACAAGCAAGAAATCCAAAAACTAAATCAAACAATGGCAGGCCTCCCGCACCCCGACTCTCCACTTACAACTTCCCAATTCTCCAATCAATCAAATTCCAAACTTCACCTATATGAATAATCAACCTAAAACAAATCCAAATAACCATTTGAATCAAAAGCCCATGGAATCAACTCATCCGTATTCCTAATCAAATTAATAACTCGTTTATGCACACACTAATTAATTCCATCACAGACTATATAATAAATACCATTCATCATTAGCAACATACAAAACTCATTCTCAGCGTATTTTAATATTAACAATGGCAGTACACCTTAGCAATTTAAATCTACTACACTGGAATGCAAATGGCATTACCAATAAAACTAGAGGTGCTACAGAATGGCACAGACTTTCTCGTACCAAATGTTTCTAATTTCCTTGCTGTGTTCTGGCTTTTAAGGACTTGCTCCATTCTCTGGCCACCTGCCATCCATCGTACCCAAAGTACATTTTTTTGACAATTTCACAACGTTTTGGTTTCCTAGTAGTACAACTGAATCGATACTTCAAGAATATTGAAGAAGAGTAAAAACTCGTCCTAAATAGTTTTCATTGAAAAATTCGAAGTTTTTAAGAAAATGGCGATTAGGCATTACTGTAAATGCGAAAATTCAGCTCTTTTTCACAGGAATCTATTGAGTTTTCGAAAAAGTTCATTTGAAGCACATCCACTCACAAATGTAATAATGCATAAAAATTGATGGATAACAACGTGAGAGGTATTTAAAAAAATACATTCGTGTCATTTCAAAAACAAAACAAAAGAATACACCAAAATGAACGTTTTACGTCATACTAAGCAGTGCAATTAGCACTATCTATTGGAAAAATTTGAAGAAAAAATTTTGGGCCATTTTTGAGAAAATGGCGTTTGAGCGTTTCTGATAATTTTGAGCTCATTTTTACAGAAAACTGTTGTTTTCTAGAAACTTTATTTGACATTATGTAAAGTACATGTGCACATAATTATCATAATGTGACGAAATCGCCTTCGATGTAAATATTATCGACGTGAGAGACAAGTCAAAAAAATTTCATTTTTGAAACTTTTGAGAAAACAAAAGAATAGGGCAATATGACATTTATATCGTCGTATAGGATTTGTTTGGCAATAACCTTATCAAGAATTTAAAGAAAAAAATTGGAGCCGTTTTTGAAAACATCTTGTTATTGTTATTTTTTAAAATTGCAAATATTGCGCGCACTATTGCACGAAAACTACTAAAATTTTTAAAAAAATCTACATGACCTAATTGAAAGAATTATTTATGCACAACAAATTTCATTTGAAGGAAAATTCTCTGTATTCAATTTTGTAATTTTACGAAGACGCCGAAAAAAAATCAAACTTTTGCAATTTTCGAAAATTAAGAGTTAACCGTGAAAATCGGACGTATTCCACTTTTATAAGTGTACTTAACTCTATTCTTGCAAGAAATTTAAAGAAACAATTGGGAGTCGTTTTGGAGAAAATTTAGAAAATGTCCAGGAAGCTTCATGTAAAGTACTTCCAAATTTTAAAGAATGTTTTTCAAAATTTCAAAGTTTCAACTGGAGCCAGGTCGACCATGCATTCTTCAATTTGGAAGAGATCGTATGTATGGTTTAGGCGCTAGTAGTGTTCACAGATGGACGGCCGGCCGGATGGACGTTTTGAAAAAAAAAAACAAACACTTTTGGGTATCAGGGGACCCCAAAACGTGTATTTCCGTTGAAATCTCGAAATCGATTTTTCGCAGCATTACAGAACTTTCTCTATACTATATGTATAGTACTCCCGTAATACGTAGGTATACGAGAAAGTAAAACGAACTTAATCATTTCCTGAAGGCTAAACAAATCAAAATAGCCTTCATAAACGAATCCCATCTTAAAAGCAATGAAGTATTCAACATACCGGGTTGCAATTTACTCAGTAACGATAGACTAAACAGTAATGGAGGAGAAGTCATACTCCTTATTGAAAAATCTGTCCCATATATTCAAGTAAATCTCCCCAATACGCCTGGCGTAAAAATGACAGCAATTAAATGTCCATTAAACAATAGATTTCTAACCCTGATTGCAGTATACAAATCCCCATGTATAAAAATACAAGACACAAACATAGAATCATTATTTCATCTGAACTCCCCCACCCTACTCATTGGAGATCTAAAAAAACAAACAAAAACACACACACACACACACCAATAGGAGCTGTAGAACTACAAATAATGTCGGCCATCACTTATTAAAACTAATAACTGATCTAAATTTAAGAACTTCAATCCCACCAGAACCAACACTTTATCCATTCGACACGAACAAACCCCCAGACATTTTGGATATCGCAATGAAGAACACACAAACTACATTCTACTCAACTCCCCTATCGGAAGTGGAGTCAGACCATTTGCCAATCATCATCACAACACACACCCCGTCTTCACCACACCCACTCACATATTAAACACGAACAACATAAACTGTAAGGAATTCAGAAAAATAATAACAAACAAAATCCCTACTTTCAAATATTTAAACACCCTATTGGAAATAGAAAAAGCAATTTCATACTTACGTGATACAGTTACCGACACTATTAAACAATTACACTCCAATAGACCCCTCATCACACACAAAACATTTAACAAGATACTGCCAGAAAAATTACTAACAATAATCAACACTAGGAACAGAACCAGAAGATTATGGGCCAAATAGAGAACAACACAGTTAAAGAAATAATTTAACCTTTTAAATTCAATAACAAAGCAATAAATGACTGTCATTGCTCATCCTACAACAAACTTATAAAATCATTAAGTACAACCAATAATTCTCTCTGGAAGTTCACTAAAAAATTCTAAAAAAGAAAAATAGCATCCCACTTCTAAATACGACAACGGGGAAAAAATTCGCCCCATTTGACAAAGCCGAAGCATTGGCCGATCATTTTGAAACAACATTAACACTCAACAACACACACTCATTCCGACCATGCGATGATATTATAGACAGTTTCAGCCCCGAACTATGATGTACCACATAAGATAAAATTCATATCCTCAAATAAGTGAAAAAATAAATTGTAAAACTCCCACAAAAGAAACCCCTGGCCACGATAAAATCACCAATAAGATTCTAAAAAACTTCCCACCTTCAACTACAGTCTACATCCCTACATAAACAACATATATAACTTAATAATAAGAATTGGATATCACCCTATAGTATGGAAAAACTCAACCATAATCCCCATTCCAAAACCATACAAAAACCATAGCAATGTAGAAAACTACAGACAGATAAGTTTACTAACCACACTTTCAAAAATTCTTGAGAAACTAATTCTAAAAAGGTTAAATAGCTACCTACAAACAACCCAAATTACTCTATTACACCAGTTTGGCTCAACTACTCAAGACTCTCAGAAAATATCCACACAGCCTTTCAAAACAAACATCATAAACCGGTGGCCGAGATTGCTAAGGCAGTAGTGTCGTAGTGATCTCGGACCGAAGGGTAGTGGGTTCGAGTCCCGCCTCGGGCATGGTTGAATTTGTGTTCGTCCTTTCACCGCTTATCACCATATTGTTTCATCTTCGTAGTTATCATACTGTTATCTCCAATAGTGGTCGCTAATGATCTAGATGTTGATGCGACCTTAAATAACAACAAAAAAAAATCATACAATAGTTTCACTTCATGACATTTCACAGGCGTGTATGGCACGAAGGACTATTATACAAACTCCGAACAATGGGAACTCCAACCTATTTAAAATCACATATCTGGCCTAGGAAAATAATAGCAGATCTTCCACAAGGTTCACCATTCTAACTCACACTATTCAGCTTATACACCGCTGACATACCCCCTACAATACCCAACCAATGAGCACAATTCGCCAACGATACCGCAATCTACAAGTTCAGCAACTGACTTATGACCATTACCGACAGTATACAACATCTAAATAAAATAGCAAACTGGTCAACATCGTGGGATATCAAACTTAACCCAACTAAATCAACTGCTAAAATATTATATCTAAGACCATTTACCCACCCACCGTCATTACACATAAATAAACACACAATTCCATGGACACCACAAAAAGTAAAATACCTTGGGATGAACTTCGACACACGACTCAACTGGTTATCACACACAACACTAAAACAACAACAAGCAAAAATAAAAATAGCTCAACTAAAACCCCTTATCAGCTCCAAAAGCAGTCTATCCCTGACAAATACGTCACACTTTACAAAGCAATAGTCAGACCATTAATACTGTACGCATGTCCCATCTGGACCAATGCATCTACTTCCATCATCAATAAACTTCAAATTGTACAAAATAGATTCGTCAGATTAGCAACACATGCCCCGTGGTTCATCTCAAACGCCCAACTTCATAAAGAACTGATTATCACCAATCATCAAACATATCGCCCACCCTTCCAATAATTTTCACTAAAACCTAAGTACAATAAACTGAGCAGTTTACTACAACCTGGCCTATTTAAATGACTTTCCAACTAGAATAAAAAAGAGATTCCCTTTCGAAGCGTTCTTAAACATTTTATCTATTAATTGTTCATAGTAGGGGCTCGTGTACGGTAGTTTCCTACCCGCTAGTTATGTAGTATAAGTTTATAATGTAAGCCATCAAAAGCACACGAAAGAGTACAATGTTACTGAACTGTGTAATTTCCAAACATTCAATAAATGAATTTATAAAAAAAATTGCAAGGGCTGCTATAGGAAATGTTGTTGAGTGGTTTTAAATTAAAATCACAAGTCAAAAAATCAATTTTTGTAATATTGTCACGTAATAATAATTTTTATTAATGTAATAATAATTGTCAAATTTCTATCAGAATATTAACATGTGATACATCATTGCATTCCTCTTTTTATGATCTAGCCATTGCTGGTAAGAAAACTACACAGTTCCATTAGCAAAATGAAAGATGATGAAATTTCTTGGAAACTAAAACCATTACGAGCAATATCTTTACGGCATATCTCTTACCCCATGATTCTGCATTGTTGAGCGAAAACTGCATTTCGATATCATAAACAGTTTAGAAGTGGGGGTGGCTCATAGTTGCTGGACATTCTATATAATTTGTAGTAAACAAACAATTTCGCGTTTATAACTCCGTTTACTGAGGTTGGTGAGATGAAAGCAATTTGACCTAGTATACTTCCTTCATCCTACTAACCTCCTACCTACTTCATTTATCATGGTCCTTTCGAAAGTAAAGTTGCCACTTAGAGGCCATTGTAATTGCTAGGAAACCATTTACAGAGCTCAAAAATAGAGGCAATGCAGTCTAGCGGCGGTGCCCTAGCAGGCTGATTTGTGCAAATATCTCACATACTTATCGTGGAAACTCTAATCTAAGAAGTTAGGTTTAGAAATATTACGAGCAAACGAGGTTCTAGATATGAAGAATTAATTTAATTAGTTCAACCAATTTGAGTTATCGAAGTTTCAATTGTCGAGAGTGCCATATTTATTCGGAGAACACGTGGAAGGCATGTGTGGTTCGAAATAGTTGTCTCTTGCCACATTTCCTTTGCCTGTGATAGCCCGGAATATAAGTTACTACTTTATCAATAATTTATCAATATCAATCATATTATTATTATTATTATTATTATTATTATTATTATTATTATTATTATTCGGAGTTACAAGACATGCGTGGTTCGAAGTAGTAGTCCCTTGCCACCATTCCTTTGCTTGTGATAGCCCGGAATAAGACTTACTACTTTATCAATATTTTATTAATATCAATCATATTATTATTATTATTATTATTATTATTATTATTATTATTGTTATTATTATTATTATTATTATTATTATTCGGAGAATAGAGTTATCGAAGACATGCGAGGTTCGACGTAGTCTCATGTCACCTTTCCTTTACACATGATAGCCCGGAATAAGAGTTACTCCTTTATCAATTCCGCCGTGATCTTTACGACTGCGTCCCCGTCGAGGTCACCGCGCGCCGCCGGGGGGGGAGGGGCGTTGATTGGCATCAGCGTTCACCGGCCCTTCCGGCGTCCTCCGCAGCCGGCAGCGGAGGCGTGCCGCTTGTGACGCGGGGTCACGTGTTTGGAGGACGGGACGTGCGAGGTGGGAGGGAGGGCGGCGGCGGCGGCGGCGGCTGGCAGCCGTGGCGGCGTGGCGTGGCGAGGCGGGACGCTAGGGGCGGGGCTGGTCCTCGACTGGCGGCGGCGGTGGCGGTGGCAGCAGACGACCGCCAGCGCTGCCTGCCAGCCCGGCCAGTGTTGCTCCGGCTGGCTCCCGAGTCCGACCCGCCCCGGCTCGTCGCTCGCCGCCAGCTTTCTTTCCCCTGTCAAGTGCGGCGCCGCTCGCGGTATGGCGTCGTGGTGGAAGGACGCGGCCGCTGTCATCCTCAGCACTTGCGCGGTAAGGACTCGCGGCGTTGACCGTGACATCGCATTAGCGCCCTTCCGGTCTTGCTTGCCTACCGGCTCTCCTCGAACGACCGTTACTTTGTACTATACCTCTTAAATGATGACATTAATGACGCCGCCAACGACGGCCAAAATGAAGACGGTGTTTTCATTGTGTTAGTTCCCTTGTTCCCATCTTTTCTTTGTCATTTGGTTACCCCGAACCATCGTTATTCTGTACGGTACCCTTTAAATGACAACACCGATAACACTAACGTCGATGAATATCACGATGCCAACGTTATTCTCGTCAATTCGGTGGTCGAATGATGTTGAAGCCGATAGAGAATGATGTTGAAGTCGATAGAGAATGATGTTGAAGTCGATAGAGAATGATGTTGATGTCGATAGAGCATAGTGTTGAAGTCGATAGAGAATGATGTTGAAGTCGATAGAGAATGATGTTGAAGTCGATAGAGAATGATGTTGAAGTCGATAGAGAATGATGTTGATGTCGATAGAGAATGGTGTTGATGTCGATAGAGAATGGTGTTGATGTCGATAGAGAATGGTGTTGATGTCGATAGAGAATGGTGTTGATGTCTATTGAGAATGATGTTCAAGTCTATCGAGAATGATGTTGGGAGTCGCGTGACGCCGGTAGCGGTGGCGTCGAATGGGATAGCGGAGACGACCCAGTGGGCGAAGATGGCATGGTTCCGCAAACGGGAGCGCATTCCTGTTCTTGTGCTGTTACGTAACCCTCTCGCCCCGTGGCCTCGTACGTCTCCGGTGCCTTCGCGCGCGCGTGCGTTGCGTTGGTGCACCGCGAACAGGGGCGCGGCGGCGGCGCGGCGAGTCGCAGTTAGCGTGGACGCATGGCGTGGATGTGACGTTTGTCCCACTGGTACTCGTTTGTGTCGGTGCACCGCTGGCCGGGCGTGGTGCGGCGGCGCCAACGTGGATGCCTGGTGTGAATGTGAGGTTTGTCCCCATGGTGCTCTTTTGCGGCGTTGGCGTTGGTGCTCCGCGCGCCTGGTGTTGTGCGGCGGCGTGGCGACTCGCAGCCAACGTGGACGCGTGGCGCGAATGTGACGTTTGTCCCAATGGTTCTCTTTTGCGGCGTTTGCGTTGGTGCACCGCGCCTGGCGTGGTAGGGCGGTGTGGCGAGTCGGAGCCTGTGAGGACACATGGTGTGAATGTGATGTTTGTGTCCCATTGGTGCTCGTTTGCGGCGTTTGCGTTGTTGCACCGTAATCCCAGCCGTGGTGCGGCGGCCTGACGAGTCGCAGCGTGGACGCGTGGCGTGAATGTGACGTTTATCCCGCTGGTGCTCGTTTGCGTTGGTGCATCGCAGGCCGGGCGTGATGTGGCGGCAAGGCGGGTTGGAGCCAGCGTGGCGAGAATGTGACGTTTCTTGTTCTTGTTTGCGGCGACCGACCCACTGGTGCTCGTTTGCGGCGACCGACGCAGCGGGTTTACGCCTTTACGGACCGTGTACTTCGTAGAAGAGATTCTGAGCAAGCGTTGTAGCTGGCGAGCTTTCAAGTGCTCCTTGGGGAGTGTAGTTGACGGATTTATTTTATACTTTGGGTATCATACTCTTTCATGTATCATGCTGTAATCGCGGTTAGAAAAGATGATGGATGTGCTGCAGAGGATTTCTTCCAATGCGGGTGGTTGTTCAATTATGATTTCTTTTCTTGGATCGTGAAGGATTCTTATTGTTCATATTTTTTCGTTTGGAGATGTTGTGTTAAGTACTCAGCGAGATGTTCATCCAGTTTGTTGGGAAGTTCTGATTACAGCAGATATAAAAATGTGAATAACAAATGGGACTTTTTGCCTGCGTTCCATAATTGGTTGCTGGTTTAGAGATACGTAATAATTGCAAAGTTTCAAATATAATATGCAGGCCTACACCCCAATGTGAATTAAAACCAATTATTAAATTGTCACTTTACACTATTTTGTCTGTGGTGGATGTTAATGTCATTGAGAATTCGGGGCTCCGGTACATCATCCTCATCGAGATATTAAAATATGTTTCTTGCAACAGCACCTGACCTTGGCCTCCATGTCACCTCTGTCAGACTGATGAGAGACTCCGTAGTCACTTTTGAAATACGAGTCTTGTAACCCATCTGTCATGTGTTCGGTTGTCAGAATGAGTTCAGTGTGGCTCGTATATCCTAGTCGTTTCAGAATTTCAATAGATGAGAAGTATAAACAAAGTCCAAATAATAGCAACTAACGTCTATGAATGTATGTGTCATTGTGTTTGTGTGTCATTGTGAAATTTGAACCTCAACCGACGAACTACATTCATGTACGAAGATTCACTATATTATTAAAGGAGATACACTAGCCGAATTCCAATGTGTTAATATTTTCGGTTGATACTTCCGATGGAAATCAGATATTAGCTTCTTATAAATATCAGTTCTGTTCTTATTTCATTCTATGTGTTTATGCAGTTGATATTTCACTTCTTTCTCCAGTTTATTTTGCTCTATAATGGTTTTTGAGAGGAATGCGTATTTTATCAGTCATAAATAAATACATAAAACGTGCCTAGCGAGAATAATTTGGTTTTATTTCACGGTAGAGCGTTCAAAGATTGCAGGTACTTGTTCTGCGTTTCTGGACGTGTTCTTCCGAACCTGTTGAAGACCATAACAGGTCTGTCCCAACCACATGCTGACCCGCGTTCCTAAGGGTCGCTTACTTCCCAGACTTGTGTGCGGCGTTTTCCTCTCCGACTGCGAGATAATGTGTTGGAATGTAGAGGTCTTTGAACTTCTTCGAGAAAACAGAGATAACATTTCAAATACAAGAAGCTCAATTTTTCATATCGGAATGGAAAATTTTGATTTTATTCACGTTTCTATCTCTGCCTTTCTCACTCTTTCTCTTCCTTTCTCTTTCTCTCATGCAATGTTTTGTGAAGAGAAATAGAATGTGAACAATACGAAGAAAACCTTTTGAGATTTTGCCTGAACTGTTTTTTGTTTTTCCATGAACGAAGTTGTTAATGAAACCAAATATCACGTTGACATTAACAATTAATTGCTATATGAAAGAGGTAATACACTTTGACCATTTTAACTAACAATATTTTCTTTGAAACCTTTTATGTTTATTTAGTTAGCCGTAATCCAAGCTGTACTTGAGAGTCCTTTCATATTGTTTGACATGTGGTTCTGTGAAATGATTTAATGGAAGTTTCAAACATGTTCAAAGTCACATTTGCGAAAAGACAAAGGACGACTTCGAACGAATATTCGAAGAGAACTGTTTATTAGCCAGTTTAGTTCAGTCTGGTACGTTTTTAATATGGCTTTACATTATTATTATTATTATTATTATTATTATTATTATTATTATTATTATTATTATTGAACTGAACACTTCACTGGATTCTACTATAGAGCCGTTCCATGCCAAATCGCACAAGAGTTGAAACGACTGTTTTTTTTTAATGTAAGATTTTTTTTCTTAAATCTGGACATCAAAAGAAGAGGCACGTGTTTTTTTTATTTGCCTGAAAATTGATTATTTGTGTAGGTAATGCCTGTATTAAATTTTGGAATTTGCGCGTACTTCACAAATTATGATCAATTGTTGCTCCGAATGTACCTAAATAAAAATCCTTGTTTGCTTCATTTAATACTTTGAAATATGTACTTCATTCCTCTGTAAATCAATTTTTCAAAAAATAAATATTTCATTTAAAAATGTAATTTTAAAAAAATTAAAGTTTCTATATAAACTTGATGAGACAAAAAATTGAAAAAAAATGTAGGCGTATTTCTCTCAATTTTCTATAAAATACGAGAAAAAAGTGGACACTCCACACATAAAGTTCTTTAAAAAAATCAATTGTAAGTATGAGGGCGAGCTCTGCCTACCCATGCACTAAGGAATTGTGTTCGGTCAGTCTTTGATTCAAGTGCTGAAGATCAATATAAAAAGAATGACTGTCTGTCTGATTCGGTTTTCAAGAGTTATTAGTATTTCAGATGTTTACTCTTCCCTTAGAATGGATGAGTGATAGCGAAACGAATTCTATTATGCCCTCCTGACCTTCCTCGTGAAACACAACAGACCACTTGTTAAGCGACATGAGTAAAATTTTCTGAACATCAGTCGCAATAGGCATCTTTATAAAGAGAACAGTGCTAAAGTCTGTTCTGTGAATCGAGTGTACAGTGTGCAACATGAGTGGCGATCACCGTATGAGGTACGACAGATGTTTCAATCAACTTCATCTTTCTGACCACGATTTTAAGAAAAGAAAATCTCCAAGACGCGTACACCAGAATTTACAAGTGAAACTTGATTTAGAGCAGTCATTAGATTGGCGAATTGGTGATTCATGTCGGAAAAAGGGGAGTCGGCTTCCAAAAAGGCTTCTTGTTAGTGAAGAGAGCCATCGAGATCAGTATCTCCGATGACGTCAACGAAAGTAGCACGTCAAATAGTAGTAGCACGTCAAATAGTAGTAGCACGTCAAATAGTAGTAGCACGTCAAATAGTAGTAGCACGTCAAATAGTAGTAGCACGTCAAATAGTAGTAGCACGTCAAATAGTAGTAGCACGTCAAATAGTAGTAACACGTCAAATAGTAGTAACACGTCAAATAGTAGTAGCACGTCAAATAGTAGTAGCACGTCAAATAGTAGTAGCACGTCAAATAGTAGTAGCACGTCAAATAGTAGTAGCACGTCAAATAGTAGTAGCACGTCAAATAGTAGTCGAAAGTAGCACGCAAAATAGCACGTCATACGCAGTTTTAACTGTTTTTTTTGACGTAAAATAAATAAGTAGCGGAACGTCCAGTGAATATAGAGAAAACAGTGGAAATCAAGGAAATGACAATTTAAGCTCTTCAGATAGTTCGTAAAGTGTCTGCGAAATGAATGTACAGAAGATAAACAATAGTTTAATTCCAATAGGAGAAACCCAGGTCAAGAAAAGAAAATTGCAAAATGAATGGTATGCCCATGAGAAATTTCAGATACTGCTAAAACAGATTAACCTTTTCACATCGAAGATCCTTCGACGTTCGTTGAAAAATCAGACAAAGATATTATTAAGACACTTATCGATTCCTTCTCTCAACAGTGGTCAAGATGTTGAAAATCCAAATTCTGGCTATTTTTCAAGTTGACATACAATAAAATTACACGATAATTCGCAACTACCACACCCACGATAAACGTTTATTTAAAAAAATAATTACAGAAGAATAAATACACAATTCAAAGCATTAAATGAAACAAACCAGGAATTTTTATATTAAGTGCATTCTCAACAACAATTGGTCGTATTTGGTGAAGTATATGTAAATTCTAAAACTTAATATAGGCAAAACTACACAAAAAATCAATTTTCAGGCATATAAAAAAACAAGTAACTCTTTTTTGGCTAAAGAAAATGGAATTTTGTCCAGACCTGAAACTAAATTCGGTAAGGTGCATTGTGACACAAGTTCAGGAATTCTAAGGTAAGCGAGTACATTATATTTGAAATGAGTTGTGAGGGACCGGAAAATTTCAAAGTATCAGTTAAAATGTGAGACAGGAATCCGTTATTTAATAACCAAATACAATCGTGAAGTTGCACCACTTCAAGAATTATTTAAATTACTGCTTCATCCAAAGAAACCGACGGCCAGTAACACAAGAAACGCGTCTGTTGTAGCACTCTACTACACACTGGTTCGTAAAAAATTAATATTTTTTTAAAGATTCTGAGGTCCTACTTTGACTTTTTCTGGAGTTGTCAAAAATATTCTAGTGCGATTATAAATATTTTATAAAATAGCTCATCGAGTTTACAAAAATATTCAATTTTTAATTTTTTTTTCAAAAAAGTTGAAAATTCAGAAAATTAAATATTTTGCAAAATCCCAAAAATTAAACATGGTTTTAAGTTTCGAATGGAATTTGAACGGATTTTCAAGTATGTGACGTTTTTAGATTCGTGATACGCGTCATTTTTAGCAAATTTCAATAGGCAACATTTCCGAAAATAATAAAGTTAGAAAAAAATAAAAATACGTGTTAACTTATTTGATCCATGTAATAAATAGAAAAAAATAGAAAATTATTAAAAATATAAAGGTCAAATTTTGGTCTTTTTTGTACGATTTGACGTGGAATGGCTCTATAAAGAACATAGCATGAGTAACGCAATAGTGAAACTTGTCTGCGAACCGTGAACCCACGACCTAACTAATCGGTTGTATACTTTATTACAGCTCAGTACTAAACATTGTTTTACTTAAAGAAAATATCCCGCACATTCTTCTAGCATATTGCTTCTCATAATTGCCGAGATTTCGTGATGAATGAGAATGTAGGAGAAAAGAAAATATTCTTTTAGACAGTAGAGAAATCAGGAATAACGCAATAACATATTTGTGTAAGAAATATAGAAATTAAGTAATCAGCAGTGACTGTTATAGTCGCGGACGACTGATTCGTCAATATCGAAATAACGATAACGAGCGAGATGAGAAAGGGCGTTAACAGATAATCTAGCAGACCGGATGTAACCTTTACTCTCCTTTCGCTATTTACAATTGTTTTGCTTATGCGCTGTCGCTTGTGATAAGAACAGACAAAATATAGAATCATGGAATGGATTAAACTAAATGGATGGATCATGGAAAAAATAAACTAAATTTTAATCTATTTTTTACAAAAATAATTCGTAAACCCGATACTTGCAATTACTTTGACAGTTGAGTTGAGTTGTCGCTGGAAGGTATCCCAGTGACACATTTTACCGTCTTTTTTACGTTAGAAAAAAAACCTTAGTGGGTTTGATAGAAATTTCAGTTGAGGCACGTTGGTTGGTTGGTGATTCCGGGCGCGTCAACAGCTTTGGTCATTAGTCCCGTAAGTGTAGTGCATGATTTCCTCGGGAGATACTGGTGATCTTCCCCCGCTGGATAGCGAGATCCGGCGCCGACAAGCTCTAAGCTCCCGACCGGTCTCCCGGAATATGTGGTAGTGTAGTGCATGCTAGTGTAAGTGTGTGTGTAAGGGGAGAGGATAGGACAAGGAAGAGAAAAGATGGATCGCGCCCGGTCCGTGGCCCGTTTGTTTGGGTATTGCTCCGGCATTTACCTGGCGTTGATCGGAGAAACCACGGAAAACTACCGATTAGAGCAGCCGGCCGCTAGAATTCTCCTCCAGACAGCGATTTAATTCGACCTAGCTGAAAATCTTGCCGTCGTCAGGACTCGAACCTAGGACCTCTCGATCAGAAGCGCTGCAGTGATATCAGGTGATACATTGAGCTACCGCGGTTTGAGGCACGTGTATTACGTGTGATTGGGGGACTAACTTGAGTTGTGAGGTTGTCATTCTCGTTAATCGATAGGTTCTTTCGCTATGATCTAGGACAGGGGTTGTCAAACTGTGTGTCACAGTTCCCAGGAGCGTCGCGGCCATATGGCAGAGGTTCTCGGTGATTTATTAAAAATGATCTTTATATTTGATTTATTTAAATCCTTGTGTCATGTATGTACACAAAATAATTTTGGTCTATCTATCATACCATATGTTATTTGTAATACAGTAAACCCTCGTTAGCACGAACTCACTTAACACGAAGTTCGACGTGATTTGAATACAATTGTAGTCCCGGCAAGGTATTACGTTAATACGGACATGTAATACTCGGATAACACGAACTCCGATTACTGCGGTCCCTTGTAATTCGTATGAATGAGGATTTACTCTACATATGGTTTATTTTACTAACTAATTATGGATTAATTATTGAACTTGGAAAGTCTTCTACCAAGAAGATTTTGTGACTCCTTTAGCATCGACGTACATTGGACAGACGCGCGTCGCGGCCGGAGATATTTAATCCTTCCACCTGTGCAGATCAAGGGTTCCCATGCCAATCTGGTGGCCAAGATCGCTACAGCAGTAGTGTCGTAGTGATCTCGGACCGAAGGGTCGCGTGTTCGAGTCCCGTCTCCGACATGGTTGTATTTGTGTTCGTCCTTTCACCCCTTATCATCACCATATCGTTTCATCTTCATAGATACCATACAGTTAACTCCAATAGTGGTCGCTAATGACCTAGATTTTGATGCGACTTTGAATAACAGCAACCTTGCTTTTTAATGTCCAAACTGTATTTGGTTGAGATAGAAATTGAACGTCGTAAAATAATTGCGAGTCGCAGTTTCAAATATTGTACCCAGATTTGAATAATTGTTGCAAGTTCATCCTTCCCATTAATTTTTAGAAGAATTTTGTCGTAAAATTAAAAATTGAATAAAATTTGTTGTGTTATTTTAATACCTAATTAGAATGGAGAAATAAAATAGCTTTTTATATTACTTACTCTTGTCTGTTGAATCTTCAGTATGCCTATGTTAACCGTTACATGTGAAACTTATTGTTACCAGGGGAGCCGCTGAAAGTTTCGTTTAGGCCAAGGGAGCCGTGGACGAAAAAGGTTTTAAAACTCTTGATCTAGGAGGTTAATGGCTAGGGAAGGCACGTCAAACAGCATCCGCACGAGCTACTTGCCCGCCTCGGGAGCCCGGCGCTCCTACTTGCACGGGCAACTTCCCCTGACTCCGCACTCATTTCCCCTTAAATCCAGAAAGGGTTGAACATGCGCGCGCTGGAGCGGCGCCAGGCGGTGAATAGTGGCTTCATACGAAAATATATTTGCCAGATTTTCAATAAAATAATCGAGATTTGTATTATGTTTATGTTCTTCACTACTTACTATTTGATGTTTATTTCCTTACTAAATTCTCCCTTATGTAAACATCATTGCTAAGTGACCGGAATATAATTAAATGGCGAATTCTTTCCTTGTTTTCATTTTGTGTTGTGATATTCAATCCTTCAGTTATTCATCGTATTTAACAATAGCGCTTTTAACAAACATTATTTCCACTTGCCTTAAAGAGAAAATCGGTATTATTTCATTTTAATGTATCACTTCTTTGCCTTAGAGAAAATGGGAATTAATATAGCTAAATTTGTGACAGTAAATATCAAGTAACTTCTCTCCAAGATTGTCATGGGCCAGGTATCCCGTGACGTACCGCCACTCCGTAGTAATTTGTTCAATCCTTACTTTTAAATCTCGCGCCATTTTTTTTCCTGGACGCAGTGCCCGCGAGCTCCACTAAGCTTGAAACCTTGCCCGCGACCTTGACGTGCCTGGGCTAGAGGATTCGGATGGTTTTCCAAACGTTAAAGATAGCTCTTAGTTTCAATTCTTTCTGAGTCTGTTTAAGATCTCTGTGGAGCGTTGTGTGCGAGATAAACCACAGTGCTACTGTGATAATTCTTAGCGCTTTCGATTTGAATCTCTATAAATGAGAGAAGAGTCTTACTTGTTATGCCCCTAATTTGGATATTGAATGTTGCGATTATTGTTTTGTGAATCAATAACATACTTTCTGACTAACATCGAATCATAGCAACCTTTTTTATCTAGCTGCTTCTTGAGGTGCAAACATAAAAAATATAACTCCAAGGAAAATGTGAGAAAAGATTGGAAATTTCGTGCTCATGCCAGCTAAGTAATGTTCTTAAACTTTATATACGTCTAATGGTCACATTTGTCACTACGAAAAGATGTTTATTAACTGCATTAGAATTCACATCTTCAAATTTGATAAATCTTGAATTGAAACCTACACAGATTTCCCAGAAAATATTTATTTTTCAAACTTTGGCTGGTAAATCCTTAAAAAAAAGTCTAAAATGCAATCATTTGTTGATAAAATAACTGATAGCGCGCGTTTTGGATTTATCCAAACCGCCCCCATTCGCGTTTAAAAGTAGTTTTTCTGTGTTATGGATTCCGAGAACCTAGCTGGGCCACTAGTAATTCCTCATTATTTATAGTTTTTCTATTTTCCTCTCCATAAGGATTATTCCTCGTATTGTGCCCTTGACACGCACGTAATAGGCCCATCAATTGTGAAGTCAGTTCAAAGTGAAGCCTCCCATGAACGATCAATGATCTAAAGAACATTTTAAATTCTTGTTTATAGTTTTTGTTTAATGTGCTCGTTAAATTTAATAATTTAGTTATTAGGCTACATCATTTGCCAGTAAGTTACTTACTACAAAACCATTCTCGGAATCCTGCATCTTCATCTGATATTTACATTTCTTGAAAATGTATTCTTCAATTATTTAACTATCGTGTGTTAACGTAAAAATGGGGAAAAAACTTGCGAATTATTTGAGAGAAACCGCGTCCTCATCTTTTTGAAAAAGTTATTTGCAGAACCGCTCTCACAGAGCTTAATTACTACAACTCTATTAGTCTACTCTCGTACATTTGTATCTCACAGAGTCATGCACTGTGAAAGAGAATGTCTTGGTGTGGTGCGAACAGGCTCAGTAAACTTGACGAGAGGAAAACAGTCCGATACGTCTGACCCCCGTTGCCCAGGTCAGTAGGCCATGACGACATCTGCGATGATTTCTTTGTTAGATTTCGTGAGTTAGCTTTTCGTTGACAGGAAACGTTTCAGCCAACGGCGCGTTTGTGTACGTCACAACGTGAGAATATTTGGCACCCTACTGCCGACGTAGAATGGGCCGATGGATCTCAAAATATTGTGTCGCATTGCGTACAAATGATGAAGTGTCTCGTAAAAAACTTAAGTTACCAAAGAGTACTTCTATTGCGTAACCCAGAGCGTATGATTGATAGACAGACGCATGCGTCTATGACTCAGTATGTGGAAAGGAGGTATGTAGTGACAAGAGACAAGAATATAACCTGCCATCGGTCGGCCGTGTAATTTCATGTCATGAAGTGCATTGCAAATGTTTGCAAATATTGACACGGTTTCCATTCTTTCCGGAATTATACATTTGCTGAATAGTGCTGGACTTACATCGTATTTGCATCTCATCGGCTCGATTACTTCTTCAGAAAAGAATATCTCACACACGATGTGAATGTCAAAACATCAATATGTTTATCGTCTATTAATATTTATGGAGTCTCAATGGAGAAAAGTAAAAATATCGAAGTGTTGAATAGATGGATTTTTTTTGATTGATTTCTTCGTGTTTCCGGGCGCGTCAACTACTGTAGTCATTATTCCCGTAAGTGTAGTGCATTTTTTTCGGGAGATGGCGGTGGTCTTCCCCCGCTGGATGGCGAGATCCGGCGCCGACCTACCGTCGGCTAGTGGAGTTTCCCCCTAACCAGGACTCTCCCACCAGCGGGGCACCGCCCCAGCCGGGACAAGCCCTAACCTCCCGACCGGTCTCCCGGAATATGTAGTAGTGTAGTGCATGTTAGTGTAAGTGTGTGTAACGGGAGAGGATAGGACAAGGAAGAGGAAGGTGAGATCGCGCGCGGTCCGTGGCCCGTTTGGTAAGGTACTACTCCGGCATTCGCCTGGTGTTGATCGGAGAAACCACGGAAAACTACCGATCAGAGCAGCCGGCCGCTAGAATTCTCCTCCAGACAGCGACTGAATTCGACCTAGCTGAAAAGCTAGTGTCGAAAATCCTGCCGCCGTCAGGACTCGAACCTGGGACCTCCCAGTCAGAGGCGCTGCAGTGACATCCGTTGATTTGAATAGATGGAGATAAAAGTTCTTCAATACATATTGAAGGCGTGATAGTTATGTTAATGGCCTCGGAGGGCATGCAGAATGACAAAAAAAGTGAAATAAGACGCAAGGTGACGAAAAGTACAGGTTCAGAAAGACGAGAATGTCGAACACATGCAATCCAATTACGAAGTACTTGAAACTT
Source organism: Teleogryllus occipitalis (assembly GCA_011170035.1). Taxonomy (NCBI): domain Eukaryota; kingdom Metazoa; phylum Arthropoda; class Insecta; order Orthoptera; family Gryllidae; genus Teleogryllus; species Teleogryllus occipitalis. The sequence goes on from BLKR01001752.1 coordinate 97,765, forward strand.
CCCACCAGCAGTCTGATCCCAATCTACTACGCATCTTCTATCCCTCGTCACTGTAACGTATTCACCAACCCTCGTGTTGGTGTAGGTCAACGATATCCAGCTAAAGTCCGAGGTATGCTTCGAAGTTGTTTTTACTTCAGACTTCATTCACTCATTTAGGATAATACGATTATTATCTGCCTAATTCGTGAATTAGCCAGATTGGGACATTGGATGTAGTATATGCACCCAAAAGGTCAATTTTACTGATAGTGTGAGTTTTAGAAGACATTATATGCGTTTTCAATCAATTCAAAGAAGAGAGATTTGCATACAGTTGAAATATTAGTGCGGATATAGTATATTAGAGGTTCATAATTGACGGTATATTCATAATCATTTGCATATCATTTTACATAACTTAAAAGTTATGGGAATATGTGTACCATGTTGTAGCGCAACTATTTATTTATTAAAATTTATTTATACATCCACTGTGATTCGTCCTTTGGGTACAGATATGGCAGTAAAGGCCCATTCACAATGCAAACACAAACTTAAGCATCACACACAGACGTATACATTAACGTAAGTGATCGACTGAAATATTCAGGAAGGAAAATAAAGAGGAAAATAAGGAAAATAAAGAGTTTCTATTGGGTGTGAGACATTCTAGTTTACTATTGCTTGGATGTGAGAATCGATTTCGAGATATCGACTGTGTCTATGACGGGGTAGGGGACTCTTGCTATGAATTGTGTTAGTTCGTCTGTCGACTTATTTCGATACTCGATTTTGAGTTAACTTACTGTGATTGGTTCATTTCTTATTTTGACATAAGCATAAGCACAGAAGCTTGAAGTTTGCAAGCTATTAAGTTAACGTCTTACGTATTATGCTTATGCGAACGCATTGTGAACGAGTCCGTATATGATGAACGTAGTCCAAACTTTTATGTTAACGTCATGCTTATGTTTATGTTTGTATTGTGAATGGGCCTTGACAGCGAACGACTCACACTTCAAGCAGGTATCCAAAACAAGTACGTCCATGAGAATTTTAATAATTGTTTAATTACTTTAACATTATTTTAATGTCTGTTTCTTGTAATTGCCAAACAGGTTTTATTGGTAATTAATATAAAAGAAACATTTTAGTATTACTTTACTGTGTGTATCTTCAATTGCCTTACAGTAAATCATTTCAGATGCAGTGATGCAGTGATGCCTTACAGTAACTCATTTCACTATTTATAGGCAACTGTATCACTCAATATAGTTTTTGTCTAATTTGTTGTTTTAAAAGTTTAATTCAGCTTTTTAATATATTTATTCATGAAATAGACACATTAAACATCATTCGAGCACGTAGGCGTCCGCGCAGGAGGGTCAGGAGAGGGAGGCGTGGCTGCTCTGAAGAGTCCCATATAGCCTTATGTAATACATTTTTTCCGTAAATATATTTAACCCCCGATAAAAATGACTGATAAGTAGGGGGCGGATTTTGACGACATAAAACATCGCCAAAAAAATCAATAAAATACTCTTAAAATGCTTTAAAAATGCCCTAAAACTAAATAAAAATTACGTAAAATCTTATTAAAACCAGTTCGAATGAACAACTAAGCTGTTGGATACGTTACTGATGTAATCGAGGCTTCTTCCATTCGTTCTAGTGAACTCAGCTTACAAACTTTTGGTTTGGACTGTTCTTTACCGGGAAATCTCTTTCTTTAGCTATCCCGAAATCGGCCGAACCGGCAACGGCGGTGATATATGTCACAAAAATTGCATACGAAGGCTGTCAAAACAATTTCTGAGCGAACAAATCGAAAAGGCTACTGAGAATTTCTGTGAAGAACGTTTGTTGCATCTCGTAAATATTATTTGAAGCAAGTGCCATTTAAAATGACATTAAAATCGATAAAACCAGCAAAAAAATAATTAAACTGACGCAAAGTTAAATTTTACATATTAGTCGAAATCGACAAAATTCAAAATAATGACGTATAAAATGGGTCATTTCCTTTGGTCATAACATAAATGAATTTCTGAACTAAACAGCATTGTCCTAAGATAAAAAAAGACATTTCATTAACATCGCCCTCTACTGATAAGTTATGGAACGCACGGATACTTTGAAAATTTACAGTGATGACTTGGGCTGGGTTCTATGAGATGACTTGTCATCTTTTCATTGGTGCATGTCAACGTAGCGAACTTGTAAATGAATGTTGATCACGACATATAGGTGAAAGATATGTATAGTCATTGTAATTTTTTTTGCCATTTTTTAATTTTTAGGTAATTTTTTGGACCTTTGCGTCATTTTTTATCCTTTTCTTTCCTTTTCGTGTTTTTATTGAGAATGTTTCATGAACAATGACACACTAAAACGAAGTTTTTATTGTATAATGAGTTCATGGCGGAAATACACTTCTGCGATAGACTCTGTTTTTTCAACTCTGAAAATTACACGGACCTTAGGTAATTTCCACAACCTTTCAAAATTGATGGTTGGAAGATCGGAGGTAAGATTACATTTCCTCCTAAAATATAGACTATATTAAATGTAATTTTATATAAATAAATATTATTTAAAATTGAAGAATTCATCGAATAAACATTTTCATTGACATTTTTTAATATTTAAAAGTTAGATCCTTTTGCCCTTATTTTTAAGTCATTTTCCTGTTAATTTTAAGTCATTTTATAGGTCATTTTCAATTAATATTTAGGTCATCAGAATCCAAGCCTTGGTGATGAAAAAAAAGGGAATGGACACATTAGTCTACTCGAATATTGTTACCACAACATATGTTCAAGTAGTATTCCTTTATTACAAAATAGGAATACAAAAATTGAACAATATGGAGGTTTTACTTATTTGTAAAAGTCAACAGTGCTGTAGTCAATAATTCATTTAATAGCGATTTTTAAATAGTTAAAATTATCTTGTATGTTTATTTATCACAAAATTATTTCTTTTAAATATTAAATTTTTGTGTGAAGCCAAAAGTTGCAAAATAATTGCACATTATGAATGTACTTTATATTTTCTATTATTTAAATCTTACTTTGAATCTGTGTTACTTAAAATTGTTTCTGGACATTTGTAATTAACGAACATAGTATCCACGAGTTACCTTCATCCCCTTTCTCCCGCAATTAAGACTTATTAAATTGAGCGCGTTTTGAAATGTCATTTTATGAAATCATATTAAAGGTGTTACATAATGAATATGACATTAAAAATATGATACAATTTTTTAAACATTTCTTGTAATATTTCCAATTTTTCTTAATGTACCTTCAGTGATACGGACGAATTCTGGGCAAAAGCATGCAGAACTTTCGAACCTACCTTTTGAAAGGTGGAAAATTTAGACTCATCCCCCATAAAAACTAAAAATGCACCAAAAAACGACTAAGAACAGGGTGAAATATTGGTATGGTGAAACCATACATGGTGAAACCATACATGGTGGGAACCATTTAATTACGCCAACACCACCTCATCACCATTCCCTCAGTTCGGCAGAAAACAGCTAAAAATGTCGAAAAATGCACGAAAATACCCCGAAAAAATGCTGTCAAGTCGGAGTGGATGCTTCCTACAACCACCCAGAAATACATTTCAAAAATTAAATACGGGACCCCAGAAATCTCCATGGCTCCATTATGTTTTACTCTGCGCAGCCTATGCCAGAATTGCAGGCACAGTCAATTGGCAAGAATGGTGCTCCTCTAACATAAGTCCCATAGCACACAGACAATATTTTCTTCCGGGGAAGTCTGATCTTTACATTTTATCTAAAGCTCAACAGTCGGCGATTTATTTACACGAGTTCGCAAAATTCAGTTACGAAATATTGAAAAGGTTCATTTCAAAGAGATGCGAGCTATTTTAATATTATTAATATCTTTATAGACTGTAAATGTGTAATTTACTTTACTTCACTTAACAAGTGCAACTGACAAATATTGTAATCCTGAGCTTGTCGTACAACATCGCGGGGATTTATATTGTTAATTTTATAGATAGATAGAAATTTATTCTACAATTGGGCAAATGATGCCCGGTGGCAGAATGCAAAATTACAATTACAAATAAAGTAATATATAAAAAATAAATATAAACAAACAAATTGACTGTCATTTCCTATATATGCAGATGGCATTTACAATCCTATACTAAACATTAAAATGCATACACACTATCATATAAATGAATAAACTTACATATTACACAAATATACATACATACAAACATATACGCATATATACATAGAGAGACGAAGGAACCCTCACCTACACACCAATCAGAACTTATTCAGTCATATTCAGAAGAAATGAAATCACTTCACTTCACTTCACTGCACTGCATATAACTTTATCTAAATATTAATTGTTCAATACTTTTTCTGTAGACTACGCATAATTGCACCTTTCACTTCACTTCACTTCACTACACGTTTTCACCCTACTGACTAATTTCCTATATTTTTTTCTAAACCCTCGCGCTGAGCGGAAGGAGCTTTTGGAAGGATTTCTCTCCATCCATTTTATCCCCTGGGTACGTGCCTTTCATGGGAACCATCCGGGTCACGGTAGTAGATGCGGGAACCGGGTTGCGTCACCGGGAACCGGGTTGCACATCGCGCTGGCGAACAAACGGGCTAGAGCTAATTGCTCCTGAAACGTCTGCGACGTGCTCGAGAAGCAAAAGCTTGCATAAGGTACACGTTATTCCTGACTTGAGAGCTTGGGGGTTTGAAAATTGTAGAAGGTCAGGGATTCGCAGGGTTGAAGTGAAACATGGCTCGGAAAACTCTCTGAAAGTGTCAGAGAAGAAATATATACACACACACACACAAAATATGAAGGTGAGTTAGAATCAAAACTTTTCTCAGTATGGAATGGACGATTTTTTTACACATAAAAATTAAATACTCACGCTCATATTCCTTTCTTGATTTGTTGGGTAACAATGTTTCTATAACGGCATTTGCTGCTAATTGTTTTCGAATCAAAACTATATTCACTCATGTGAAAAGTTAACACCAAGTGAGTTGCAATTGTTCTTCTTGTTGAGAACAGTGTCACCACTTATAGAGAGAAAAAAAATGTGAATACTAAATGAAGGCGTAGGACGAAATTTCACATTAACAAATTTGTACAAAGTGTATAAAATGTTCTATCTTATTCGTATCTTTACATCTGATTACAATACTCAATTGGTTACCAAACTCGGCCTCGTTTGGCAATTCTCCAATCTCGTATTGTAATGAGATGCTTTACGACATTTATATCGTAAATAACTATTATTTTAAATATTTTTAAAATAGCAATTTACTATTTTAAACTCATTGTTGAAGACTTTAAATGTCCGCAACCTCCGCATCAAGACTCATTTCCTTTTTCGTCATTCAGGATAAAAATAAGCTCAGTGACTCTCTATTTTATTACCAAGTTTTGTAAGTAAAGACTTCCGCTTCCTATAATACGTGAGTACATGACAAAACCTGTAATAGAATGACTCACTGAAAGGGTCCAAAGAATTGAAGGTAGTATGCGCTAACTAACGGGTCTTTGATGTATTTATACGTTACAAAGAAAGCGTGTTAATTTACAAAGAAAGCGTGTTAATTGACATTTAGTACCGTTGGCTAAATGCAGTGTGGCGTTTTAAGAGGATTGTTACTTTGTGGATTGCGAAGTGACTTCTGAAATTACTCTGTATCGTGTAGTTGTGTTAGTATGTGGTCAATAAATGTTATGTACAATAAAATGATGTACGTTCCTCTAATGCTCTTGCGTTTCCGTATGCAATGCAACGTACTACGTGTAAATACAAAGTACGCGCCGGAACACCAAATGCATTTTCGCCCAAACCAATTTTCCCACTTCCCTATTTCAGATGAAACCAATCTCTACAACACTCAACTGGCGAATGTTCACCTAAATTTAACTTTTTACAACACCAATCCTCAGAAATGTGAATACTTAAAACGCCAAGGGATTTCGTTTAGAAAATTATTTCAGCTTTCTATTCAACCAAATTTCATTATTTTTTCTTTAAATGGAAGATAGTGTCTCTAGATTTGTTATCGTTGCTCATAGTAATCGGTTTTATAGTACGAAAATTAAATATTAATACTACCTTAAAAATAATAAAATGAACGCTTAACTCTTTTTTTTTTCTTTTCTTTATTTCGATTTTTGTGCGAATTGCAAATCGATATATTGAAAGTGGGATTTCGGATCTTTTATTGAGGGCAAATTTGGGGGTATTTTTTTTATCATTATCATCATATACAGCATGGATTATGCCTTTAGGCCTGTTCCGTCTCCAGGAGTTTTATTTGGTCATTACATCGCAGTCTTGGATATCCCACAGTTCTTCTGCCTGTACCCCAAACTTGGAAGAGGGATGCGCGAAGTATCCATTCTCTGAACATGGTCATACTACTGAGATCTATATGAATCTAATATTTGACCTATATTGCAAACTTTAAGTTCTGACCTAATGTCTTCATTTTTCTTATAGTCCCTCAAAGAGTATCCCGCTAACGGTCTCAGCAACTTCATTTCTGCTGCTTGAAACTTTTTCCTCGAGTTGTTATTGTCCATGCCTCTGCACAATACATGAGGACTGAAACCGCTATAGTTCTATAGAATTTAAGAACAGTGTCTTTTCTTACTTTCTTCAGCATATGTTGCTTCATTGTACCAAGTAGCTGCAGGAATTTAGAGAGTTTTTGTTCTAGGTCTAGAATTATCATAAGCTATACTGTATTCCAGATAATTAAAATTTGAAACTTGTTCAATTACGTTATTTACTTCAATCATTGCTCGAAGACAGATTCCTTTAGAACCGATGACTTTGGTTTTGTATGTCGATAATTTTAAATTAAAATCTTTAGCGATGTTAAAAAGACTAAAGAGGGCTCTTTGTAGATTTTCTTCCGAGTCTGCTAGGATAACGAGATCATCTGCAAAAAGTAATGTATTCAATGCAATTTTTCCATTAAAATTTGTTTTCAATTCGCTTTCCTATCGCCTAATCACGTCATCAAAATATAAATTAAAAAGAATGGGTGACATGGGGCACCCCTGTCTTACGTCTTGATTTATTATTCTGTATTCATCACTTGGTCCATCTCCTGTGTTTACTTTTATAGTAATATCTACATACATACTACGAATGACTCTTACTAGATGTTGTGGAACCCCTCTACTTAGCAACACCTCCCACAATTTTGTTCGATTAGCAGTATCGAATGCCTTTTCTAAATCTACAAATACTAAGAATGTGGAAACATTATACTCTCTATGCTTTTCTATTATCTGTATGTATGTATTTGGCGTTATTGGGTCGGTAGTCCGACTTCGCCGGCCAGCTACCGGTGTCCCCTTTGCCTGGGTCTAGTTAAAATCCCATGCTTGGGGGTAAGAGCGACATGAGGCGAACATGACGTATTCTCTTCACCGTAACTAGCAAGATCCGCCTGCTTGAGCTTTTCTTCGTCACACAGCTACGGAAACTGGGACGATTTGAAAGGAGAGCTACACCTCTATTTTTGCCTCGACCGGGAATCGAACCTGGGGACAGGAAGGGAAGCTAGTACGCTGCCCATGAGTCATCCCAGTGGCCATCTGTTATCTGTGAGACTGTAAATATGCAGTCCATCTTAAACTCTTGTCCTTTTTCATGGCTTTGATTGTCTTAAGTATAGTAGTCTGGCATTTTCCCTGGAGAGATTCAGTAATTTAGTATATCCCCTGGCCGCGTTACGGGCGCAGCGCAGTGCGGGTATTTTTTTATAAAAATTAAAATTACAGTTAAAATATAATATAAATTTTCTTTTTACAATAATGTTAATTTTAATAAAAATGTACGAATAGCAATATGCAATATGCTTGTATTAAACAAGTAAGTTTTTAATAATCTATATTGCTCACAATAGTATTTGACGCATAACTTATAAATATAATGTTATATATAATATATGTGTATAAATATAATATTATATTGTAGCTCTTTGGATTTTGTTTTATCTTTTTGAAATTTGAGTACCATGTATCGTATGTATATAATGGGAAAAACTCTTTCTCTCTCAGAGTTAATTCAAGTATTATGACTCATGCCATTCAAGTGACTTTAGGCATGAAACTGTTTAATTTCCCAGTACATAACGTTTAAAAGCAAAATATATTTGAAAGATTATTTATTGAGGGGGGATATTCGCAATAACGCTGAACATTATCCCGCACGTTTTATATTGCTGAACTACAGTTCACCGATGTATTAATGAATTTTATTAGCTCAGCTTAATATAATTATTGTTCTCAAAATACAGAAAACAGTAAATCTTTTATAGTGTAAATTTGATAAGTGATCGGCGAAATGAAATGACTAAATACATATTTTTTAATTTGTCTCAACATTAGGGGGGGGGGGCAGATGCTCCCTATTTTGTGTTGAATAACTCATAATAACTAGAGAGCGGATTTCTATGATTTTGCATATTTTTGTCCGTTGCTTCAGTGCATAGCTAAGTGAAATTTCTTGACATTTGGTTAGAATATGATGCTATGTAGATTAATATGCTATATGCATATTGGTGCGTGTTTGGTCCATTTTTCCTGTTGGTGCATATTCCTGTAATTATAGGCACATCTTGTGCACATTTCATTAAAATAGAGACTTATCTCTAAAACGTTTCATCTTTTCGTACAATCTATTTGTTTGTGTGCGTTCATTGATTCGAAAGAGCTTGTCACATTGCGTTTTTTTGTTTTGTTTTCTGTAGATGATGAAATACTTGCGCAAATGTATGATATTTATTGATATCATATTTTATAAACCAGATTGAAAAAATAGAACCAGTCATACAATGTACTTCACTAAGGTGAATGTTTACTTCAATAATTTCTCCCGCCAAGTAAGTTTATTTTATTTTATTTTATTTTTTTAAATTTTCAATATTGCTCATTAACAAGCGGTTCACTTGGAACAATTAGTAAATGGTATACAAGTCATAAGTACCTATAAGTGAGTCTAAAGGGTAAATCTAGAATATGTTCAGGCTTTAGTCTATACACATGTTCACTGTTATCCAACATGTTCACTGATTGTTGGTTTGGGTGGTAGCTCAGTCTCGTCTGATGCCTCTTACATCGCTCGGTGATGGTCTCTGCCATAGTTGAGATGTTCAAGTCTTTATACAAATTATTGTTGGTTACGAAGCACGGCGCGTTGCATAAATATCTCAAGGTTTTTGTTTCAAATCTTCTCAGGAACTCCAAATTTGACTTGCTGGCTGTACCCCACAGTTCTATGCCGTAAGTCCATGTTGGCTTGATTATTGCTTAGTACAGTAATATTTTGTTGTATGAGGAGAGCTTAGATCTTCGATTAAGTAGTCATGATAATTTGCTTACTTTCATTTGTGATTCTTTCCTCTTTTTTTATGATATGGGGTTTCCAGGTTAAGTGACTATCTAAATGTAAACCAAGATACCTCACAACAGTTGTTACTGAGATTTCTGACGAGTTTAGTTTCACTTTTGGACACTGTTCCTTTCGAAGTGAAAAGGTAACATGTTGTGATTTTCCTGTGTTTATAGTTACTCTCCATTGATTTGTCCACTCTTCTATCTTCTCCAGGTGCACTTACAGGTGTTGTGTTGCTCGAGTTGAGTCCCTGTTGGCACCTATGATAGCTGTGTCGTCAGCGAATGTAGCTATCATAGTGCATTCTGTTGTTGGTAGGTCAGAAGTATACATTACATACAGTATTGGTCCAAGGATACTTCCTTGAGGGGCACCTGCACTCATTGGTTTCAGTTCAGAGAAAACATCTTGGTATTTTATTTGGAAAGAGTGACTGGATAGGTAGGATTTAAAAAAGGGATAGAATGAGTGTGGGAGTAATTGTTTGATTTTGAATAACAGACCTTCGTGCCAGACTCAGTCAAATGCTTGCTGTATGTCCAAGAAAGCGGCAGAACAATATTTCTTTTCTTCAAGGCTTTGAGATATTTTGTTCAGTATTCGGTGTGTCTGATCTATGGTTGAATGACCTTCCCGAAATCCAAACTGAAACTCTGGTATTATATTATTTATTATTGGTTAAGCCGTTGTAGAAGTAGTTTTTCGAAGACCTTTGATAAAACCTGTAGAAGGTCTGTATGATGCAGCTTCTGTAATCGGTTTTCCAGGTTTTGGTATGACTTTCACTAGGGCATACTTCCATAGATTCGGATAGTGGCTCTCACTTATTATAGCATTAAAGATGTATGTTATGAATGATAATGCTTCCTTAAGTAATTCTTGTAATATTTTACCGGTTACAAAATCGTGTCCTGGGCTTTTAGCAGGGTTTGTGTGCTTTTTAATGGTTTCTTCTATTCCATTTAAATCGAACGTTTTTATAGGTGCCGACTGTTGGAGTGGAGCTTGATAAAATTCTATTACTTCATTTTCCGAAGTACTTCGTTTATCTATTGGTTTGAATACTATAGAAAAGTGCTCAGCAAGACATTCTGCCTTTTCTTCAGGACTTCGTGCCCATGTGCTGTCGTCTTTTCTAATAGGCGAGATGTGTTTTTTGTGGCCGATTCATTTTTGTTGTTGTTGTTGTTGTTGTTGTTGTTGTTATTGTTGCTTTCCACAGCGAGTATCTAGTTGTAACTGTTGGAGACAAAGATTGTACGTAATTGGAAAATCTGATGTTTTGGTACTCTTTTAGTTCCCTTTTTATGCGTTGAGCTGATGCGTTAAGTTTCTTTTTGTCTTCGGGTTGTCGGGTGTTCATATAGATTCTACGGTGACATTTTTCTGCTATTTTTTGTGTAATTTCTTTGGGATACGGTAAGTTCTGGACTACGTCAATTTTTGATGCTGTTTTCCAGGCAGCGTTTTGTATAATCTCTGTTAAATGCTGCACAGTGGCATCTATGTCTTTGCTTGATTTTAGGAGCATGTTTGCGCTAAACAAGTTGTTAACGTACATTCGAAATTTATCCCAATTGGTAAACTTGCTATACAGTTTAGGTGGCGATCTACGCTAAGTAACATACGGACAGATAGTCATCTCCACTGGCGTGTGATCAGAACTTAGATCGTAGTTGGTTTTAATCTCAATTATATCAGTTGCTACTCCTTTTGCTAATAAAAAGTCTAGAAAAACAGGTATTTTATTCAAATCAGTGGGCCAGTACGAAGGTTCTCCAGTTGATAGTGTAATTACGTTCAATTTGTTTGTTGCTTTGAGGAGGTTCCTCCCCCTTAATGTATTGAGCCTTGAGCTCCTCTGTACATGTTTGGCATTGTAGTCTCCGCCGGCTCTGAATCTCCTTCTAAGTGTTTTTAGAAATTCAACAAATTGATCTTCTGTTATTTTATGTCTTGGTGGGCAATAATCAGCTGTTAGAGTTAGTGGTATGCCGTTTTCTATAATCATTACGGAAGTAGCTTGAATTTCTTCTGCTTTGTATTCAGTAAGTTCATGATGTTTTATCGTGTTGCGAATGATAACGGCCGTTCCTCTGTGCGCTGTTCCGTCCGGATGTTCGGTAGTATAGATAACGTTTCCTGGAATTTGAAGATAGCTCTTTCCTGTGAAGTGGGTTTCAGATACAAGCAAGATATTTATGTCTTGTCGATGAGATTACTATCACCTTTTTGCGATGCTGGAGTGTGCCATTAGCGTTCCAAAGCATTATTTTTATTTTCCATGCCATTTTAATGAATTTTAGGTATTAATGTAGAAATTAAATTAAGCAGGGTTTTTATTTGCTCGGATTGTTGTTTCAAAATGTTTTCGAAGTGTTGGAAGGCTTTATCAATAACTTGACTGCGGTCTTCTTGGTAGTTTGTAGTGCCGTAGTTAGAATAGTTTCTTGCATTCCATGCTGATTAAGAATTTTGATAATGAATTGCGTTTCCATGAATTTGTGTTTTTTTGATGGTGAATTCGAATGGGTAAAGTTGTTATTTTGAATGGAGTGAATGGGAAGGGGAGGGAAGTCTGAATCACTTGGGACAATTTGCTTCTCTTCGGGAATTGAATCTGTGGATTTTCTTTGTTGATTTTTACTTTTCATGCATTTCTTGTATTCTCTGCATCCGTTGTAGTTGGCTGGATGATTTTCAGAACAAAGCGCAGATTGCTGGTATGTTTCTATCCTTCTTACTCTTTTGTGAAGTGCACTCCACCGCATTTCACGCATTTTGGGATTTCTCTGCAGTTTGTTCTTGTGTGTCCTTACTCTTGACATCTAGGGCATTGAACCGCTGTTTTCTTTTTGTAGGGAGGTTCAAATGTTATAATAGCATTTACAAGTTTCTCTATTTTGTAAATGTCTTTATTATTTGGGCTTGGTTCTAGGTCTACAAAGAAAGCGAGAGTGGGCGTTTAGTTAGCCTGTGCCATTGTGCAAGTTACGAACTGTATGTCCTAGTTTGTTTTTTTAAATTCTGTGACAACTTCCTCTTTATCAATTGTAGGATGCAAGTATCGTAGTACAACTCTAAAAGATCTATCTTGTTTAAGTTGATATGCTGCATTTTTTCCGTCGAGTATTTTTATTACTGAACGGTACACATCCACTGTTCTTGGCATTACCTTGATTTCATTATAGTACATTTTGTAAATAAAGCCAAGTAAGGTAGATTATATTATGTTTGCATATACACATACATACACATACACACACAGGGTGAATCACGTAACTTTAGCCCCTCCTGTAACTTTTGAACGGTTGAAGATATTGAAATGCAGTTTTCACGGAAGTGCATGAGAAAATAGGGCTAACTAATACGTGTATTTATTTCTATTTTATCACTTGTATTTTACGAGATATTTGAGGTAACTTTGTTTTTTCAAATGGAACTATACATATTTTTTCAGTCTATAATAAAGAGTAACGATAAAAGACGAATCTAATGATCTACATATTGTCATATGTTAGATAAGGATTTTTTTTGAGAAATGTTGATTCTTTTGCGACCAGTTCTTAACGGATATTTTGAATGTAACAGACCGCCACAGAAGGTCACGCAGCGCTCCACCAGCAAGCAAGCGCTCGGGGAACGGAAAGGATCTTAGTATTTTAAGATACAAAACATATAACTAGAGTTTATAGAGGAAATGAAATATTGTTAATTTTAATTGCATATTAAAGAGCATATATGGGAATTTTTGGGTCATAAATGCCTCTTTTTAAAGCATATTTCAATATGTTTTAGGGCATAAAAATCCTCTCCGTAGTGATAAAAGAAACGGTATAATGGAATATTGATCTCATCATCATCTCATCCCTCTTGTACCTGCTTTTAAAAACAAATAATTCATCATTGAGGTGCCATAAATAAATATCTTATCTATTTTTAGAAAGTTTAGGTGGACATTTATCACAAAATACTTTGTTTCAGAGCATGTTTGACGATAAATTTCATTCTAATTGCAAGAGAAAGTCAATTTACTTCCTGAGGACAGTTTTTAAACCGATCTTTATGGTACATATAATTAAAATATAATACAAACAATCTACATCCACAGAGATACTAAGAACCTACTGTGGGCGTGTGGTTCCAAAATCGATTCCCTCTTATCAATTTGAGATAGATAAAGTTGGAGAATAGTTTTCAGAAGTTTTATAATTCAATTTTAATTTTCGTTTATTCAATTCAGGTTTATTCTAGAAAGGGAAACAAGATACACGACAAGTCAACGTTGAATCTTGAGTCCTTCTAAAATAATTCGATTAATTTTTAAATACATTTGGAAGCACACGCCGGTTTTTGGGATAGTCATTTTTTATATGAAAATAATATAATTTGATTTTATGTCTCTACCACAAGTGACTCATAGAAAACAATGTATATCGACTTTGATTTATGATTATTTCTAAGGAGTCGCCTAAAAATCACGACTTTCTTTATCCTACTGAGCAGGCGATGTCGATAAAGAGATCTATTAATACGAAAGTAATTCATAGACGGAGATTTGCAATTGACCTCTCAATCGTAGTTTGATATGGAAGGTTCAAGGACTCTTGAGTTTCCAAGAGCGCTCATGCTGACACATTGGCTAATGTCAGTGTGGCAAACCAGGCAAAGAACTTGCCTAATCGGAATATTTTGTCGCGTTATATAGATATACTTCGTCGCGTTAATATTTCAACATGCGTTCCGAACATATCTCGGTACACACCTAGAGGCAGGCGTCAGAAGGCGTCTAATATTAGATTATGTATTTCAGCATGCGTTTTGGACGTGTCTCCCTGGTCTCACTTTAGGTATCCTCCGGATTGTTCTTGAGAAATGGATGATCACTAGGGGGCGGATTTTGATGAACTAAAACATCGCCAAAAATGATCAATAAAATGCTTTAAAAATGCCCTAAAACCAAAGAAAAATGACGTAAACAATATTATAAAAAACAGTTCGGATGAACAACTCACGCTGTTGAATACGTTACTGATGTAATCGAGGCTTCTTCCATTCGTTCGAGTGAACTCGGCTTGCAAACTTTTGGTTTGGACTGTTCTTTACCAAGAAATATTTTTATGTATTTATTCCGACATTGGCGCTGATATACGTCACAAGAATTTCATACTCACAACGGCTGTCAAAACAATTTATGAGCGAACAAATCGAATAGGCTACTGAACAATTCTGTGAAGAACATTTGTTACATCTCGTAATTATTATTTCAAGGAAGTACCATTAAAATGCCATTAAAAACGATAAAATCAGGAAAAATGCATTCAAAATGACGGGAAAAGCTAAAAATTACTTATTAGTCGAAATCGACAAAAAATGCAAAATAATGACCTATAAAATGGGTCATTTCCTTTAGTCATAACATAAAATGAATTTCCTATCTATACTTACCTTTTATACTAAACGGCATTGTTCGAAAGTAAAAATTAGGTATTGGTCTGTGGATGTGTCTATGTGTGCCGCTAAGTTAAACAATCTTACCCGTTTCCCTTAAGGTTGTTTTAAGCTGTAACGCTACACACACGACTGGAATAAGGTCTAATTAGCGCTGTTTTAAAGATATTTAAGATTGGTGCCGATGAAGAAGAGGTACTCTCGATTTTATACTCAATAATTAGAATGTGTCTTTGATAATTAGCCTAATTAAGAGGTGTCTCAACTCTCTAAGCCATTTCTCAACCATATTGATTCTTGTCGCTTGGATGTTTCCTGCATAACTTCATTCAATTTTAGATCTTTAAATGGTACCATGATTGTTTTAAAAATCTGAGTAATTGTTGAATGATAACCTTTAAGAGGAGGAAAGGTTTCGATTAGCCGCGCAATCCTAGTAGTTTCGGAATTGTGTTGTGTTATAGCGACTTAACCCAACCACAAGGAAAGAAAAGCGACTATTTACAATTGACGTTCATTAGGGTTAACAGTCCGCCATCCTTTAAGAACAACGCAAACAAGTGAGTTGTATTTAAATGGCAGATGAGTATTCCTACAGCAAAAATAGTAATTTATGATACTGGTGGTAAAACTGACATTTTATTCTGCGAGTAGGAAAAGATGCGGCACGAGGTCGATAGATCAAGCGGCGCAATTCTACGAGCAAAATAAAATCACTTTTACCACGTGTGTCTCCTTTTTCTTTAGTAATGCAGTAGTAGTAGTTAGCATTTAATTAGGGTTTAGATTCCGCCGTCCTTTAAAAACAATGCAAACAAGTGAGTTGTAGTTAAATGACGGATGAGTATTCCTACAGCAAAAATAGTAATTTATGATACTGGTGGTAAAACTGACATTTTATTCTGCGAGTAGGAAAAGATGCGGCACGAGGTCGATAGATCAAGCGGCGCAATTCTACGAGCAAAATAAAATCACTTTTACCACGTGTGTCTCCTTTTTCTTTAGTAATGCAGTAATAGTAGTTTGCATTTAATTAGGGTTTACATTCCGCCGTCCTTTAAGAACAATGCAAACAAGTGAGTTGTAGTTAAATGGCGGATGAGTATTCCAACAGCAAAAATAGTAATTTATGATACTGGTGGTAAAACTGACATTTTATTCTGCGAGTAGGAAAAGATGTGGCACGAGGTCCATAGATCAAGCGGCGCAATTCTACGAGCAAAATAAAATAACTTTTACCACGTGTGTCTCCTTTTTCTTTAGTAATGCAGTAATAGTAGTTTGCATTTAATTAGGGTTTACATTCCGCCGTCCTTTAAGAACAATGCAAACAAGTGAGTTGTTGTTAAATGGCGGATGAGTATTCCAACAGCAAAAATAGTAATTTATGATACTGGTGGTAAAACTGACATTTTATTCTGCGAGTAGGAAAAGATGTGGCACGAGGTCGATAGATCAAGCGGCGCAATTCTACGAGCAAAATAAAATCACTTTTACCACGTGTGTCTCCTTTTTCTTTAGTAATGCAGTAATAGTAGTTAGCATTTAATTAGGGTTTACATTCCGCCGTCCTTTAAGAACAATGCAAACAAGTGAGTTGTAGTTAAATGGCGGATGAGTATTCCAACAGCAAAAATAGTAATTTATGATACTGGTGGTAAAACTGACATTTTATTCTGCGAGTAGGAAAAGATGTGGCACGAGGTCGATAGATCAAGCGGCGCAATTCTACGAGCAAAATAAAATCACTTTTACCACGTGTGTCTCCTTTTTCTTTAGTAATGCAGTAATAGTAGTTTGCATTTAATTAGGGTTTACATTCCGCCGTCCTTTAAGAACAATGCAAACAAGTGAGTTGTAGTTAAATGACGGATGAGTATTCCAACAGCAAAAATAGTAATTTATGATACTGGTGGTAAAACTGACATTTTATTCTGCGAGTAGGAAAAGATGCGGCACGAGGTCGATAGATCAAGCGGCGCAATTCTACGAGCAAAATAAAATCACTTTTACCACGTGTGCCTCCTTTTTCTTTAGTAATGCAGTAATAGTAGTTAGCATTTAATTAGGGTTTACATTCCGCCGTCCTTTAAGAACAATGCAAACAAGTGAGTTGTAGTTAAATGGCGGATGAGTATTCCAACAGCAAAAATAGTAATTTATGATACTGGTGGTAAAACTGACATTTTATTCTGCGAGTAGGAAAAGATGTGGCACGAGGTCCATAGATCAAGCGGCGCAATTCTACGAGCAAAATAAAATAACTTTTACCACGTGTGTCTCCTTTTTCTTTAGTAATGCAGTAATAGTAGTTTGCATTTAATTAGGGTTTACATTCCGCCGTCCTTTAAGAACAATGCAAACAAGTGAGTTGTTGTTAAATGGCGGATGAGTATTCCAACAGCAAAAATAGTAATTTATGATACTGGTGGTAAAACTGACATTTTATTCTGCGAGTAGGAAAAGATGTGGCACGAGGTCGATAGATCAAGCGGCGCAATTCTACGAGCAAAATAAAATCACTTTTACCACGTGTGTCTCCTTTTTCTTTAGTAATGCAGTAATAGTAGTTAGCATTTAATTAGGGTTTACATTCCGCCGTCCTTTAAGAACAATGCAAACAAGTGAGTTGTAGTTAAATGGCGGATGAGTATTCCAACAGCAAAAATAGTAATTTATAATACTGGTGGTAAAACTGACATTTTATTCTGCGAGTAGGAAAAGATGTGGCACGAGGTCCATAGATCAAGCGGCGCAATTCTACGAGCAAAATAAAATCACTTTTACCACGTGTGTCTCCTTTTTCTTTAGTAATGCAGTAGTAGTGGTTAGCATGTAATAAAGTTTAAATCGTTGAGATTCTTCGCATCCTACCTTCTCCCTTGGAACGTTGGATACCAAGCACGTGGCCAATGGAAATACTGAAAGCTGAAGCCCTTTCCGGAATAAAAGAAAATTATGTTCAATATTGAGCGACCAGTTTAAGATTATGTTGTTAGCTATTTGCAAATGATAAACTTATTTTGTATTTGGAATTGAGGTGACAGTGGTTGAAACGAAAAGACTGGGAAGAAGGCTTATTCTGGTGGATGCTGTGAAGATTTTTAGTTATAAGAAGAAAAGATGACTTGGGACGGAAACAAGTGGCGCAGTATCAGTGGTGTAGAAGGGTGTCTGCCAACTAACAGAACATCTTAATAATAATAATAATAATAATAATAATAATAATAATAATAATAATAATAATAATAATAATAATAATAATTAATACTATTAATAATAATAACAATAATAATAATAATTAAAAAGAATAAAATAATATTTAAAGTGTAAATTAATATCGAAAATGAATTACATTCAGTTCTTCCACATCTTTCTAAGCGCTATTTGTCGAATTTAACTTCAAACATTTACTTCAATTCAAATTTTGTAAAACGAACACCATTAAATCTGTAGTCAATTTATGAGTGTGAATTTGTCGAGTGGACCCGAAAGAAAATTTTGGCCTCGGCACTGTTGAGATCGCGGCTTCATGTGAACGCAGCTGCTCCGCCTACTTACGGCCCAGAAAATGAACCGGTTTCTTGTTACGAATTTACGTACATGGTGTTCGTCAATTTACATAATATTCGAACCAGTTATTAAGTAGTGCTTTTTAATGTGTCACTTGTAATTTATTGTCTTCTGACATGAGTTGGATACATGGCGTTGCACACTTTGCCAATCATGTCGGAGACTGAAGTAGGAGGATAAAATTTTCGTAGTATCAGATATATGGGGAAAATTATTAACAAAACACAATGTTCTTGTGTTCATACATTTCTAAATTTTCCTATGTTAATGTTATACCTATAAAAAGTGTAATGCTAATCCTATTTTCTAATGCCGGTATTTTCAAGCAGATAAGAATCAGAATTGTATGTGTTTCTACAAAAAACAGTAAAGCACAGAAAGTTAAACACAGAATAAAAGTTAGTTCAAAATGTAATATTACATTATTAATATATACTTGTTACGAACGTCGATCATGACTTACTTTACCAACGAATAATACATGACATTAATGAACATTCTAGAGACATATTCAAAGGAGTAATTGTTTCTGTTGATTAAATCGGAGATATTTTGTGATTTGTCGAAAACATGCGAGACATTTTGCAAGTTAAATCGCCTTAATTCTTGAGAAAGGAATGCGACCTTTCGCAACCTAGCTATTCACAGCCAGACTCAACAACGGTACTAAGGAAGGTAGTAAGGCCTTGCTTTCGTTGCGTGGAAACTATTCTTGGATGCACCTGCTTCTGGAGACTGTTTCGAAGGCCGCTGGTAGAACTTTTTTTTGTTTTGTTTTCCAACTGCTACTGCAGCTGCACCTCACTGAACCATGGTTCGTTTAGGAGTTATTTAATGATATAGATTCAAAAGCTAAGTGTCGCGGGTTGCATTTGACATGCGTATTGAGCTGTTCTAAAGAGCCATACTTTTTTCTCGTGAATTTTCCCGATATTTTAATAGTTATTCTACTATTCGGGGACAGAGAAAATTAAACAAATCAGAGATAATTAAAATCTTGATTTAGAAGTGATGCAACTAACCCGACTTTGTTTTATTTATTTTGATTACTAGATGTGTATAATACTGGCAGCATGTGGTGGTGTCGCGACTCGTCTACAGCGCCGCACAGTGGTGCTACAGAAGGGGAAAGTTGACAAAAAAGTCCAAAATCAAAATACACTTCAGAAGCTCCATTTCACTTGAAAGGGGTAGCAAAATGTCTCCTTCGTCGTTCCCCGATCAGGAAAGGAAGCCTTCTCCCTTCAATGCAAGTTTGAACTCGCACAAGTGATGGTTTGGTTTGGTTTGTTTTTTTCGTGTTTCCGGGTGCGTCAACTGCTTTGGTCATTAGTCCCGTTAGTGTAGTGCATGTTTATTCTCGGGAGATGGCGGTGATTTTCCCCTCGCTGGTTGGCGAGATCCGGCGCCGACCTACCGTCGGCTAGTGGGGTTTCCCCCTAACCAGGACTCTCACACCAACGGGGCACCGCCCCAGCCGGGACAAGCTCTAAGCTCCCGACCGGTCTCCCGGAATATGTGGTAGTGTAGTGCATATTCGTGTAAGAGTGTGTGTGTGTGTGTGTGTAAGGGGGAGAGGATAGGACAAGGAAGAGGAAGGACAGATCGCGCGGGGTCCGTGGCCCGTTTGGTAGGGTACTGCTCCGGCATTCGCCTGGTGTTGATCGGAGAAACCACGGAAAACTACCGATCAGAGCAGCCGGCCGTTAGAATTCTCCTCCAGGCAGCGACTGAATTCGACCTAGCTGAAAATCTAGTGTCGAAAATCCTGCCGCCGTGGGGAGTGGGAACCTAGGACCTCCCGGTCAGAGGTGCTGCAGTGACATCAGTTGATGCACTGAGCTTCCGCTCCCGGTTGCACAAGTGATGCGCAGCGCACTTCTTCGCTCTCGCAGAAAGAAGAAAGGTGTGTTTTTCTTTGCAAATATTTTTGCTCTATTGACTAGCAGAATCGTACGTGCTATGGATACGATAGACGGAGATATTTACTTTAAATCTTTATTTCGAAAAAATATATTCCTTGAATAATTATGTTGTAATTCCAAGTAGAAACTTCACGTGTCGCAATGGAATGAAATTTTAAAATATCAGTTCATATTGTCTTTTAGTTCTTTTCCGGGCGTTTCCGAGCTATGATATTAACTGAATCTGATTCTGGAATTCATCTAGTTTTCAAAACAGTAATCAAAGTTTGCCCATGTTTGCCCCATTTTGCATTAAATTACTTTGTTTATGATGGACATCTTGTTTTGTTAGCCTTTTTTACCTACAATATTATTTTTTTTTATTTTTCCTTCATGATCTGATTCTGATAGCTCATCATTAACAAGGAGGGATCTGTATGGTGTTATTAAACACACTGAAAAGAAAAACGATCAACCTGGAAGAAAAAAAGGATATGCTTCGCAGGCTGTTAATTGCAATTAACTTGCTGATTTCACAAATGGAATAGAGCAAAAATACCACAAAGGCATTGGACCGAGAAGTTACATCAATTTTAATGGATTGAAGTACAAATACAGTTTTTGAAGTAGAGTCCACATGATGAAAGTTCTGAGTTTGTGGTTATGTAAATAAATATTTGAACGTTAAACAATTAAATAAGTTATTATTTAATCATCAAATGCGTTTTTTAGTCCCAAAAATTTCGAAAAACACTTTCTGCCAACTTTTCTCCTTTCTGGCCCCACTGTGCGCCATCGCTCCAGGCAAGGTCACGTTGGAGTGGCTGACGGGCGCAATTAGGGATGGCAAAAAAAGCATGTTCTTGAAACATAGATGTTTTCCACCAGAAACATCGATATTTTAACATTGATATTTTGCTTCCGATGTTTTCTTCACATCAATATTTTGTTGCCAAAACATCGATGATTTTTTTACATTTTTAAAAAAAGCAATATCGTTGTTTTGCGTCATCCTCATTACCACGCTGAACTTTTCGCCTGTGCAATCTGAGGAAAATGGGGAACTGCTCGCGTTATGAGTGTATGTTACCGGTAGGCGTGTCATGCCTGAATCGATAGTAGTGTTAGAAATGGCCCTCAGACGTTTTGACAGGTCGTGAATTTCACTTGAAATGTGAATCAGACTCACTCCACTCAATCCTGGGAAGTCCCACAGTAAATTAAACAGTACTGTAACTAAAATTGGATAGGATAATAGCAAGTTTATTAGTCTATATTTAAAACATCAATGTTTCTTTGTCGATGTTTTCATGGTCATCGAAAACCCTTTAGCGATGTATCGAAACATCGATGTATCGATGTTTTGGTATAATTTTCCATTGCTATGCGTCGCACACTGGTTCAATCGGGCCTATAACCTGGTCATAATTGCAAATGCGAGTGGATTTGCTTAAAAATGGGTATCAATATGTTTTTGAGATTGCTTAATTTGAATATCATAAATAAATAATATAAAAATCATAAAAATATATCAAAATGGCGGCTCTACTTATGTAAAAACAATCAAATATGCATAAAAAATATACATATGGGGTTCTGTAGATCACTGATTTCCAATATCATGATGAAATTTCAAAATTCAAAATGGTGGTTCAAAAATGGTTAACTGACTCATAAAAATAATGATCTGTGTAGTAATATGGATACAATAGTTTTCGCGGTCGCGGGTTAATATTGTTATCATTCCAACATTTTATATCAGTAATTTTCTTACTAAAAGTAATTATAAAAAGAAATATAAAAAGAAAAAAATAGAAAGAATAATTCCCTGTGGCGTAGAAGGCAATTCCGGGATATCTAGTGTTAAATCATCATATGTAGCGTTGCAGTAAAGAGGTTATAAAACAAAAAAGTGCAGATAGTACGTGCAGCTAAGTGTGTGTTATTCTGATTAAGGGCATTCTACTTGATTGAGACAGGAATACGCAGGACAAAAAATATAATCCACAATATACGTGACTAACATTGATACGCTCTACGCTCTATACGTTAGAATTCAGCCTTATTATAATGACATTATTAGACACTTTTTCTTAAAACTATACCTAACTTATAGTCAAAAGTGTCTTCTATTCGGAAATACTAAAAGAATCCACAAAACAATTTAAATTGTTATTTTTTAATTTCACAAACATCGTTGACAGGAATCAATGAATTGGAGTGTTTGGAGGAAAGATAACTTTACGAGACCGCGAGGAAGACAAAAATGATTGAAATAACTTTCTGGAGCTGAAGTAGTGTGCTCCAATGTCTTCCGAACGAGATTTACCGGGAGCGGTACCTCAGTGCATCAACTGATGTCACTGCAGCGCCTCTGACCGGGAGGTCCTAGGTTCGAGTCCTGACGGCGGCAGGATTTTCGACACTAGCTTTTCAGCTAGGTCGAATTCAGTCGCTGCCTGGAGGAGAATTCTAGCGGCCGGCTGCTCTGATCGGTAGTTTTCCGTGGTTTCTCCGATCAACAGGCGAATGCCGGAGCAGTACCCTATCAAACGGGCCACGGACCGCGCGCGATCTGTCCTTCTCATTCCTTGTCCTATCCTCTTCCCTTACTCACACACTTACACTAACATGCACTACACTACCACATATCCCGGGAGACTGGTCGGGAGCTTAGAGATTGTCCCGGCTGGGGCGGTGCCTGGTCCTGGTTAGGAGGAAACCCCACTAGCCGACGGTAGGTCGGCGCCGGATCTCGCCATCCAGCGGGGGAAGATCACCGCCATCTTTCGAGAAAAAACATGCACTACACTAGCGGGACTAATGACCAGAGCAGTTGACGCGCCCGGAAACATGAATAAATCAATCAATCCGAACGAGATTTGTTAAGTCGAAATTTCGAACGTGCACTTTGAATTTCGCCATTATGACCAGGTTTTCGGCCCGACTCCACCAGTGTGCGTGGGAGGGGCTGACGGGGGTGGGGTGGGTGTGTTGCAGGCCCCCGGCGCCGCCGACGCGCGTCCCCCGGCGCCGCCCCCGCGCCTGTCGCTGGCGCAGATGAACGCGCTGCCCGACGTCGACTTCCGCCGCGTCTTCTCCAACGTGGTGGAGTGCTGCCCGGAAGTGGCCGTCGCCCTCGCTACCCAGCGCCCTTTCTCCAGGTACGCACGAGTGACTCTGTGTGACAAGTGTTCAGTGCATCAACTGATGTCATTGCAGCGCCTCTGACCGGGAGGTCCTAGGTTCGAGTCCTGACGGCGGCGGGATTTTCGATACTAGCTTTTCAGCTAGGTCGAATTCAGTCGCTGTCTGGAGGAGAATTCTAGCGGCCTGCTGCTCTGATCGGTAGTTTTCCGTGGTTTCTCCGATCAACACCAGGCGAATGCTGGAGCAGTACCCTACCAAACGGGCCACGGACCTGTCTGTCCTTCCTCTTCCTTGTCCTATCCTCTCCCCCTTACACACACACACTTACACGAACATGCACTACACTACCACATATTCCGGGAGACCGGTCGGGAGCTTAGAGCTTGTCCCGGTTGGGGCGGTGCCCCGCTGGTGGGAGAGTCCTGGTTAGGGTTCCCACTAGCCGATGGTAGGTCGGCGCCGGATCTGGCCATCCAGCGGGGGGAAGATCACTGCCATCTCCCGAGAAAAAAACATACATTACACTAACGGGACTAATGACCGAAGCAGTTGACGCGCCCGGAAACACGAAAAATCAATCAATCAATCATGACTAAGCAGTGCCTACTACTACTACTCATCGCGCACTTTTTCTTGATCCTCGAGCTCCCTAGTCCTCGCTCAGCCCGGCATAGCACGGCCCGGTAGAAAATATGAGCTCCACTGGAACGTCACGGCTCAGTTTGCAGTGCTGCCCACCTTCTTCCTTTGCAATGCGCTCTTCCTAGTTTTCGGTCTCTCTTTGTATCGACCTGTGCGTATCATGTTCCTTCTTGTTACTCAATTATTTCTATAACTATTAATTATTTCTTCAGAATTTAAAAAAAATCTTCCGTTGTTTCTCATAGCTATCTAGTCCATGAGGAGTTATTACGCCGAGTTTTCTGTCAATAAAGTTTACAGCCCTGCACTGCCGTGACGTAGACAGAACCCGCCTCTCCACGCACCCCCCGCTGTGGAGTATCAAGAAAAAGCGCGCGATAGTAGGTCCTGGTCAGTGGCGTAGGCTCAATGCGAGTGGTGTGTCGCATCTCCAAGTTTTTCGGCTCTTTTAAAACTTTTGTTAAAAATATTTTTATATTCCTGAAGTCCATCCCTTTGTTCCGTTTGTACTTTTCGTTTTTTCCCCATGCGCTTTTCGGTAGGCGTCTGTCCCCTCCATGGATGTGGCAGGCAGTGAAACATCCCTTCGACAGCTTCGCTTCGTTACCGAGGTCATTGAACTCTCACCATGTGCTGTGTGGAAGATACGAGGTTTCGGCCGACGGTGATGCGACGCTGTCTGTAGCATCTCGGACTTCTCATTGGCGATTCTGTATTTCCCTTCCCAAACCCTCGCCATCGCCTCCTTTAAGCACCACTTCTTCTTTCAGTAGGACTGGGAATCCCAGTGGTCACGTGCTAACGACCGTTGCCTTCACATCGGGTTGGGTGGGGGTGTTTGACCACACTACACACGCATGCGCACGCATGTTTGCCAACTGTTCTGGTTCAAAACGCGAGGGTGAGACGTGGGTTATCAGTACTGACAATGAAATCTTACCGCACAGAGATGGTAATACTTCTTTGTTGCCAGATTTTTCACATGTATAGGGTGTTGTTGCAAAAGTGTTGAGTTCTTGAAACTGCTTTACAGAGTTTATAGAGTATAACGTGCTAACTCAAAGAAAAATCATAGTTTTGAAACTGTTACGCGATAATTAGAATCCAGCAATTTTCGTGCGAAAAGATGGGACAAGGCAAGCACATGGTTTGTAGAAGAGGATGAGTTACAAGAGACGAAATAGTAAATGAAAACTCGCAATCTCCTTTGAAAGGTTTCAAAAACTATTTTGATCTCAAGTACGCTAGGGGATAAGGCCAAATCGACCTCTAATTAAACAAATAGGGGTATTGTTCATGTTACAATGTACTTGTGTATTATTGTTTTGTTTATTATTGTCGGAAAAAACAATGCAAAAATAGCAGTTCTCTCAAAGAGTCTCAAAGAAGTTAAAGTAGGTATGTACGTTTGAAAATGTGCACACAATTCATTTTTCCCCATAGCACGTCATACGCAGTTTGAACTGTTTTTTGACGTAAAATAAATAAATAAATAAATAAATAAATATATAAATATGGAATAGGCTACATAAACATATACAACGATGTCGATTCGATACCTTCATTGGTCTACCTACTTTAATGCGCAAAACTCGGATCGTATCCCCATGATCACTGAGTAGGAGACGCCACTGGTCAGAACTACATTCAATTTATATCTAAATATTATTATAGATATTTTTAAGAGTTTTTTTTATATTTTAAAAATATCGACCACATAAAAACATCAAACACAAAACATCGATGTTAAAAACTCATCGGCTTGAAAACAGTGATGTTTTTTAAACATGGACGATGTCGCATTCCTAGACGGGAGCGGGACGGGGTTTGTTGATTGATTGATTGATTGTGATTCCGAACGCGTCACCTAAGGAGGTCATTAGTCCCGTAAGTGTAGTGCATGTTCTTCATCGGTATGTGGCGGTAATCTTCTCCCAAGTGAATGGCGACGTCCGGCACCAACCTTTCGTGGACTAGCGAGGTTTTCCCCAAACTGATATGTCCTACCAACGGGGCACCGCCCCAGCCGAGTCAGGTTCTACGTCCCCGACCGGTCTGTCGGCATGTGTGGTAGTGTAGGTGTGTGTGTAAGGGGTGAGGATAGGACAAGGAAGAGGAAGGAAAGATTGCACGCGGTCCGTGGCCCGTTTGTTAGGGTACTGCTACAGCATTCGCCTGGTGTTGATCGGAGAAACCACGGAAAACTGCCGATCGGAGCAGCCGGCCGCTAGAATTCTCCTCCAGACAGCGACTGAATTCGACCGTAGCTGACAAGCTAGTGTCGAAAACCTGCCGCCGTGGGGAGTGGGAACCTAGGACCTCCCGGTCTGAGGCGCTGCAGTGACATCAGTTGATGACTAAGGCACCGCTCCCGGTGGCGGTCGGAAACATGGGACGGGAGCAAGGGACGGGTTGGGGGCTGGGGCAGGGATATGAGCAAGGGGCAGGAGTATGGGTCAAGTATGAGGACAAGCTGGGCTTGACAGCAGGGGGGCGAAGGAGAGGCCGGGGAAAGGGGTGGTGACGGGACGGGTGCAGAGGCACAGCAGTGACATTAATTGGTGCCCTGCGCCACCTACACCCTACCCGTACATCACATCGCTAGGCGACATCTCCCAATGCGTTCGACCCATCCTGCTGTGACGTACTGGAAATAAATAACTCAGACGACTGTTTCTAAAAGAAATATATAACTATATTTACACAATACTTTACAAAGTAAAAATCTCCGGCAACCTTTCCAATCGCTTATCCGCGAAACCCCCGCGACCGTCCCTAGGCCCAGCCCAGTATCACTGCTTTAAAGCAGGCTAGCAACGCCTGGTGCGAAGCTGTCGGGCACAGAGTCCCTTAACTATCGTTACAACATGGCCTGACGCCAAACCGGTCTTCGCCTCGAAGACCGCGTGCTAGAATAGCACCGGAGATATCACTCGGCCTTTCGACCCTCTACATATCCCGCGTGGGCGCAGTTGATGCAGCCTTAAGTACCCGGAGGCTCGCCCCCTCCCCTCGGCGCTCCCATGCCGGCGGGCGTCATGAAGGCTCGACGGCCAGCCTCCTCTAGGAGTCTTGCGACTCGCACTAACCTATCTCTATAGTTATTTTTTGAGAGTCTCCTGCCACATCCCCATGGCCTATTCAGCGCGTCTTCAGCTCGGCGCGCGTCGGCGTGCACAGCGCATGCCAACCGCTCCCAACCGCGCATCCGGCTTAAGCATGGGGGTGGACGGTTTTCCCGGCACGGGAAAGGAAGCGATGGGCGACGCCACACTGCACGCCGGCTTGCGGAGAGCGGGCGCGTGCAGCCGCGACGCTCCCCGCGGGGCCTTTCGCAAGGCACCGCCCCCAGGGCGCGCGTCGCAGAGGAAGCGCCGTCCGTCGGCGGCGACGCGTGTCAATAGCCGTCGCTCCGCCCGCACGCGTGTCGAAAGCGCTCGGCCAACACAAGACAGAACGGCGCACGGGCTGGGCGGGGCGGGGCGGCGACGAGAAAGTCGGCAGTGGGCTCAGCCCGGGCCCCTCTCCCCTCGCGTCCGCACCCAGCGACACGAAACGCCGCAAAAGCACACGCCACACATTTACATACTATACTTCGTTTTCTCTAACGTGGCGGTTGATTGATTGATTGAATGATTTTTTCGTTTTCCGGGCGAGTGAACTGCTTTGGTCATTAGTCCCGTTAGTGTAGTGCGTGTTTTTCTCGGGAGATGGCGGTGATCTTCCCTCGCCGGATGGCGAGATCCGGCGCCGACCTACCGTCGGCTAGTGGGGTTTCCCCCTAACCAGGACTCTCCCACCAACGGGGCACCGCCCCAGCCGGGACAAGGTCTAAGCTCCCGACCGATCTCCCAGAATATGTGGTAGTGTACTGCATGTTAATGTATGTGTGTAAGGGGAGAGGATAGGACAAGGAAGAGGAAGGACAGATCGCGCGCGGTCCGTGGCCCGTTTGGTAGGGTACTGCTCCGGCATTCGCCTGGTGTTGATCGGAGAAACCACGGAAAACTGCCGATCGGAGCAGCCGGCCGCTAGAATTCTCCTCCAGACAGCGACTGAATTCGACCTAGCTGAAAAGCTAGTATCGAAAATCCTGCCGCCGTGGGGAGTGGGAACCTAGGACCTTCCGGTCAGAGGCGCTGCAGTGACATCAGTTGATGCACTGAGCTACCGCTCCCGGTGAAACGTTCCAGGAGTTGCCGCGGCGGTCCCCCAGCGTGCGGCGGCGGTGGCGGCAACGACGCGCGAGGCGCGCAATCGACCAGGCGGGCTCTGCCCCTCACTTATTCATGCGCCGCCCGTGCAGGGCGCTCTCGAGCCCGCGCCCGTGCCGACGCCGGAGACAAGCGCGCGGTGGGCCACTTCGCCGGAAAAGTCGCACGAAATTCTCGGGGGGGGGGGTGAGAGATCTGCTGCCAATCTGACAGGGAGGTCCTAGGCTTCGAATCCCGACGGTGGCGGATATAGGACACAAGTCGACTCTTGACAGTGGCGACACAGTCCCGACCATATTTACTACGTAAAAAATATTTACTACGTAATTAATATTTAATACGTAATTTATATTTAATACTAATTAATATTTAATACGTAAGTAATATTTACTACGTAATTAATATTTTACGTAATTAATATTTTCTACGTAACAAATATTTACTACCTAAGTAATTGTTACTACGTAATTAATATTTAATAAGTAAATAATACTTAATACGTAAGTAAGATTTACTACGTCAATAATATTTATTACGGAAATAATACTTAACACGTAAGTAATATTAATACGTAAGTAATATTTACAATGTAATTAATATTTTACGTAATTAATATTTTCTACGTAACTAATATTTACTACCTAAGTAATTGTTACTACGAAATTAATATTTAATAAGTAAATAATACTTAATACCTAAGTAACGTTACGTATTATTACTACATAAATAATACTTAATACGTAAGTAAGATTTACTACGTCAATAATATTTACTACGTAAATTATATTTAACACATAAATAATATTTGCTACGTAAATAATATTTAATACGTAAATATAAACCGCTACTGAAAAGTACGAAATGATGTAATTGCGTATGGAGGTACTTGTTTAAGTCCACACAGTACTTTCGAGGTTTTCCTTTCCACGAGTGGTCACCTTCAAGAATAACCGAGCAAGGAGATTGGTGGTGACCGGAAGGTAGGAAATGTTTTGTTGTAGGGACACTGTTCACTCGGAATTCGCCCCACCCTTGACCAGATTGCGACAGGAGCAATCAATGTAACATACATAAAACGGCTGCTATCGAGAATTCGTCCCCCATCGAAAGTCTACTGAATGGTGTCCCCTGCACAACAATAAACCTCTGTTTCTGGCCAGTCGTTTAACGTTGACCCAATATCATTGCATTGCTGAACCTTCCTCCTAGTGATGCGACGTAGATAACAAAACATCGATGTTACTAAACATCGACGTTCAAAATTTTCTGATCGATGTTAAAAACACATTAACTATAAACCATCGATATTATTAAACATCAATGTTTTAAAGCTCGTTTAGTAATCTGTAACATTAAATTATTATGCAGCAAAATTTAATGTGACTATGGCCGCGCCTGACAATTTATAATTAAGATTTAACTGAAAACGATGTTTAAAAAAATATTAGAACAATAGACAATATTAAGCCTAAGCCTCCATGGTAATCTCACCGGGCCAGTCCTAATTTCATTGAAGAATGGTACGGGAAGTTAGGGGAAGGCCCTACAACTATGGTGCACGCGTTAACAGCCTCTCCATGTTTGAAATACGAAGAAAGGCCTAGGAAATGCTGAATGAAAGTAGTGCAAATAGCCTTCCTTCGACTCGAACACGAAAATCGACGGTGGTACCAGAGGTTATATTTTTAATATTTTAACTTTTACACAATTGTGATTATGAGGAATTTTTCATTTGTTAATAAAATATCGAAAATGTAAAAACATTGATCACAAAACATCGATTTGTCGTTTCTAGCCGATTTTAAAGACAATTGAATATTTGACTTCAATTGGTTTCGTTCATATTAAATTATTTTAAACAACATTTATATATTTTTTACATATCTTTTAACATTTTGAACAACATTTCGGGATGAAATGTCTTCCCATCATCATGTTCTATAAGTTAACTGAAATATATTTTTTAAAAAAAAATTACTTCCACGTGAAATAATTCCCAAAATTTCTACAATTCTAAAAATATAAATAAATCTGTACACATTATTAAATTTAAAAACGCACCATTTAGTAAATCGTCAAATACTTTATGACATTGAATAAACTGAATGATATTGTATTTCTGCTGCCTTTTTCTAGCTTTTTCAACAAAGATATATGATTGGAAAAAGAGGGCAATGAGAAAACAAGAAAGGTATGGATGACCTCAATCAACTCAAAGTAAAATTAGAAAAATTATACAAAATAGTTTCATAAAATTGTTTAAATTTATTTGATCTCAGTATTCAGACATTTTATTTGTTAAAGTTTCTGCTTTTAATCGTGGGTATTCAAGAGAAAGACATTTCATCCCCAAACATTGTTCAATACATTAAAAGAAGGTTTCTGTAATGAAAATTAAGAGTAATGAAAATTAAGATGAAGTGAAATATTCAATTACCATTGAAAATTGGCCATAACCAAATACTTGTATCAAGAAAATTACCAGACAAATATCAAATGAAAGTACACAACAATGAAGTTTTTAAAAAAATCATCGGCGATTCTATAAAAACCCACGATGTTTTGGAAACATCGCCATGGGTGTCGCATCCTGACTTCCCGCGCGCGTCCCACAGTGATAATGGCCTGCTGACGCCGTGGACTCCACGTTGGGACCGCTGCGTGGCCACAACAGAAGGCGCCCGGAGCGACTGCGCTGCGACGGTGCGGCCTAGCGTTGCCAACCGTCCTCTTTGCCCTCTCGTCCTCCTTTGTATTTGAAGTGTCCTCCTTTTAGTACGTTTTTAACATTTGTTTTCTCATTTATTTCATCTCGTGACTAACATCAGCTTCGTTGAATCATTACATTACATTTATTTGAACTGAAATTGGGTATGATCTGGTGGCAGTTAAATAACAATAATTACAACAATAATAATAATAATAATAATAATAATAATAATAATAATAATAATAATAATAAAGAAGTACAGTACAAGCTGAGGATGCAATAATCATACTATCACTAATATTAAGTATTATAACAATTATTTCAACTCTTGTCATGATATCCAATAAGTATATGTTGGTTATGCTAAAATTTAATACAAGCTACATAAATATTGGCTAAACTAGATTTTTTTAAATCATAACAATCGTTTATTGTTTAATTTAGAATAGAAAACATGAAAATTATTTTTTTCAAAGCTGTCACACGCAAGCATGATGACTTCTCTCAGTCTAGGGACTAAAAAAGGATGTTCAGACCATCTCCATCTGCATCTTGTGAACGAATCAATTGAATCGCAAATATAGAGAAGAAAGAAAAAGAGCTGATGTTGGTCTAAATTAAATATTGATAAAAATAAATGTTTCCCTTCAGTGCTGTGGCATTAGTCGAGCATATCTCAACCACCAAGTAGCACATCTAATAGTCAAATTAGCGGTCCCTCGTATTTAAGACTATCAAATTATAATTTTTTTAAACAAACATTTCATTTCCATGACGTTCCAAGCATGATTGACTCAATCATCACACGCATTACAAATATAATGTTTTATATTTTAGCATAGGACATTAGATCTTACATTATGGACTGTGGTAATCATGACATCATATTCTTCGAGAAAATCAAAAATTTTCCTAATATTGTTTTACTTAAAGATTGTGACTGTCAACATTGCCAGCATGAATGACCAACACATCAACCAATACGAATATAACTTCATTGTCATAAAATCGAGGTCCTCACAATTTCACTAAACCGCAACTTGACAATCATTTCTTCCAATTAGCACCTCTATTACCCAATGCCGTGCTAGTGACTCCTTGCCCGATTGTTGTTGCGTTATGAGAGCCTGCATGCCTGGGGGAGTAAGCTCCTTATAATGGGCACATGAGCAGCCACGTAACCGCGCCCTCACCGCAAGCTACCTTCCCTTCCAATTACAAGGTACAAAAGCGCCTCCACGAATATACGAGTTTCAGTTCCCCCGTCCTGGGCTTTCAGTACGCCGCGGAGTTATGGATTAATTGATTGATTTTTTCGTGTTTCCGGGCGCGTCAACTGCTTTGGTCATTAGTCCCGTGAGTGTAGTGCATGTTTTTCTTCGGGAGATGGCGGTGATCTTCCCCGCTGGATGGTGAGATCCGACGCCGACCTACCGTCGGCTAGTGGGGTTTCCCCCTAACAAGGACTCTCCCACCAGCGGGGCACCGCCCCAGCCGGGACAAGCTCTAAGCTCCCGACCAGTCTCCCGGAATATGTGGTAGTGTAGTGCATGTTAGTGTAAGTGTGTGTGTAAGGGGAGAGGATAAGACAAGGAAGAGGAAAGACAGATCGCGCGGGGTCCGTGGCCCGTTTAGTAGGGTACTGCTCAGGCATTCGCCTGGTGTTGATCGGAGAAACCACGGAAAACTACCGATCAGAGCAGCCGGCCGCTAGAATTATCCTTCAGACTGTGCCCGAATGCCCGAATTCGACCTAGGTGACAAGCTTGTGTCGAAAATTCGTCGAAACTTAGTCACCCGGTCAGAGGCACTATGGTGCCATCAGCTGATGCGCTGAGCCGCCTAAGACAGCCGGAGACCACAAGCCCTGCAACTAAAATGTGAATATGATGTGAAGATAATAAATAAGAAAAACTATAATACAATGATAGAGAAACTCCTGGGTTCGAGTTCCGACAATATCAAGATTTTTGACAGTAGCTTGACAGCTAGGTCGAAATCAGTCGCTGTCTGGAGGAGAATTCTAGCGGCCGGCTGCTCCGATCGGTAGTTTTCCGTGGTTTCTCCGATCAACACCAGGCGAATGCCGGAGCACTACCCTAACAAACGGACCGCGCGCGATCTTTCCTTCCCATTCCTTGTCCTATCTTCATCCCTTACATACACACACTTACAGTCACATCCACAAGTCGGGAGACAGGTCGGGAGTTTAGAGCTTGTCCCGGTTGGGCCGGTGCCCCTCTGGTGGGAGAAACCTGCTTGGGATAAATCCCGCTAGCTAGTACGTCGGTACCGGATCTCACCATCCAGTGGGAGAAGAATACAGCCCCCTCCCACGAAAAAGCACGCACTACAATTTCGGGACTAATGACTTTAGCAGGTGAGGCACTCAGACTCACTAACCAACCAACCAACCAACCAACCAACCAACCAACCAACCAACCCATTCCCCAGGAAACCATTGCAATGTTCCAACCCGCCGATCTTCATCCCCTCTCCGAGGAGAGGAGAGGCGGGGGCGGCCCCCAAACATTTCTCGTGGGGTGGCGACGGGAGGGAGGGGAAGTGCAAGGAGGGGAAGTGCAGGGAGGGGAAGTACAGGGAGGGGAAGTACAGGGAGGGGAAGTGCAGGGAGGGGAAGTGCAGGGAGGGGAAGTGCAGGGAGGGGAAGTGCAGGGAGGGGAAGTGCAGGGAGGGGAAGTGCAGGGAGGGGAAGGGCAGGGAGGGGAAGTGCAGGGAGGGGAAGTGCAGGGAGGGGAAGACAGAATGAGCAGTGGTAAAATGTCCGACGATGATAATGAACAAAAAGCCCCATGACCGCACCGATCGTTTTCCTCTCTCCTCTGTCGGCAGGGAGGGAGGGAGGGAGGGAGGGAGTGGGAAGGGTGCGCAAGCATTTCGCGACGAGGGGGAGGTGGAGAGGGTGGGGTGCTGGGAGGGGAAGTGCGTCGCCCCAAGACAGCGCCCATCGACCCGCTTCCACGTGCGTCGTGCTGCGCCGCGCCGCCGGGGACGCGCTCTGGCCCGTGGCCGGCGCGCGATCGATGGCAGCGGAGGACACGCGTGGCGGCCGCCGCCGCCGCACCCATTAGCCCTTCGCTCTTCAGAAACAAACTAGCCGCGCTACAACAGCACGCACTTCCTCGCATTATGTCTAACTTTGCAATTGACGAAAAGAAAACAGAGGGTGTCAAGAAAATGAGTCACGTGCCATTATTTTAAGCGTCCCTTGTTCTATCCATGGGAATAAAATTCAAAGAAACAATTTGCAACAACAGACAAGAAACAAACTAGCGGAGCTACAACAACACACACTTTCTCGCATTATGTCTAACTTCGCAACTGACGAAAAGAAAACAGAGGGTGCCAAGAAAAGGGTCACGTGCCATTATTTTAAGCGTCCCTTGTTCTATCCATGGGAATAAAATTCAAAGAAAAAATTTGCAACAACAGACAAGAAACAAACTAGCGGAGCTACAACAGCACACACTTCCTCGCATTATGACTAACTTCGCAATTGACGAAAAGAAAACACAGAGGGTGCCAAGAAAATGAGTCACGTGCCATTATTTTAAGCGTCCCTTGTTCTATACATGGGAATAAAATTCAAAGAAAAAATTTGCAACAACAGACAAGAAACAAACTAGCGGAGCTACAACAGCACACACTTCCTCGCATTATGACTAACTTTGCAACTGACGAAAAGAAAACAGAGGGTGCGAAGAAAAGGGTAACGTGCCATTATTTTAAGCGTCCCTTGTTCTATCCATGGGAATAAAATTCAAAGAAAAAAATTGCAACAACAGACAAGAAACAAACTAGCGGAGCTACAACAGCACACACTTCCTCGCATTATGTCTAACTTTGTAACTGACGAAAAGAAAACAGAGGGTGCGAAGAAAAGGGTCACGTGCCATTATTTTAAGCGTCCCTTGTTCCATCCATGGGAATAAAATTCAAAGAAAAAATTTGCAACAACAGACAAGAAACAAACTAGCGGAGCTACAACAGCACACACTTCCTCGCATTATGTCTAACTTTGTAACTGACGAAAAGAAAACAGAGGGTGCGAAGAAAAGGGTCACGTGCCATTATTTTAAGCGTCCCTTGTTCCATCCATGGGAATAAAATTCAAAGAAAAAATTTGCAACAACAGACAAGAAACAAACTAGCGGAGCTACAACAGCACACACTTCCTCGCATTATGTCTAACTTTGTAACTGACGAAAAGAAAACAGAGGGTGCGAAGAAAAGGGTCACGTGCCATTATTTTAAGCGTTCCTTGTTCCATCCATGGGAATAAAATTCAAAGAAAAAATTTACAATTTTTGAGAAAATGTTTTTTTTTACGATTTCCATTTACTTCATGCAGAAGTTACTGAAAACTACTCGTTATTTTCACATAATTGTACATTACCTTTCCGAAATATCTATTTTTTATTTAAGACAAATATCTCCACATGCAAACTCCCACTGCAAATGTGCAGTTTTGCAATGTTAAATTTGTACAATTTTCGATAATACAGTAAGTTCGACCACAAAGGGGCAAGCCCGTGTCCCGTTTCTGAATAAACATTGTTTTAAAATTGCCTGCATTTGAAGGAAAATTATGAAAAAACTACTTATATTTCCGAAAAATTATACATTTTATTTCAAGGTCTGTCTTTAAAAAACAGATTCTATTAAGGAAAAAATTCTATCTTCAATATTGGAGTAGTAGGAAGATGCCAAACAAAATTGAACATTTGCAATTTTTGAAAAACCAAGGATTTTAATGAAAATTAGACCTGGGCAATTCATTCAAGAGACCTTTGCGTTATGTGACGTCAAAATTTATTTTAAATAAAATTGGATCAGTTTTTGAGAAAACTTCAAAGACTTGTTTAGGTCCCACAAAAATCAAAATTTATGTTTCGAACTCACAGGAATATCAATTTTGGAGAAAATAGACTGAACGATTTTGGCGCTAATGTTGACAGGTAGACAGCCACAGAGACATTTTCCCAAGAATCGATTTTTTTTGTTATCAAGGTCCCACAAAACATGTATTCTGACTACAAAAAGTGTTGAAGGAAGTAATTTACTTGATGTAGGGCCAAGATTTATCCACTTTTTCGTTACCAACTTCCGGCAATGACAGGTTTTCTGTCAAAAATTCACCGTTATCCACCGCACGATTCCATAACTTGCTCTTCTCACGAAATACGAGGAGAAAATTAAAAAAAACGGATGCAGTCAAACCGAAGAAAGCTGTGCATTGAGATGTGCTTCTTTGATTAACAGTCAATTAGTCCACAGAAAAACCTCCATCCTTAAATCCCAACAGGGGTGAGAGGTTGGCTCCTGCTCAATGGAGCCTGACCTACTGAGAGAGCTCAATCCAGACAAGAGCTACCATTGGCCCAGCACCTGTACGTTTCCCGTCAAGTAATACATTTCAATACAGAGACGCAACCTAGGCAGAACAAAGAGGGGAGTCCTATACACAGGTACCAACGCACTGGCCAGTTGCATTTCGCCCTGAGGAAGGTCGCAGAATGGCGGCCGAAACTTTGGTCCCTGTGCGTACGACACGGCGTCTCCCGGACAGCCAAATACTTAAGATGATTCGTCTTCTGTTGCTTCGAAAACAAAGATTGGAAATCGCCTGAAAATGACTTATGGTTATATGTCTCTGCTACACAAACAGATATTGATCGTGGTTGTGACTATCAGAAACGACAGCGTCCTTCGCGCTAAAATGTCAAAGAAAAAGTACAGGTGGATGCATTTTATTTCTAATTAGTTACTATTACACATAACCAAATAGAAACATTAAAAATTAACTTGCGTGCAAAAAAATAGTTTCAGTTCACAATGATCCAATGCTTCTGAAAAAGATCCTTTACTTTTACTGACAACAAAATAGCAGTAACGGTGCAAATCGAACTTAAGGCAGACGTAAAAGAAATATTCAGTGCGTAGATCTCGGAGGATGTCTTGATTTGCTTAAAAGTCCTCGGAGGTTTCCCACCACTTGCGAAAAATTAACGTATTCGCATTAGTCAGAAATGTAATTTCCAAATTATTGACGTAGAGAAAACTCGGAAACAACATAATGAAATGGGCCGACAATATTTAATACTTTGGAAAGGTGTACGAAACGTTTCCGACATACTGAGTGAACTATTCAACTGAAAACTTAATTAAACATTATACCACAAGCATAAGAAATTTTCTCCTAGTAATTTCCGATGGTGAAATCAAGTCATGTATAGAATAAACTAAATATATGTGCGAGTTCCATTTTTATCCGTTCTAATGACATATGGATTCTCACAAGTTCATACGTTTTCCTAAACGAACGACAGGAAGTGTTGGTTGGAGCGAGTACAAAAATAATGATAATATTAAAGATGAAAATTACGGAAGCAAATAACTTTCTCTATAATCCGTATATTACTCCGTATATACGTACGTATACGAGAAAGCAAGAAAAATCTACAAAATATTGATTACATAGTAATTTGTTTTTCAATTTAATTCTCATCAAAATTCCTAAAAGAAAACACCTCTTTACGGTTTTTTTATCATATAGGAGAAAGAGTTATATACGATATTCAAAGAAAAACGACCAATCTTTGAAATTCAATTGTACACACATCTTTCGAATATTATAGAAAATCCACCCCTTAAGACTACAGACGGTTAATTTTATGTGGCCCAACTCGTACTGAATCTCCCTGGTGGCCATCGGTTGGAGGCAAAATTGTCTTGCGGGTTGCATTAGGGTGTTAATAGTGCAAGAAAACACGTTCTGCCTGCTCGTCAACTCAATTTCTGAAAGGAATTATTGTTACGTTACTTTTACACGAGTAAAATAATTAATAAATAGAAACGATATCATGTTTTAGATGTAAGAATGTATTATTAAAAAATATATTAAAATGATTGTAATTTTCATACTTTATCTTTTGCATAAAATGATGTGAAATAGAATGGTTTGTATTTTCCTACAGGTATGCACACAAGAAGAAATCCTTCGCGAAATAAGGATCGTTGATATATTAGTTTGTATATTTTACAACGTGATAAATGAATAAAAAATTCATGAAGGAAATACTCGTAAATGAATTGTTGGAGACCGGCTCCTCTGATCGTTCGCTTCTGTAGCTTTCTCCATCATCATCGTCATCATCATCACTGGCCAATTTTTCGTCTACTTAACCGTTCCGTTTTCTGCTATCGCTCCTTACTCTCAGTTAACATCATTGCCTGTTACACTCCAGTGTTTCTTGAATCTAGCCTCCACCGCGGAACTCCGCCGTCACTCGTAAGCCTTTTGCGACTGAGAACTTACTTCTGACACTCGTGACTCGCAAGTCCGCGGTGGCACTTGAATCTTTTTAAGGTAGGTAGGTTTAATGGCGGCCTGGTGGAGCTATGGAGGCCCCTAATAATTTGGAAATGGGCGAACATAATAGTGAGCGGGCGTTGTACATCAACTTAATCTTTTAATTTATCAACTGACGCTCTCTACCATCTGCTAATACTACTGTCTATTTACACTAGAATCCCTTGGCTCTAGCTTCCACTCCACAATTTCGCAGTGGCTCGTAAGCCACTAGGGGCTGAGCACTTATCAGTGGCGAGTCCTGAACATTATTTCAAGTATACCGCACTTTATAGAAGCTACCTCTACCGTTGTCTTTTATTTTCATCTTTTCTGAAATCCCAATACTAAGAAATTCCGTCCTTAATAATTGTTCTATAAGACCATTACACAAACCACTAACTTCTGAATCATTTAACACACTCCATTTTTTACAAATGCGTGAGAGTTGTAACTTACGAACCACCAGAGAAGGACTGTCCACCGCGATATTTTGCGGTGCCAACCGACCGTCCAGACGCGCATCCTCCCCTCTCCCCGCCCTTGAAACACGAGGAGCGTTGGGTTATCGCGACTGGCATGCGGTGGCTTCGCCTGCGCTAGCGAATTCTCTGGACAGCATTAAGAACTGTTACAAACTTCTCACTCTAACGCACTTCATACCGCTAACGGATGCGGAAGACTGACTGGCTCTCGGTACCAAAACAGTTACTTTTTCGCATCTGCTTTAAATTTTTTAGATTACCAAACTTACGAAATATTTATTATACACTTCGAATTACTAGGTATACCGGCGGTATACGCGTTGTATCAGAGAATTCGCCACTGGCACTTACTCCTGCCATTTGTGGCTCGTAAACTCTTGACGGCGCTTAAACCCTTTTACAGACAGGGAGGTTTGGTGGCGGCAAGGTGGTGCTTGCAGTGTGGCCCTTAAGCCTATTATGGAGCTTTCTCCCCCAGGCGCGCAAGCAGACACATGCGGGCAGGAAGAGGTCTGGGAAGAGACGAGGTACTGAAGATGACTCATGGTGACTGGGTCACGCTCCATCATCCAACAACACTGAAGCGAACATCCATGGTCCAGGCGGGATTCGAACCCGCACACCCCGCAGATCACGACTGAAACTACGCTACGAGACCGAACCTTTCTTCAAACAATGCCCAGGCGGATGACGTTTTCGTTTAACTTAGAGCTAAAATTCGCTGCGAGGTAGAAAGAGATGTTCGGTGTCAAAAGTAATGAACTTACTCGTACGATGCTATCAATAAACATGAACACGCTGCACAAATCATTTCACACGACTTTCATATCTGATTTTGAAATTTTAAAGTCTGCAGGATGAAATTGCAAATACACTTGCAAGAAATGAATTTGCTTTTTATAGACAATTGCTTCATAAACATACCTCAAATTTAAATTTACATAGTAAATGAATAATAATAATAATAATAACAATAATAATAATAATAATAATAATAATAATAATAATAAGAGAGATGCACCACTCGCATAAGAATAACTAAATTTCGCATTTAAATTATTTTTGAACATCTCCCTTATTTGGGAACTATAAGGTATTTATTTCTGATTTTGTCCTTAATTTTAAAACTATTTGTGTGAAATAAATCCACAGCTTTAAAGGCGGCAACCCTAGTAGGGTGCTGATCACGCATACCACGATTCAAAATAATTCACCAATTCTGCGACCCCCCACGAACTAAAATATTCGGCAGCTCTGCAAATTCCTGGACATTCCAGAAATTCCAACTGAGGTATAGCGAAATGAAAAGAGAGGTAGGGAGGGAGAGAGGGAGAATGAGACGGAGGAAGAGAATGGGAGAGGGAAGGAGAAAGGAGAGGGAAGGAGAGACGGAGGGAAAGAGAAAGAGAGACGGAGGGAGAGTGGAAGAGAGACGAAGGGTGAGAGAAAGAGCGGGGGAGGAAGAGAAAGAGACGGAGGGAGAGAGAAAGAGACGTAGGAAGAGAAAGAGAGACGGAGGGAGAGAGGAGAGACGGAGGGAGAGAGAAAGAGAGACGGAGGGAGAGAGAAAGAGACGGAGGGAGAGAGAAAGAGACGGAGGGAGAGAGAAAGAGAGACGGAGGGAGAGAGAAAGAGAGACGGAGGGAGGGAGGGAGGGAGAGAGAAAGAGAGGGAGATCTAAAATAATGCTCCATGTCATAGTGGTGACGGTTTAATTATATTCAGCGAGAGCCGAATTTCCCCGAGAGCCCGAGTGATGAGGATTTGAAGAATTATCGCGACGCTGCGTATTTGCTGGGAGCACGATAACGTCAAGTGATGGAACAGGAAAATTCATCGCGAAATATATCTCGTTGGTGTTCCCATAAATGAAGATCCAAACTGACGAACTTATCTCATATTTCAGAGTGAAAACGGCAGATCAATAATAGAGAAGACTGGAATACATCATCATTTCTACTAGTGGTTCTGGACGTACAAAAGGATGTCAAAATTCAGGAAATGCATACTGATATTAGCGAGCCAAATACTGTAAAAAACTATTAAATTTGTATCACGTATGTACAAACAAAATTAGTCACAGACGAAAGTGCGTAAATAAAAATTGAACAAATACTTTCATTGGCACAACGGTTTTGTTTGAAGGTAATTTGCTTCACACGGATAAAACTTGATTTTTTCTTGAACGATCCGCAGCGTACGTAAAACGTGATTTTTTCTGGAACATAACGGAATGATTCAACCCGAAACAAGTCACACAGCGTTCCGTTATGTATTTACGCAGTCTGCAAGATAACTCACATCGAGGCTTCAAACGCAGCTCCAAAAAGTATTGCGTGGCGCCTTGCAACATATTGGTCCCGATACGGACAAACCACCGACCCGACTTCATCCGGGCCCGAACGGGAAAAGCTGTTTTGTCGGATGGTAGAACTACAATATGCATTTAGTTCTTTTCTAGAATCCTCCGAAACTTTTCTGATTTATCCTAATACGTACTTTACTTTTAAACGGCATTGGTATCTCTGCCTAAACTATTTAATTCAGGCACGAAAGCAATATTCGCTCCAAAACTACGGAAGCGAACACACTGAGTACTACGAAACTCAGTGTCCTTATCAGGCATATTGATATATCCCTCTCCCTGGCTGAGCTCGCCGTTTCAGTTTTATGAGGAGATTGTATTCGCTAGAGATAAAATTGTGTTCCAATTGATACTGAAACTAAATTATTTTCGCAACTAATTCCTATGCGTAAATAAAAATTATGGATCTTTCAAAATTCGCAATCCTGTTTTCTTCGCGGATTTCATCCGAGATCAAAGAGTCATAAATTCATAAAGGTACGAGCTCTATCAGAGAACAGAGAATATGGAAAATAAACTTTGAAGAACATGGAACAATGTATCCAACGCATATATATTAAGTGCACGTTGAGATTAGAGGCATTTATTGGTATGTTTCTTTCTAAGAATAATTATTTCCAATATATCGGTAGTATATCATATTTTTTTACTTTCTCGCATTACAAAGTTCTTTGTACGAAGAGAAAGTTAAGTTTTTTGTTTCGATATACTGCAATACATCGCAAAATGCCGGAATTAAATATAAGACAATTCAGTACGATCGATTTTGTTTCAGAACACCTTTAATGCCAGAGCACAATAGGACTTCTGTGCCCCATGACAATCCTGTCTAGAGACTTGCCGCTCTCACAAAATGATTTCACTGAATATCAGTTCACACCGAACCGAGATTCACGTATCACCTTACAATGCTGTGGTTACCTGAGGTTCCAGTGTGTGTATTGACTCACTCCCAAAGGAACAGCCCTGAATCGTGATAGTGCTGCACCAAACTGTGACATCAACGAAAGTGCTGGGAAATCCTATTGGGCTGTCATGAAAACCGGAACGAAACATGGCCTATCCCTGATCCATTGAGCAAATGCTGAGATAACCCCTTGTTTTGCTTCTGGATATAAATGTAACTTCATTATCTGTGCACGTCTTCTAGAATTCATTTGGAAATATAGTTATTCAAATTATCGTTTCCATGTTGTCGCAGCATGAAGTATTATTCCTTGACGAAGGACATCATGGAAAAGAGCCCAAAATTTATTGCTTATTTATCCTTGAAAATAGATTTTATTACATGAGAGTTTTTTTCCTTCAAGATTTATGTAGTATTATGTAATTAGTGTAGAGATCACAGAATTTTGAAAATGTGCACAGAATTCACTTCTCCCCAAAGCACGTCATACGCAGTTTCAACTGTTTTTTGACGTAAAATAAATAAATAAAAAATATCTCCATGCAAGGGGCGGAAGGGGCCAACGGCGGCAACAATGTCGGTTCACGAGACTTATAGTGGTCACCTCAAGTCTTCAGACTTCCCGCTACAGGAAGTCTTCGCTACGGCAAAGCGTTACAGCAATCAACACCATGATCTTCGCGCAGTTCCAGTTTAGCATCACGTCCGTGCATTTGCGCATGCGCACAAGATAGAGATTGCAGCCTATTGCTGTACGTACGCTATGGCGCACAAAAATCACCCCAGCGATCGCGTCGTTCCAAGACGAACTAGTGACCGCATCGTGTCATTCCCAGAGGAAGCAGCACCGAACCGAACTTATCCAAACTGTGTGATGAAACTATGAAAAGAGCCTCCTTCTAGCGAAATGGAATACGAGTGTTGCAATCCTCAGCCCCGATCGAAGGGGTCGGCGGCGGCAGCAGTGTCGGACT
The DNA here is from genome assembly GCA_011170035.1 of Teleogryllus occipitalis. Classification (NCBI taxonomy): domain Eukaryota; kingdom Metazoa; phylum Arthropoda; class Insecta; order Orthoptera; family Gryllidae; genus Teleogryllus; species Teleogryllus occipitalis. Next base: position 140,950 of record BLKR01001752.1, read on the forward strand.
ATTCCCTGAGGGAGGTCATCGATTGCCAGAGTTATTTCATTAACCATCTCACGCAGATTACGAGAATTACGCCTGATCGTAGATTTCTGTCGTTCCCAGACGAAGCAGTTCCGAATCAAGACGAGCCGAATCAAGATCAGCGCCTAAGGTAATTATTCCCGTAAGCATAGTTTCCTTCGCGAGGTGGCAGTGGTCTTCCCCCGGCTGGATGTTGAGATCAGTTGCCGACCTATCGTCGACTACCGCAGTTTTCCGCAAACATGTATCTCCCACCAGCGGGGCACACCCCCAGACGGGGCAAGCTCTAACGTAAGCTCCCAATCTGTCTCCCGGCATGTGTGGTAGTTTGATTTTTCGTATTTCCGGGCGCGTCAACTGCTTCGGTCATTAGTCCCGTAAGTGCAGTACAAATTTTATCACGGAGATGACAGTGATCTTCCCCCCTCGATGTTAAGATCCGGCGCCGACCTACCGTCGGCTAGTGGGGTTTTCCCCTAACCAGGACTCTCCCACCAGCGGGGCACCGCCTCAGCCGGGACATGCTCTAAGTTCCCGACCGGTCTCCGGGAATATGTGGTAGTGTAGTGCATGTTAGTGCAAGTGTGTGTGTAAGGGGAGAGGATAGGACAAGGAAGAGGAAGGAAATATCGCGCGCGGTCCGTGGCCCTTTCGGTAGGGTACTGCTCCGGCATGCGCCTGGTGCTGATCAGAGAAACCAGGAAAACTACCGACCAGAGCAGCCGGACGCAAGAATTCTCCTCCACACAGCGACTGAATCCAACCTGTCCGCGCATGTTTTCGAGAGTCCTCGCTTCGTTAGTTGCGAGATGAGTGGTCAGTGTGGTTATTTTCACAAATGAAATTGATATTAAATTTGTAGTTCGTTTTTCGATGCAAAATAGTTTCCACTACACGGGAGCGAACATTTCTGGTTATCAGATGTCCACAATGCTCGTTGCTATCATTTACTCTTAATTCAACTAATGGTGGCAAATGTAGTGGGGTTAGGTATTCCGGGGCTCAAGAAAACATGCGCGTATAATACTTATCTAGCTAGTGTCGGAATTCCTGCCCCAACCCCAGTGCCAGATTACCGAACAGGCTGAGTAGGCTGCAGCCTGGGGCGTGCAATTTTTGGGGGTGAACAAATTTCAGATTCAAAATTTCATAACGCAAACTTTTGAATGGTTTTTATAGAAATATTTCTTAATAATAACAAAAGACAGCTATAGCAAAAGAAAGTGTTAATTAATGAAATATATACAGATAAAATGAATAGAAAAATATCGTATATTTATTAAATCAATATCGTGGTAAGAATTATTTATTCGTATTCATATAATTTATTATTTATATGTACACAATATTTGCGTCGGTTACAAATATGGTCCAACAATGTTTTATTTAAAAATATTATAAATAGCTTTAATGTTTTTAAAAAAAGCAAATTAAAAGGGCGCTAAAACAATTGACAGCCTAGAGCGCACCTAAGTCAAAATCAGGCACCGCCCAACCCTACTACCTCCTGGTCAGAGCCACAGCGCACACACATCAGGCGACGCCGTGATCCACCTTTTTCCGGTAGCAACAACATCACGAAAAGCGCGTGCCACGTCCTATTTGGCTGATCTCGCGACAACCGACGCCAACGCGCGTCTTTCTCCACGCGAGTGGCAGCCCTGGCGGAAGGAGGAGGAGGGGCGGCGGCGGCGGCCGCCAGCCTCCTGGGCGAGGTGCGTCGGGCAAGCGAGTTGGGGCGGGGATGGAGAGGGGGAGGGGAGGGGAGGGGGGAAAGGGCGCACCCCTGCGCAGATAAGCGCCCGCGCCGTATGTGCGCTTATCTGCGCGCGCCTGTCAATATTGACCGACCGCGCACCGCCCCGCGCAGCCACCTCCGCCGACGCCTCTTCCGCCTCTTGCGTCCCCGGCCCCAACGGGTTAGTTAGTTAGTTAGTTAAAGCCTTATTTTACGTGGCGAGACTCGGGCCATCAGGCCCGCTCTTCCGTCTATCCACGCAAATTTCGCTACGCTTCCTTTCACCACCTAGCGGAGAAAGGAGGTATTTACCTTGGGCGACGAAACAGGCGGATCTCAATTTTGCTCAGAGGCTTCTTTTTTTTAGGCTTGAGGATCTTTTACACGCAGTAAATCATCTACATGGGACAGCCGGCTTTACTTCCCCTCCGAAAGAAGGCGTACGAAGGATTTTTTCGCCCTTTAAAAATCCACGTCTTCGATCGGGTATGAACCCCACAAACTCGGGTACGCTGACCGTTACACCACCGAATCCGCAAACGCGTTGCCTCGGCGCAGCCGTCGCCCGGGTGGTGCAAGCGACCCCACTCGCGACAGCAGGCGGACTTTCGACAACGGCCATTGGCAAGTGGAGCGAATTCAAACCGGCCGCTCTCATCTTTCACTAATCGAACGATAACAGATTGGAATAGATTGCCTGCAAAAACCTTTCAACCCTTTCCTCCAAGCGTTCAACAGTTTAGGAAATTTACTTAGTTAATAAAAGTAAGTTTATGAGGGCGTTAACTAAGAATGTTACGTTATACAGTGAAGTGAGGTGTCGTGCTGTGTAGAGTAGAGAAATGTAGAAGGAAATGTTTTTAGTGTTATAGTGAAATGAAGTGAAGTGAAGGATAGTGCAGAGCGGTCTTTATTGCACGAATATAAACACTCGTATACACACTCAGTGTGGCTTTAGATGATAGACGTTTCTTTTCTTTTTCATGTAATTTCATGTTTTAAGAAACAACAGTTTTTATATTATTATTACTGTTATTGTTATTATTAGTATCAATTTAATATTATTATTACCATTATGATATTATTTGTAAGTCATTTATTATTTTATTTATGTAATTAACAGCCAACGGGTTACACCCAATTGCAGTTTAAATAAATTTATCTTATCTTCTCGATATTTCTCCATTTTTTCACCGAACAACACTAGGTGAATGCTGGATCACTCCCTTAGCAACGAGCCACGGCTCGCGGTACATCCTAGCTCCTTCAGTTTCACACACACACACACACACATACGTGCATTACGCATCCGCACCAGAGCTTAGAGCTCGTCTCGGATTGGGGGATGGTCCGCTGGATGGAGCGAGAAATCTCAACGCGACGTATAGGTCGGCGTCGAATCTCACAATCCAGTAATAAACATAAGAACACCGCCACCTTCCGGACTATGTCACGAACGAGACTCGCGGGACTAAGGAGGAGACTTAGCACAACTGTTACAACGGCCGAGAATTCAGCAAGCGAAAATACTAGATCGAATTCAGCCTGGCTCCTTACATCGGTAGTTTCCCGTGTTTTCGCATTTGTTTTTACTAAAATACGCATTCAAAAAGGCATTTTTTCCGGCAAATGTACGGGTGCAAAAAGGCACGTAAAACAATAAAAAATCACATTTAAAATGAATAATTGTAAAAATATTAATAATAATGAAAATAAATCACATTTTTATTGTAACTCCAAAATTTACATTAGAACTTAACGCGTAAGGAAACATTTTCTTTGTAAGCTTGATTCCATACAGTCATCAGGTATGATGGCTAAGGATTGCCTTTACTCGCAATGCTCTCTTTGAAATGTTATTGTGGACTCTGGAAATGACATAAGTGAAAATGGAATCATATTTTTTGTTCTCACACTTGTGGAATCGCCAGCTCTGGGAAGAGTATTTACAAACAGAGAGCTGTCCTTAAAAGGAATTGGAGACCAAACTCGAAAGTACGATGGGAGACCTCGTGAGCGAACACACGGCCGGTATCAATGAAAAAAACTCAAAAATCTTGATTGGTAACATCTTCCTTTTTCACTTAGATTTTCAACAAAGCCTCTGCTTCCTAGGAAAGATAAAGCACGACCGTGCTTTCGTGTTGTCCAGACTTGCTGGAATGAATCCAACTCGATTGAGAGCGGTGGCAGGAGTCAGAAGCAAAATAATGACGGAAAAAGCAAAAATAAAACAAAATACAAAAAAATAAACATCAGAAACTAAAAAAGGCTAAATAAAAATCTATTAAAAAGCCTTCAGAAGTACAATTATGTGATTCCTATTGTTAAGTCATTAAATAATAACAACAACAAAACGACATTTTGCCAAACTTACAGGCTCTATTAATAACCTTCGATCCCTCTACAACGAGGCTCAATTGTTCTGCATAACGTGGTAGCAGAGCGTGTAGAAGAAATAGTGTGCTGGCTCTAGCTTATTTCCGTTGTTTACTCCTCTGAACCAAAGCAGATACGATCGCTTCGGATGATCAACTGGGACGAAAGCTTAATGTATATTGTCTTGAGATTGATTTTCTTCGGTTCCAGATTTCGTCTGAAATGTACGTTAATACTGAAATTGAAACTGCGAGAAAGGTCTATACTAGTTTATCGTAAATCGAGGTTTTATTGAGTGTTCTAACACGGCAACGTTCTATAAAAATATTTTGTACTATTGCTGTTTCATCTCCAATAAAATTTGGATATAAAATGTGTTGTAAAAGCTAATAAAAGCATAATTATCGTACCTTTTTGAACTAGTACACATTGAATTTAAAATGTAAAAATATAAAAGTAATGAATGATAGTAATAAGAAAGAGGAGTAACTACAAAAAATTTACGAAAAAGTTATAGAATTTACTTGAAATTAAATAATGCTAATTAAATCATGCTAACTGTAATAAAGTATGATCTTTGACAGTACATTGACATTCCGGCCCTAGTGACGTCCATTTTGAAGGCAATAGTCAACAAGATGGAATTTCAAGTGACCTGCTTTCATTCAGCGCGCGTGTATTAATTTTTATTGAGAGAAAATTCACCTTCCACACACACTTCTTCGAGAAGATTACAATAATACAGCGTGATAAATGCCACAATTTAAATGCCCATCGTTACGCAAGCTCCGCATTGTGGCAGTTCCATGCGTAGTACTGGAGCCAACACATTTCTCTCTGCAAAGTAAGGTAGTAAGTTGGGAAGGAAATAAGAAAATATTTCGAATCCACAGACAATTAATTTTTTCGTCGAAAATATTACTTTAAATCAAAGATCGTTGGTTTCTAAAGAAAACATTACATTTTACAGCTAATGTGATGATTGAAATTAATTAATTTTACTTAAAATTGCTTTAAAATTAGGCTTCTATATCCGCCTGATGAATGCGTAAGCATTTAGCAGAATACCCAACTCTCCAGCTGAACGCTGAACAGTAAACCTTCATTAACACGAATTCCAAGGGACCGAAATAATCGGAGTTCGTGTTATAAAAATTCCGTGTTATCCGAGTATTAGAAATTTCCGTATATCCGTAATCCCATCCCGGGACCGAAGTTTTGTTCGTGATAGGCGACTACGTGTTAACGTGGGTTTACCGTGCTTTATTACGTTTTGAGTATACTCGTGCAAGCCTTCGCGGAACCCCTAGTGTCGGAAACAACTGCAACAACTCACCGCCTTCCCCAGTGCATCTCATTTAGGAAGACAGACGACCATGGCAGCGGCTTTTGTTACGGAACCCCTGAATTCAGCCACACGTCCGTTATCTTACACGAGCTCACGCGCATTTAAGCTACCAGGTTCTTCCGAACAAACATTCCGTCTTCAGCTCCGAGTTAACATTGCCTCCCCTCGCGAACCAATTCTCCCGAAACAACAGCAGACGAAACCGACGCAGTGCGATATATCAAGCGGGCACTCCCACTCATCAACACAGACCTCGGCGAAATACATTGCGGTTGATCGCACTGCTAATCTTAGCGAGAAAATGTTATATATTTGCGACAATCTAGAAATTGATTGATAGTGATTTCGGGTACGTCAAGTACCGAAGTCATTAGTCCCGTAAGTGTTTTTGCTCGGGAGGTGGCGGTGATCTTCCCCCGCTGGATGGCGGGTTCCGGCGTCAACCTACCGTCGACTAGTGAGGTTTTTCCCAACCAGGTATCTCCCACCAGCGGGGCGCCGACCCAGCGAGGACAAACTCTAAATCCCCGAACGGTCTCTCAACATATGGGGCAGTGTAGTGCATGTTGGTGTAAGACTGTGTGTGTAAGGGGAGAGGATAGGACCAGGAAGAGGAAGGAAAGATCGCGCGCGGTCCGTGGCCTGTTTTGTAGGATACTGCTCCGGCATTCGCCTGGTGTTGATCGGAGAAACCACGGAAAACTACCGATCAGAGCAGCCGGCCGCTAGAATTCTCCTCCACCCAGCGACTGAATTCGACGTAGCTGACAAGCTAGTGTCGAAAATCCTGCCACAATCGGGACTCGAACCTAAGACCTCCCGGTCAGAAGCACTGCAGTGACATAAGTTGATGCTCTGAGCCACCGCTTCCGGTTAGTATGATCTCGTGATCGCCAATTGAATTTCAATATCAAACTCACAAATTGTCATAAAGTTGAGGTACCGAGGCCTCGAGTGACTGTTGTACATCTTAAGCAAAAGTCTCTTCTTAAGCTTAAGCGAAACTCGCCCGTGTAGTCACGGCAAAGTTCACTTTCTTGCTTTGTAATGTAAATAACTATTGTTTTCTTCTTCACAATCACACAAAAGTCAGAGATTTGATGGCCCGTTACGCGTCAGAGCAGCCACACGCCTTTTCGTAAAACATCAGAAAAACATGACGTCAAAAGATTTTTTCGCACAAAAATGGGGAAGTACGAAGATGGTCCTTTGTTTCGATAACAATGAAGAGTAGAGAATATACAAGTAATGATTAATATATATAAATATAAGTGTATTTATAAAAGTGTATTTATTCCATTTTAGAACACATTTTGTTCTTGTTTTTGTTTCGAGACTGAAAGTATACATACCGAACTTCATAATATATACTGGCCATTCATGGAGTACAGTAATGCATAGTAATGCATCAGTAATTAATGGAGTAATACAGACCCATTTGTGCCATTTGTCAATTATTCTTAAAGGTTTCACAAAGTGTTGTCGACATAAACAATTTAAAGCCAGAAACATTTACTTTCACACCATCCTTCTCCTTTTCTCTTTTGCTCAGTTAGCTCATTTGTAAATGGCTTCATCATTCTCTTGCAATATCATTGCTTGCATGACGTTCATTTGTTGTCGACATGTCAAAGTGATCCCTTCTTAAAGAAATTCCTCTATTCATATTAGGGAGTTTGTGCAGTTATTAGCGGGCTGCAATCGACTTCAATCTCGATCTTCCGCGCATTGGAAGATGCGAAACTTGATGCGAAACATGAACTGCGCATGCGCAGAAGATCGAAGGTGCTGTCGATTGCTTTAACGTTCGAGAGTGCACAAAAATGGATTTTGTACATGTCACAGCGGACCCGCTATCGATCTTCTGCGCATGTGCAGATACACAAAAGTGATGCGAAACTTGAGCTGCGCATGCGCAGAAGGTCGACAGTGCTTTAACGTTCGAGAGAGCACAACTCCCTTTATGTAGAAAGGGGTTTCTCTAAGAAGGGAGGGTGCACAAACTCCGTGGCCATCGAGTGTCCCCAAGCGGGGCCGAGTGGCACACGAGCCGTGCCGGGGGGGGGGGGTGGGAAGGGGGCAGGCCGGGGAAGCGAGAGGCGTCGCGACGCCGCCCGGTGTGGCGATAAGCGGGGCGCAATCTCCCCGCGTCGGCCAATGGGCGGCGCCGCCACGTTGCTCGCCTCGCCAGGCGACGCCAAGCGCCGCGACGCCTCTTACGTAACAAGGGTGCGACATCCACCTTTTCGAAGCAGCGATGCTCAGAATTAAAGCATGTATGTACAGCAAGTATCGGTGGTATAACGGTCAGCGTACCGGACTGTTGTACCCGAGTTTGCGGGTTTACACCCGATCGAAGCCGGGGGCAGAAAAATCTTTCGTACGCTTTCCTTCGGAGGGGAAGTAAAGCTGGCTGTCCCATGTAGTAGATTTACCGCATGTAAAAGATCCTCAAGCCTAAAAAAAGCCTCTGAGCAAAATTGAGATCCGCCTGCTTCGTCGCCCAATATAATACATCCTTTCTCCGCTAAGTGGTGAAAGGAGCGTAGCGAAATTTGCGTGGTTAGCGGGTCTGATGGTCCGAGTCTCACCACGTAAAATAAGGCATTAACTAACTACAGCCGACTTCGGTTATAGTGAACTCGGTTATAGTGAGCTTAAGGCACCGGCCCCGTTTCACTTACATTACAAATCTTTGACCCCGGTAAATAAGTTGATAAGTCAAAAAAACTTAATTTTACATAGGTGCAAAAAAACAACTTTAAACTAATGCTGTAAATCAGGGATTAATAATATTAAAACAAAACCTACAAATAGTTTCATTCAAATATCACCATCGTTTGAACATCATTAAACCCTGATTTAATTCCGTTACAAGTTGTTTCTGGCTCTCCTGTAAAATTAAGTGTTTATGACTTATCAGCTTATTCACCGGGATCAAAGAAATAAGCATAAGCAGATTCGGTTGTAGTGACCCTGAACCTCGGCTCTAGTGAACGTAGGAAATAAGTCCTGGAAGTTCACTGGATCTGATATACAAGGTGAGTATAAAAGGGCCTTCGCTGAGTGTGTCGGTGTTCCAACAGTGGAAGAGGCATTGAAAGGTGTCAAGACCGCAATACGCTTAGAAGCAGCATACAATCCAGAATCAAATATGGAGAAACATGAACTCTCGCTGGAGAAGGATCTACAGAAATTACTTATGAAAAATGTCCGAAGCAAAGCAATTAAAAGCCCTGTCGTTCTGCGCATGTACAGTCGGAGTCTCGCTTCACTTTCGGGCATCAGCGCATGCGCAGAAGATCGACATTGGGGTCGACTGCTGTGCGCTATTCCGGACAGTAAAGAGATTGTGCACGCCTTACCGAGCAGTAATCTCGATCTTCTGCGCATGCGCAGATGAACTAAAGTGATGCAAAACTTGAACTGCGCATGCGCAGAAGATCGATAGTGCTGGCGATAACTTTAACCCTAGAAATACCAAGGAGGGTGGGGTGGCTCGAGGAGCCCGCGACCTTCATTTGGCTTTCAAATTACTAGATTAATCTGCTCTTTATTGCTGAGAATTGATGTAACTGTTGAAACAGTTTAATTCTTCGTTTTCCATAACAGCCCAATGAGTTGCATACAGGACTTCGTGGTTCAGAAAATGACATAGACATCTTCAGTACCGCTTCCTTCCTGACTCCATTTTCCACTTCGAGTTGCCAGCCGACTGAGATAGCGTTTTATGTTTCGCTCGAAGAGCGTTCCCTATGTGCTCTCGAGAAGATGCTGGAAGATTGCACTTTCCCAACAACCCACGTCATAGGTGGCATCTTCTTTACAGATGGCGAAGCATTCTACCCAGGTCCTACAATGAAAGACTTAAGACACGCCAATCAACGAGCCGGAATTCTCCTCCAGACAGAGCGAATGAACTCGACCTCGCTGGCAAGCTAGTGTCGAAAATCCTGCAACCGTCGGGACTCGAACCCAGGATCTCCCGGTCAGAGGCACGGCAGTGACATCAGTTGATGCACTGAGCCACCGCTCCCAGTTAGTATGATCACGTAATCGCCAATTAAATTTCAACATCAAACACGCAAATTGTCATAAAGTTGAACAACCCTGCCACCGTCGCGACTCGAACCTAGGATCTCCCGGTCAGAGCCACGGCAGTGACATCAGTTGATGCACTGACCCACCGCTCCCAGTTAGTATGACCTCGTGATCGCCAATTAAATTTCAACACCAAACACGCAAATTGTCCTAAAGTTGAGCAACCCTGCCACCGTGGGGACTCGAACCCTCGGCCCTCCCTGTCAGAGGCACTGCAGGACCTCGGCGGATGCGGGGAAGAAGCAAACAGGAAAAGGACGAGCAAGGGAGGGCACGCGGTGCGATGCGTTACGTAAGAGCCGGGAGCCTGACGGGGGGGGGGGGCGACGCAACGCGACGTCGCGAGTTCAGTCACCCGGCGGACAGGCGGGCGCAGCAGGGGGACTTTTTAGTTGCGCGCGCGAGGGGGGGGGCGCGCTTCCCCTGGTCTACCCCGCCCCGCCCCCTGGCGTCGCCCAGGCCATGCGGGCGCCACGCGCCGCCTGGTGCAAACACCGGCGCAGGAAGCAGGCGCGGGCCGCGCGGCCCCTCACACTTGAATCGATACAGTTGCCTTCCTCCCTTAACCCTGGACGCGAGAGGAGTCCTCACGATCAACACAAAAGTCAAGTTTGTCTCAAGTGGGCACTTGGCCCGCAGTTCGGTTGGTTGGTTGGTTGTTAGCGATTCCGGGCGCGTCAACAGATTAGGTCATTAGTCCCGTACGTGTATTGCAGGTTTTTCCTCGGGAGATGGCGGTGATCTTCCCCCGCTGGATGGCGAGATCCGGCGCCGACCTACCCTCGTCTAGTGGGGTTTCCCCCTAGCCAGGACTCTCCCACCAGCGGGGCACCACCCCAGCCGGGACAAGCTCTAAGCTCCCGACCGGTCTCCCGGAATATGTGGTAGTGTAGTGCATGTTAGTGTAAGTGCGTGTATGTGTTAAGGGAGGGGATAGGACAAGGAAGAGGAAGGACAGATCGCGCGCGGTCCGTGGCCCGTTTGGTAGGGTGCTGCTCCGGCATTCGCCTGGTGTTGATCGGAGAAACCACGGAAAACTACCGATCAGAGCAGCCGGCCGCTAGAATTCTTCTCCAGACAGAGACTGAATTCGACCCAGCTGAAAAGCGAGTGTCGAAAAACCAGCTGCCGTGAGGACTGGAACCTAGAACCTCCCGGTCAGAGGCCCCATCACTCAATTATTCGTTTCTTTTCTTCATATGAAAGGGAAGAAAAGAAATTATTTAAAAACTTTTGAACCACTTTTATACTATCCATGTTAAAAAATAACACTAATTTGATGAGTATCGGTAAAGGCTTCAACACGGAAGGGGGAAATATCACGATCACGGACGCTCGCTCTCCACCAGGCCGTTGAAGAGAGATCCAACGCTTTGACTCATTTATTCCTTGGTTGGGGGTCGACGAGCGCATGCGCTGCCGCCTCCCGATCAGACCTGAAGACGTTGGAGGCATTCGCTAACGACCTGTGCTGCGCTCGCGCACTGCCTGCATTGCATGGACGCGGTGGTGCCGATCTATGACTCCGATCTCACGGAAGACCGAATAAATGAAATAAATCAAAATAAATTCAAGGAATAAATGATTTTTTGTTTCCTTGGGCGTTGACACACGACTTGCACACCCAAGGAAAACGGCACTGGCATGAAGGTGTAATCCGAAAAATGTTCTCTAATTCGACACTTTTGCCACTTTCCTCCATACGACTCCGCTTCCGTGTCAATGGCACATGACCGGCAGTACGATTTCCAGAGAGGTCGGTGGACTACATTCCCTCACAATGATTTACGTAAAACTTTACGCTCTCAATTTTCCCCCAGGAAAATAGTTTGGACTTTCCCTCCATATTTTAACGCTTCTAATCGGAGCCATAACTACGTTCCCCCAGGCCACGTTGCAGAAAGTAAACGGGCCCCCTCATTACCAATGTCATTTTTATTGCGAGTCCGCGGACGTCCTCATTCGGGGCCCTTGACTCCGGAGTCCCCGGTGCCGCACGCCGGCTGCACTACGGGATGCGTCATCCAACTACGTGTGTCGATGTTTTAAACATTCGGACATTAAAACTACGAATGATGGCTCAGGGCATCAACTGACGTCACTGTAGTCTCTCTGACTGGGAGGTCCTACATTGAGTCCCGATAGTGGCTGAATTTTCGACACTGGCTTGCCAGCTCGGTCGAATTCAGTCCCTGTCAGGAAGAGAATTCTAGCGGTCGGCTGCTCTGATCGGTAGTTTTCCGGGGTTTTTCTCACAGAGACCAGGCGAATGTTGAAGCAGTATCCTAACAAATGGGCCACGGGCCGCGCGCGATCTTTCCTTCCTCTTCCTTGTTCAATCATCTGCCCCTTACACTAACACGAACTACACTACCACTCATGCCGAGACACCGGTCGAGAGCTTAGAGTTTTTCCCGGCTGGGGGGAGGGCGCTGGGGGGAGATATCTGGTTGGGGAAAATCCAGCGGGGAAGACCACAGCCAACTCTGGAGAAAATATATGCACTACACTTACGGGACTAATGACCCTAGTAGTTGACGAGCACGGAATCACTAACAGTCAATCATAAATTAAAGTCGAGGTTTTTTAACATTGATATTTGTGCTCGATGTCTTGAAGTGAAAAATTTCCATCAACAAAATTTTTTGAAAGTTAATAAATGAAATAATAACTGATGGTACCACTGTCAGTTTGTAATAAAACCAAACGATCGCTACTTGCACTACCTCCATGGAACAATCTTTCACCCGACATGACCCTAGTATTTCCTACGTCTTTCCTAGTATTTCATATATGGGGGGGCGTTCTAATTTTTTTTTCATGTAAATCTTAATTATATATTAATAAACCAACCCACTGTCAAATTATATTTTGTTTTGAACTTAATGTTAGAAGTTACTAAAACAGATTTAAAACGTCGATTGTTTTCGGTGGATGTGTTATTAATATTGATGCTTCGTTATTGATGTCGTCCATTTTAAACAGAATTTTAAATATGTTGTCCACACGATATTATAGCATCGTCCACTTTATGCCAACACCACGAATTAATTTTTAATGAAAAGGTAATTAAAAGTTTGAAGTCCATGTAAAATTATTTACTTTTGAAATTTTTAGGTTTTAAATTCACATGACTAAATTAAAAATTACATACTTCACATACATAAATTTAAAAATTATATATTTCTTAAATTTGTATTTTACTTGGACTTCAAGTTTTTAATAGCCCTTTTCTCAAAAATGCACATTCGTGGTTTTGGCATAAGGGGACAAGAGGGAGAAAGGGAGACACACAGAGAGAGAGAGAGAGAGAGAGAGAGAGAGAGAGAGAGAGAGGAGAGAGACACACACACACGAATCGATAGGCACAAAAATTCCTCACGACCTCTGCGAACTGTGAGCGTAACATTTGGCTAAAGTTTTCATTTGGTGCAGAATCGGGTGTAAAATAATTCAGTTTATTCTTTCTCTTGAAAAACCGTCGAGAGCGGACACCAGGGGTGTCTGCACCAAGCGATTCAACTAAGCTTTAAGTCAGTTTCGTGGATTTCCATGGTCCGACTATTCTTCCCGTGACCGTCCGTCCGTTCACTTGCCTCTCTAGGCGCATGTCAACTGGGAGAACGAGCATGAGTCTGACTCACTTCATCTCACTTTGTGATGTTGACATGTTCATCCCACTGACTTATACATGTCACATTGTCCTACAATATAATTTTTCGTAGTATATCCATATTCATTTTTCCATTCTCTTCTCTAATTACTTATTTTTGCTGTCGAGAATTTCTGGATTGTCATGTATCGCCACTTGTTGCTGTTGTATGTTTTAAGATAGTACGTCTAATTACAGGTGATAGGTATTGACGTCATTAGGACGATATAAAGCACCTACCCAACGACGCTTATTACATGATATTGACCCTGGGTCGTTCAATAAATTTCGTAACACCACTTTATCAGAGAAAACAATTTAAACAAAGAATACAAAATTTTAATAGGTGAACAAACGCTATCTTTAGGTACAACTCATTTGTTTGTATTGTTCTTAAAGTCACGGGCAATAAAATCTATAACGGAGCCCTCTTTCAACTCAACAAAAGCTTGCTATTCCGAGTGCTCGGAGCGCTGACTTGTTGACCCCCAGATGAATGGAAGGAAAGTAGAGCGCGGGCGAGCGTCCCCAGCCGCGCGCCCGGTGGATGGATTGACGTTTCTGGCCACGTCGACTGCTATGAAGGAAATGTTTCATTACGCGAGGTAGCGGTGACGCCTAGCTACGCGTTGGCTTGCGAGCGATTTCCCCACGCAGGTATCACCCCCTAAGGATACGCTCTAAGCTCCCGAGCGGTCTCCCGGAATATGTGGTAGTGTAGAGCATGTTAGTGTAAGTGTGAGTGTGTAAGGGGAGAGGATAGGACAAGGAAGAGGAAGGACAGATCGCGCGCGGTCCGTGGCCCGTTTGGTAGGGTACTGCTTCGGCATTGGCCTGGTGTTGATCGGAGAAACCACGGAAAACTACCGATCAGAGCAGCCGGCCGCTAGAATTCTCCTCCAGACAGCGGCTGAATTGGAGCTGGTGTCGAAAGCCGCGCCGCCGTGGGGGCCGGGGCCTGCTGAGCGCCGCTGCAGAGGCTGCGCTCGGGCGGAGCGCGCCGGGCGAGGCGGCGAGCGCGGAATGCAGCAGCGGCGTCGCATGCAGCCATAACAATAACACGCGGCCGGCCACCGAGGCGCGGGCGGGGCCGGGCGGGAACGACGCGAGACGGGAGGGGGCGGGGCGGGGCGCGGTACGGTGCGGGGACGAGGCGAGGATGGAGATGGGGCTGGGGCTGTGGCGTGGCGGGGAACGGGTGGAGTGGGGGGGGCGGGGCCGGTCCGGGCGACGGCGGTGCAATGCCAGAATGAGACGGAGCGGGGGCGAGGCAGCGACCAGGCGGGGCGGGGAGCAGAGCGGGGCGAGGGCGGAGCGGGAGGGTGGCGGAGCCGGTCCGGGCGACGGCGGTGTAGGGCGGGGACGAGGCAGCGGCTAGGCGGGGACGGACGAGGACAGAGCGGGTAGGAGGCCGAGCGAGGGTTAGCGGGACGGGGGCGGAGGTGGGCGGAGCGAGACGGGAGCGTCGCGAGAGTTGAGGGGACGGGGCGGAGCGGGGCACGACCGGCGCGGGACGTTGCGGGGACGGGGAGTGACCGGTGCGGGGGCGTGGCGGGGCGCGGTGCGGGGCCGGTGCAGTGCCGGGGTGAGACGGTGCGGGGACGGGAGGTGACGGGGAGTGACCGGTGCGGGGGCGTGGCGGGGCGGGGGGCGGGGCCGGTGCAGTGCCGGGGTGAGACGGGGCGGGGACGAGTCAGGGGCCGGGCGTGGGGAGCGGGGGCGGGGGGCGGGGAGGAGCGGGGCGGAGGAGGAACGCGAGCGGCCGCGGGCGCTGGGTGCAGCGTGGCAGGCCGCGTGCGCGAGCGCGTGGGACGTGTTGTGTCTACGCCACGCACCGCACAGTAGCAGAACGCACCGGACGCAGGCTGGCCAACGCACCCGACCGCGCCTCAACAACACACTGAGCTCTCTATTGG
Organism: Teleogryllus occipitalis; assembly: GCA_011170035.1. NCBI lineage: Eukaryota > Metazoa > Arthropoda > Insecta > Orthoptera > Gryllidae > Teleogryllus > Teleogryllus occipitalis. Next base: position 156,102 of record BLKR01001752.1, read on the forward strand.
CTGCACCGATAGAATTCTCTGCCGCTGCGATGGCTCCGGGACAGCATTCATTGCTTCTGCTTCGTCGTCGGCCGGGAAGGTCCCAGAATTCAGTTCCGGACGCTCGCAACATACTAGCTGCATCGAATTTCGAATGCAATGGCAGGAGGATTCTAGCGGGCGGCGGCTCGAAACGCTTGATTTCCATGGTTTCTTCGATCGACACCAGGCGAATGCCAGAGCAGCGCCGTAACAAACGGGCCACGGACCGCGCAGTTTTCCTCCCCCTTTTTCCTCCTCCCCTCCGCCCCCATTACGCTAATTCACATTCATATTTACACGCGCTGCACAACCACACACGCCGGGTGACCACTTTCAAGTTCATAACTTGTCCTGGAGGAGAAGGCGTGCCCGTTGAGGGGAGTGCACACCAACGTGTTGGTTTGCGCCGAATACTACGTTCCAACGGGGGGAAGGTACTCAGGCACCAGTATTTGTCTAAAGGAACGCAGATAAAAAGCAAACATTCTGATTGTCAATAATAACTGTATTGTTAAAAATCGTATTTTTATGACAATTGTTTATTTCAGACGAATTGTAAAAATTATCGACAAAAAAATCACAACAGTGGTTACGTATTACACAACTTCATTTGTTTTATAATTTTCACATCCTGCCTCTCTCATTTCTTACTTCTTCTCTTTCTATTTTACTGGATTGGTTGATTGATTGGTTATTCATTTCGTGTTTCCGGGCGCGTCAACTTAGTCAGCCGTTAGTGTATACATTATAGTGCATGTTTTACTGCGGGAGGTGGCGCTGATCTTTCGTCGGCTGGATGGCGAGATCGAGGGCCGATGTACACGTCGGCTTGTAAAGGTTTTCCCCATCCAGGTATCTTGCACTAGCAGGCCACCTCCCTAGCCGGAACAAGCTCTAAGCCTCCATGTGGTCTCCACACATGGTGTAGTGTAGCTCGTGTGTGTGTGTAAGTAAGTAAGTAAGTATGTATGTAAGTAAGGAAAGGAGGGAGGTGAGGATACGAAAAGAAAGAATAGGGAAAATCACGTTTGGTCTGACCCCTTTCTAAAGATACGGCTCCGGCATTCGCCTGGTATCGATCGGAGAAACCACGGAAACTACCGTTCAAAGCAGCCGGCCGCTAGGATTCTCCTCCAGACAGCAGGTGAATTCGACGTAGCAGGTGTCGAAAACCCTGCCATCACCGTCTGGACTCGAACGTTGGACCTCCCGGTCGGAAGCACTGCAGTGACATCACCTGATACCCTGAGCCACCTCCGCCGGTTTATTTTGCAGCAAATCGACTGCAATCAATAGCCACTCACTCCAGCGATTGCCGAACCGCTTACTCAACTTGCAGGCACCGGGATTTTTTTTCCTTCTCTGTCCTACGCATTCACCACCATCCATCCCCGGCGTCAAGGAACTTGCTGTATACTTAAGTGCTGGCGACCACGTGCCCGTGGTTCGTAATGGCGGGAGGAGGGATATTGGGCGGAAGAGAAACAGCCTCGCGGAATGCGACCAATAAGCACGTGGCCGCAATGACGCGTCGGAAGAGGACCGCGCAAGACCTCCCACGGAGCGTCTACATGCCCTAACTAAGTCTTACGTAGAATAAAGAATGCTACATAGAAGTTCACATTCTTTGACATTATTTTAAGAAGGCGTCTTAAGGCATCGTTGATTGGTTGATCAGTATTTCCGGGCGCATCCAGTGCCAACGTCTTTAATCCCGTCAGTTTAGTGCATGCTTTCATTGCGTGGAGTGGCGATGATCTTCCCGTACCTAGCTGAATGGCGAGATCCGGCGCCAAGCTACCCGTCGGCTAGCGGGTGTTTTTTTTCTGACCCGGTATCTACCACCACCACCGGGGCACCGCCCAGCCGGAACAAGCACCAAGCTCCCGACTGGTCTCTTGACGTGTTTGGTAGTCTACTGCATGATCGCGGAAGTGGGTGCGGCCCGTTTGTGAGGATACTGCACCGGCATTTGCCCGGTGTCGCCCGGAGAAAACGGCCGCTAGAATTCTATTTCAGACAGCCTCTGAATTCGATCTAGGTAGCTAGTTATAGTTATATAGGTGAATGTAGTTAGAGTTATTTTATGCTGGTGAACGGGCAGACACCAAATACACAATACTTAATAAACTGTGTGAGTGTAAGAGGAAGAAAGTTGCGTCAAAATCTCCTTCCTTAGCTGGTTTTAGACCTACGTAGCACATTGCCATAAAAGAGATGGTTTCGATGTCATTTTGGCACAGGAAAACAATTATGAAAATAGTTCTGATTGTTTCATTAACAAAAACATTTCTACGTAGAATGAGATTAACAAAGGCGAAAGGCAGAACAATTTTTTAAAATTTTATTGGACGTCAAAAATAGTACGTCACAGAGCTGTGTGGGTCTGTTTTGAGCAAGAAATGGTAAGAAAAACTTCGCTCCAGTGTAATAAAACGATTTGCAAAGATAAATGGGCAAATGGGAGTTTGCCTATTATCCCTCATTGCGCTCTTCGTGCAGGAATCGACTTCCTGTCGTGAGAACATGGAGAAATATAATTTGAATAACTACAATTAACTTCCCCAATTAACTTTAGAAAAGTGCACAGATAGTGAAGTTACACTTATGTCCAGAACCAAAACAAGGGGCCATATCGCATTCCCTTAAAAGATCACGGAAACAGGACGAAAAACCTGATCGAGATGGGGATCATTGACCCAGAAGGTGAGCTACAATACTCAAGGTGAACTACAATACTACAATTCTAGAAAGTCAGGCGTGAACTGTTTAACTTCGGGCAATATCGTGAGTTTTCATGGAAAAAGCTGTAGGTATTATTACAATTTGTGGTGTTCTAGATTTGAGAAAAATGAAACGAACATAGGATAAACAATGAACCTCGAGAATATAGGTTATCAAAATTTACGTCACATCGCGTAACTTAGTGCAGGCGAAATTCGTAAAAGCAAAGTAAGCGTACGGGAAATGCGCTTATTTTAATAATAATAATAATAATAATAATAATAATAATAATAATAATAATAATAATAATAATAATAATAATATCAATAAACTTATTATCACTTTCGTCTCATCCTAGTCCCCTCCCGAAACGTCTTTTTTGTACTTTCACGGTAAAAAAAATGTGTCAACGACTAAAACCTATTTGACTTCATTGCAAATAGCAAAATGAGGTCGGTAATTCACTTCCCGTATTCTTATCACCTCCAGCCACCATTACTAAACGTAATATTTCTCCGGCATCATCAGTAACCGCATAAGACAGATTTCACAATATACTGCGGTTTTCACAGACTTAGACCTGACGTTTCGTCAGCTGTTCGGCCAGCTGTGACACTTCTCCAATCGGGAGCTGACGGTTCTCCCAATAGGAGAACTGTTACAGCTGGTTGAAAAGCTGACGAAACGTCCAATTCAACAGTGTAAAAACCGCAGTATAGTAAATGATTTTTTTTACTTACAGGATAATGGTGCTCGTACTATTACGATAACTATTGATGAACACTAGGTCGATATCACGATGAACCCAATATCGGATCGATTGCTTGATAGTTTATAGGAACGTCAAATGCTATGGCGCTTGGGTCATTAGTCCAGATTGAGAATCGATCGCGTCAGTGACCCCCTCCACTAGATAGCGAGATCCGGCGCCGACTTGCACGTTCCCTTGGAGGGGGACATCCGCCTCCAAGTATCTCCCCACACCGGGGCACCGCCCAGCCGCGACAAGCTCTAAGCCCCCGACCGGTCTCCCGGCATGTGTGGTAGTGTAGTGCATGTTAGTTTGTGGTGAGGATAGGACAAGGTTCCAAGAAATGATTGCACGCGACATGTGACCCATTTGTTAGGGTAGTACTGCTCCGGCAGTCGCCTGGTGTTAAAGGGAGAAACCGCGTAAAACTACCGATCTGTGCAGCCGGCCGTCAGAATTCTCCTCCCGAGACCTGACAGCAGCTGTATTCGACATAGCTAAGTATGTAGAGTGCAGAAAATTCGCCACAAGTCGAGCCAAAGAACCTCACGGTCACAATTGCATCCGTGTCAGCGACGAAGTTGGCTCTCAGCTAGTATAAACCTACAACGACCTAATGACATTAATTATACTTGTTTTTTTTTTAACGTGGCATCTCAAGGTCACGCGCGAAAGAGGGAGAGGGAAGACAGACTCCTATGGGGGAGCTGCAACGTCACTACAGCTCCGACTTTTACGGCTCCCTATTGTAGTTTGCCTTCCCTCTCCCTCTCGCGCGTGACCTTAAGATGCCACGTTAAAAAATCCAAGTACAGTATAAAACGTCTCTGTTAAATGTTGAGCACAGGCTTTACGCGATCCTGTAATTGCTCTTCGGCCGCGTGAGGCGCGGTGAGGCGAGGTGCATGGTCGAAAGATACGAGTGGGCTACTTCGGCGCCCAGATTGTTGCTCGTTCTGCGCAGCACCAGTTTTGGGTTATGAATCACGTGACCACAGCACTTCGTTTGAAAAGCCAGACCAGACGCTGGCCGCCATGTTAAATGGAGAGCGAGAAGTGTTGAGAAACATTTTCAAAGCGGCATTAACTGACAATTAGTTAGTTAATGCCTCATTTTACGTGGCGAGACTCGGGCCATCAGGCCCGCTCTTCCGTCTAACCACGCAAATTTCGTTACGCTCCTTTCACCACCTAGAGAAAGGAGGTATTATCTTGGGCGACGAAAGAGGCGGAACTCAATTTTGCTCAGAGGCTTCATTTAGGCTTGAGGATCTTTTACATGCAGTAAATCTACTACATGGGAGAGCCGGCTTTACTTCCCCTCCAAAGGAAGGCGTTCGAAGGATTTTTTCGCCCGTAAAAATCCACGGCTTCGATAGGGTTTGAACCCGCAAACTCGGGTACAAGAGTCCAATACGCTAACCGTTATACCACCGAATCCGCCGACAATTTTCAACAATGAGCAACCAAAAATAATACAATGATGTGTAATTGAAACAGAACATGCAATTATTTTTATGCTTCATATATCGGTTTCAATGACGTAACGCGGTGATCATTTGGTATGCGTCTGCATTTAAAATTCCCGCTGATATTGTGACGCCCACTGTTGCCTGAAGCTCATTGGCTGAAGTCGGGGTTTGATGCGCGGAAGAGCTCGCCCACCCATATCTCTCCCGCATGGCGAGGTGTGGGAGCCGGCGGTTGGGCCCGGGGCTTCGGCAACCGTTGCGCCTCGCCTCCGATAACGCGCTCCCCTGGCGCACCGATAGCCCCCCGCCAACGCCCGCTTTCGGCTCCGCTCCGCTTCACACCACGCAGTGGTTCGCCGACGGTCGAAAATCGCGCAAAGGGTCAGCCAACGCATAGCGTTAGCAAACTGCTATGGTCATTAGTGGAGTCCGGGGAAAAAATGTATGTAGTTTGAAACGACAAAATACTATGTACATAAATATGTAAAGAAAATAAGAATACGTAATAAATAGAGAACGGATTTCCATGTAAATACATGTTCTTACACGACCAAGATACCTGCATTCAATTATATTTTTTAGAGTTTACATGACATTCTGAATGAATTAGAACTATTCTTATTTTACATATTTTTACATATTTTGGTATAATTACATATGTTTACATATTTTACCTATTACGATATATTTCTTGTATATTTCGCAACATTTTAATATCTTTATACGTCGAAACGGAACATTCCAGATACGCGTTTGCAATATTTGTTATCGAATCATCTTTCTTACAAATCAAATGTCTAATTCTTTTGTTACCACCGTATCTCCGCCATGATTTGTGAAACTTATTCCCCCCCCCTTACTGCGTACTTGCGAGTCAAGGATGAACGGATTTTCATTAACGGAAGTCATTTCAACCACGTGCTTGCTCGTGTTTCAAATAGCAAATTCGTCACTCGATCGAAAACTAACAAACATTTTTAGAGAATTGTCGCGTTGCTCAATTTGGAGGGATTCCCCCTCCGCGGGATCCATCACTCGCTACACAGTACTAATTACTTCATTAGAGATAGAACCTACTTTCACCCACTCCGAATACTTGTTAAGAACTGATCGGTGACGTTCTATGGTCGGAAAATGCTTGTAGAAAACTATTTTAAATACAATAATGAATTTTTATTTTACATATTTTCTATATTTTCTTACACGTTTTGCACAAAAAGAAGTGTTTATATATATATATATATATATATATATATATATATATATATTGCATTTTTTATTACAATGAATTCCGTTCCCTAGTAATAATATGCAATATCAAAACGAGTTACCAATTTTTAATGTTTAATTAATTTTTTTAATTAAAAACTTATTTCATTAAAAATAATGTTTGAAATTTTCTAATTTGCAAACAAAATACATTTACACAAATTGAAATTACACGAATAAAGAACGTAGTTATCCAACTTCAAAATATACATCGGTCGGCCGACTGGTTTTAATTTCCTTGAGAGTACATTTTTAATTTTTTAGTGCAATGACAGCCGCCGTACGAACGTGGGAGCTCTGTGACCTGCAAACAAACACTTAGCATTGTAACGTTGTCTTCACACGTCTCTACAAAAAATATTTTTCAGAAATGTACATTAAGTGAAGGACGTCACTGACACATTCCACAATTCAAAATAATATTCTCAGTCCTCGCGAGCACTGCTCTTCTCCGAATTAAATATACTGCAGACTACGGTCGCCAACAATGTTCATGTAAAAGGGAGAACTCTCAATAATCGGAATAAACGCATCAACACTTTGTATATCAATATTTCATTTAAACTAACATCAGCTCTATTTCTTTATTCTCTCCATTTGCGATTCAAATGAAAAGATTCGTTCACAAAATGCAGATGAGGCTGGTCTGAGAGTCTCTTTTTTATTTTAGTCGCTAGACAGACACACTATCATCCATGCGCGTGTCAGCGCTCAGAAGGTCTAAGCTCCCACAGTCGCCCGATGTCTGGTAGTGTGCGAGTGCACGTAAAGTGTGTGTAGTCTATAAGCCAGAAGAGAGGATAAGTCAAAATAGAGGAAGGAATGATCGCGCGGGGTACGAGTAACTGGCCCGTTTGTTTATGTACTGTTCCGGCATTCACCTGGTACTGATCGAAGAAATCACAGAAAACTACATACTGTATCTATCAAAGCAGCCGGCCGCCAGAATATGGTGCAATGACTGATAGTTTGAGTCACTATATCTTGGACTAAAAGGAGTAAGGTGTTTTAATCTCTTTTGGGGATGCGGTTATAAAATTGGGATGAGGTATCTCACTCCTATGAGGCGGATGGGTGGTGGGGATACTTTTTCTAAATACATTTGAATTTATTTCTATACATATAGATATGAGATCCTTAATCTCAGATTCAAATGTTATGTTGTATTGTATTGCAATATTAGGTCTTAGGAAACCTTACAACACCGGTAGCGGCGAAAGTCACAACTCTTGGCAATCAGTCTACAAGAAAATATGTCATACTGTAAAGTAAACCAATCAGTCTGTATATAAACCAATTAGTGTCCACGAGTATATAAACCATTCAACCAGTAAGTAAACCAATGAGTCTCGAAATAAACCAATCGGTCTAAGTAAACCAATCAAACCAAACCAATAAACAGGTCCACCAAACTCCCATATAATACAGCACTAACTAAAACCATAATTAGACCACTCTCATAATATGCTTGTCCTATTTGAATGAATGTCGCAAGATCGAACACAACAAAACTACAGATCGTTCAAAAGCAGTTCCTCCGTACAATTACAAATGCACCATGGTATATTTCCAATCACAATGAATTCCAACTCAAAAGTATAGAAAATCTCTGCACACAATGTTACCATATTTTACCACCAGAATACTATGCTCGCACTTTTTCGTGGTCCTCGAGCTCCCTAGTCCTCGCTCACTCCGGCATAGCACGGCCCGGTAGAAAATATGAGCACTCGGAACGTCACGGCCCCGTTTGCAGTGCTGCTCACCTTCTTCCTTTCCAATGCCGACTTCCTAGTCTTCGGTCTCTCTTTCTATCGACCTGTGCGTACCATGTTCCTTCTTGTTACTCAATTATTTCTATAACTATTAATTATGTCATCAGAATTTAAAAAATCTTCCGTTGTGTCTCATAGCTATATACTCCCAGACGAGTTATTACGCCGAGTTTTCTGTCAATAAAGTTGACAGCCCTGCACTGCCGTGACGTAGACAGAACCCGCCTCTCCCCGCACCCTCCGCTGTGGAGTATCAAGAAAAAGTGCGCGATTAGTACGTCCCCTCCGACTAGGCAGAAATCACTCTCACGATAGGCGTATTAAAAATAGAATTCCCTTCTATACCTTCCTTACAGTTTTCCGAAAAGTAACTTCCCTAATGCCTCCCCATAAACGATTCCTCCCCCAAAAATATCATTTTCAGAATTAAGTTATGCGCACTAAGTTTATATCAAGCCAACAATACAAATGTAGAGTGTAAACTGAACTTTATAAAACTTTGAAAATATTCGTAATATAAAAAGACGTAAACCAATCATACCGCACGTAAATACGTCTGTCTTTATGTTAACCCGACCAAGCGGAGTATAGGACTGGCGGAGAGGGCAGCACTGCGCTTTGTTTTTGCTTCGGAGAGAAAGTTTCAAAGCTATTTGCGTACTCAGTGTAACTGCAAACTGAAGCACTGATCCAGACCAAGGCCCCGTAAATATGGCCTTCTTGTTCAACTTTGGCATCTTATGTTCAGCAATACCCATGATATGCCACTTAAAATAACGGGGAAATTCAGACGCAATCGATAATTATATTAATAAATATTGATGACGGTATTCAGAATGGAAGTATTTTTAATCTCTAAAAGTAACCACATATTCTATTCCCACTACACTACAAATTCTAAAACACGAATAAATAAAACATAACATTATTCGATTTATTGAAAAACAACCAGAAATTTCTTCTTGAACTTCCAGATTCGCATACAATACAACGCAATTATGTGTTTCAAATCGTTAATGAGTCATCAAATTATTAGGTGTTTTCAGTGCGATTAACGAAATGTTTCTATGAAAAAATATCTGAAGATAAACTAATCGGGCTGATTAATTAGCAGTGCGTAATATTTTACGCATTTTTTTTATTACTTTGGACCAAGCACTTGAATGCACTACACTATTCCGCCCCGGCGCTAACACGAGACGCAACTGTGGGGCCGTAGTCAGTTCTCAGATGCGTCGCTCTCACTTCAGTTCTACACTTCGCTTGGTCACTTTAGACTTAAAAAATTAGACCCTTTGTCATTCGATTGATTGATTGATTGATTTTTCGTGTTTCCAAGCGCGTCAACAGCTTGGGTCATTAGTCCGTAAGTGTAGGGCATGTTTTTTTCTCGGGAGACGGCGCTGATCTTCCACCGCTGGATGGCGAGATCCGACGCCGACCTACTGTCGGCTAGTGGGGTTTCCCCCTAACCAGGACTCTCCCACCAGCGGGGCACCGCCCCAGCCGGGACAAGCTCTAAGCGCCCGATCGGTCTCCCGGAATATGTGGTAGTGTAGTGTTTGTTAGTGTAAATGAGTGTGTGTGTGTGTGTGTGTGTGTAAGGGGAGAGGATAGGACAAAGATGAGGAAGGAAAGATTGCACGCGGTCCGTGACCCGTGTGTTAGGGTACTGCTCCGGCATTCGCCTGGTGTTGATCGGAGAAACCACGAAAATCTACCCATCAGAGCAGCCGGCCGCTAGAATTCTCCTCCAGACAGCAACTGAATTCGACCTAGCTGAAAAACTAGTGTCGAAAATCCTGTCGCCGTCAGGACTCGAACCTAGGACGTCCCGGTCAGAAGCGCTGCGGTGACATCAGTTGATGCACTGAGCTACCGCTCCCGGTTTCTGTCATTAGACCTAACATCTTTAGCCCTAACGATCTCTAACCTTAATTACTTGCTGGCTGGCTGGTTTATGTAAAATCTTCTGACCAAGCGAAATGTAGGACCGAAGAGAGACCGACATCTGAGAACTGGGTTAGAGGTCGTTAGGTCTTATGATATTAGGTCTAATAACAGACGATCTAATTTTTAAAGTGAAAGCACGTCTAATGAAAAGTTGGTCTAATTTTTAAAAATGTCTACTAATATTTGATGTAATTGTCAAAAATGTCTAATATATTATGCTGTAACAGATATACGTAACAAAATGAGGTTTAGATATCATTTCATCAGTATGTTATAGTCTGAAATGAAATCACAAAAGGAATGATACACTTTAATTCACGAAGTACGTAATGTACATAAAACAAAACGTGTTAAAATATTAAGTCTTCATTTTCGGTTGATGGTGGAGTATGGAATTTTAATCTGTGTCTCAAAGACCGAAGGTATAAGGACATATATCACCACGATCTTTATAATTATGCAATCATTCGCTCTACTTGCCTTTGATTTTGTATAGTATCTATTAGACACCTTTGTATATCTACCACACTTCGGTGTTTATGTCTCTCAGACCTTATTAATTGAACCTTTTCATTGGAGACTTCTTTTGGTATTAGACCGTCTGTCGCATGGACCTTATGTCGCATCATACCTGGTTCACAATAGGCGTCCTGTTCATTAGACCTTTTGTCCGCGGACCTAAGGTCCGTGAACCTCAGTAAAAAAATCCACATGGTGCTGTTCGGCCCACTGTGCGCCGCTTGCTCCGTGCAACCGTCGCGTCGCGTCGCGTCGCGCCGTGTCACGCGCGCCGGTCGCCGCGCGAGCAAACAAGAGAGAGGTGGCCGGCGCGGCGAGCGGTATCAGCGTGCGCGCAAACGCCATCTTTCTTTTTTTTTCTGCGAGGGGACCTGGCGGGGCCTGGCGGGGCCTGGCGGCAGTGGCGGGGCGCACCGTGCGCTATCTCCCCGAGAGCCAAGATGGCCGCCGCGCCGCGTCGCGCCGCAATCAGCGGAAGTCCGCGCTTCGCCAGCACCGCGGCGCCCGGCCGAGCCAACCGGCCCCTTCTGCTGGCGATCCCTCGCCTTGCCCGGCCCTTCCTTGCCTTGCCTCGCCTTGCCCTACCCTGCCCTTCCTTGTCCTGCCCTGCCCTGCCCTGCCCTGCCCTGCCCTGCCCTGTCCGACTCTGCCTTGCTCTAACCTGCTTTGTACTGCCCTGTCCTTCTACCCTGCTCTATCCTACCCTGCCATGTCCTGCCCTGCCCTGCCCTGCCCCGCCCCGCCCCGCCCCGCCCCGCCCCGCCCTGCCTTGCTCTGCCCTGCTCTGCCCTGCCCTGCCTTGCCCTGTCCTGCCCAGCTCTGATTTTCCTTGCCCTGTCCTGCCCTGCTCTAACCTGCTTTGTACTGCCCTGCTCTATCCTACCCTGCCATGTCCTGCCCTGCCCTGCCTTGCCCTGCCTTGCCTTGCCTTGCCTTGCCTTGCCTTGCCCTGGCCTGGCCTTTTCTTTCCTTGCCCTGTCCTGCCATGCCTTCCCCCTTTGGCCCTTCTGAAGACAACGACCGCAGCGCGGCTGCCTGTCAGAAGGAATGTGCGTTGGTTTACCGGCACTAGTTCGACGTAACCGTCATTTCCATCCCCTATGTATTAACCTGTGGCGCAGACGGTTGCGGAAGCCCTCGTCTGCACCGAGGAGGCTGCAGGTTCGAGTCCCGCGTAGACATGGACGAATTTATAATTGTCCCTTCCCCCCCCCATCATCATCATCATCCTGTCACTTCAAGGCGTAACAACATTGTCTTACCAAGGGATACAGACGAAAATGTCCCATAATGACACACGTTAATGTATCTGTGATAAATATGACTGAGGCCTCGGAAGATCACGTATACTAGCTTGGTCACAAATTGCCGACACGCTAATAATAATAATAATAATAATAATAATAATAATAATAATAATAATAATAATAATAATAATAATAATAATAATAATGTGTCGCCCACCCTCCCTCGAGACTGATGTAGACTTTATATGCCACCTAAGGAAGGACGAAAAGGCTTCAGACAAATTGAAGCCTCCTGGAACAATGCAATAGAAGGTATGGGAAAGTATGTCGTCAGTCATCAAGATGAGCTACTGATGCGACAGCTTGTTAAATCTGATCAAACAATGGAAAGGCATTGTAAGTGTAGCAAGAAACATTGCGAAGAAAACTATGAAAGACACGCAGAATAAAAAGATCACTGGACTTATACTACGGAACATGAAATGTGAGATACAAAAAATGTTAAAGAAATTGTAGAGAGACAAACCACTCCATGGAAAATATCTAAAATAAATAGACATGTTAGGGAGATCAATAAAGATCAATCATTCACCTAGCTTAAAAGGGGAAGAATGAAGCCAGAAACAGAAGCAGTTGTAATAGCTGACCAAGATCAGATGTTGAAAAAACATTATGATAAAGCGGTTCTCAAAATATCCCAAAATGATAAATGCCGCATTTGCCAGGAACAAGTGATCATATCGTCTTAGCTTGTCAATGTATAGCAAAGACCGAAAACTGGAAAAGACACGATAGACTTACTACCTTCATGATAGATTTGAGACGCCCTCTAAGTTCCAAGGGCATTCTCCAAATGGTATGAACACTAACCAAATCCCCTGACGTTTGTTGGATTGTGTACCATACTGTACAGGCAACACATTGAAACTGATCGCACAACAGCGACAAATAAACCGGATATTGTTATCCGTAATTTGGAGAAAAAACTGTATACTTGTAGATGTTGCTCTTAACTCCCGACAAGTGTGGTAGTGTAGTGCAAGTGTGTGTGTGTGTGTGTGTGTGTGTGTGTGTGTGTGTGTGTTTGTGCAAGTAGATTGTGAAGATAGGACAACGAAGAGGAAGGAAAGATCGCGCGCGGTCGATAGCGTTTGTTAGGGTACTCTTCCGGCATTCGCCTGGTGTTGATACCACGGAACCGCGGAAAAGTACCGATCCACTCGAAACCACGGAAAATTACCGATAAGAGAAGCCAACCCCTAGAATTCTCCGCCAGTCATGGTCTAAATTCCACCTACCTGATAAACTAGTTTCGAAAAATCCTACCGCCATCGGGATTCGAACCTAGAACCTCCCAGTTGGAGGCAGTGCAGTGACATCAGTTGATGCACTGAGCCACCTCTCCCGGTAATTCTCCTCCAGTCAGCGACTAGATTCGACCTAGCTATATCTAGCTGGTGTCGAAAAATCCGCTACCGTCAGGACTCGAACCTAGGACCTCCCGGTCAGAGGCACTGAGTAGTGACATCAATTGAGCCACCTAAGGCGGCTTTCTCCTCCGGTCGATGGCAGCGGCGAAGGGAGGGAGGGGGCGTCGTCAATTAATAACGGTCAAACGAACGCACCGTACCGCCACGAGTGGCAATCAATACGACGGAGGTAAGTAGGCGCGTGGCCGAACGCAATTCGGCGGATTGGGTCACCAACGCTACGAGCGAGCGAGTTTCGCGTGGATTCCAACGCAACGGGCACGCAGCGCAGCCGACCCAAAAAAACGACGGTCGCGAGGTTAAGTCGGGGAAAAAAGTCGCAGGTAGGGTAAAAATAAAACAAATGAAGCAACATTATTTAGTATTCAAGAAAAAAATTATACAAGTTCGTTATCTATTAACAAAATTGTAAACGTAAACGTAAAAACGTAAACGTAAAAACGTAAACGTAAAAACGTAAACGTAAAAACGTAAACGTAAAAACGTAAACGTAAAAACGTAAACGTAAAAACGTAAACGTAAAAACGTAAACGTAAAAACGTAAACGTAAAAACGTAAACGTAAAAACGTAAACGTAAAAACGTAAACGTAAAAACGTAAACGTAAAAACGTAAACGTAAAAACGTAAACGTAAAAACGTAAAAACGTAAACGTAAAAACGTAAACGTAAAAACGTAAACGTAAAAACGTACACGTAAAAACGTACACGTAAAAACGTACACGTAAAAACGTACACGTAAAAACGTAAACGTAAAAACGTAAACGTAGAAAGGTAAACGTAAAAAGGTAAACGTAAAAAGGTAAACGTAAAAAGGTAAACGTAAACGTAAAAAACGTTGGAACCATTTTTTTTGAAAATTTTGAAAACGTCCCAAGGGTTTCATTCCTCTCCCCCAAAAAATTAAAATTTGTTTCAAATTCAAGGTGCTGCGACATCAGTCAAATCGATAGAGCAATGTCAATTTTGGAGAAAATCAGAACGGTTTGGTCGCTAATGTTGTTCACAGACGGACGGACAGACGTTTTGACGTCAATTGATTTTTCGGAATCCAAGAACCACAAACATGATTCTCGCTTCACCATGTGTTAGAGGATTCTTAGAGCTAGAGTTAGAGAGCTCTACATTTAACAACTGGATTTATCCACTTTTTCGCTACAAGGGCTCGGCAATCGCTTTTTCTGATGAAAATTCGCCGCTTTTTCCCGCAACAACTTTCTCTCTAGCTAACCCATCCCTAATTCCCTCATCTTACCCTGGTAAGTGATTAACAGAGAGCGGATTTTAGTGAAATGTCATTTATTTTCTATTCACTTTAGAACAATGTATGGACATTAATTTTATGTTCACAAAAGAAAATGACCCATTTTTATGACATTGTGAAATTTTTTTAAAGCATTGTCGCTGATTTAATCGATTTTAATGTCATTTTCATTGTACTTGCTTCAAATAATATTTATGAGATACATCAAATGAAGTGGCGGTTGGTTCTCCGACAGACAGTAGGATGCACCTCCATTGAATGGCGGAAATGTAACTTCCAAAATTCAAAATTAGAATATATAATAAAAATGTACGCAATTCAAATCAATTAAACTGAATATAAAGCTAAGTTAAATAAAAGTCTACATTGAAACACTAATTACATAATTTTGTGCGTCGGGTCCGCGTATGTACACTTCCCGCGCACGTGTTTCTGGCTTTGATTTCCACTGGGCACTTAAATTCGACTCCAGCACATCGCAAAAATCACTATTGCTTCGAGACGTTTCACACAAATAAAATTACTTTATTTCGAAAATATCACTACTCTGGTAGTATATTTGGCAATGATGAAAGATCTGCAACACACATTCGTATTCGCAAGAACCTTCGCAAACCGTTGGCCAGTTGCAGCCACACTGGCTTTCGCGAGACACTAAAGGACTTCCGTCCAGAATGGCCACCTTTACACAAAGAACTCGTCAAATATACGTTTTGAATCAACAAACCTAATATTAAATGAAAACAAAGTCACCAAATATCATAAACAATGCATTGAATATCGTCAATAATTGACCGAACTTTCAATAACAAGCGAAAATTCTAAAACCACGTTGCAGTCAGACGAAGACAGAATAAGGGTATTCCCCAGAGATTTCCTCCGTCGCCGGGAAGCTAGACCGCGCCACTAACTTGTTGCCCAACCAAAAGACCGTATGCTTCCCGTGTTAAATCGAAGGGCCAAAGGGTACATGAAGTAAACCCACAATACAACCAAGGCATCAGGCACCAGAGAAAATGCCAGTTGGATGCAGAATGATTCCATATACATCAATATTGCTGCGATATCTTGAATATTGAATGTTTTAAGAGAAAATAAATAAATAAATAAATGAAAATGTATATTCCTAAGTGATTATGAGATTTTTCATTTTCTGGGGGGGTTGTGGAACGATGCAACCTAAGCACGGGCCGCCACTCACACAAATCTTCTCCATAGAATTCCTGATTAACCTTTTCGATTTCTTCGCTCAGAGTCAGAAATTGTAATATCAACCGTAGTATGAAATACTACTGTATGCAATACTCGATAGATTTAGTGTTTCCAAGCGCGTCGATTGCTACCTTTATTATTCCTGTTAGCGCAGTGCATGTTTTTATTCCGGGAGGAGGCGATGTTTTTCCTCCGCTGGATGGCGAGACGCGGTGGCGTGCTACACGGCGGCATGCGGTGTTTCCCCCGTATCTCCCCACCACCTTCCCCACATATATCCACCAACGGAACTGATGCCACTGCAGCGCCTCTGACCGGGAGGTTCTAGGTTCGAGTCCTGACGACGCCAGGATTTTCGACACTAGCTTTTCAGCTAGGTCGAATTCATTCGCTGTCTGGAGGAGGATTCTATCGGCCGGCTGCTCTGATCGGTAGTTTTTCGTGGTTTCTCCGATCAACACCAGGCGAATGCCGGAGCAGTACCCTAACAAACGGACCGCGCGCGATCTTTCGTTCCTCTTCCTTGTCCTAGCCTCTCCCCTTACACACACACTTATACTAACATGCAATACACTACCACATATTCCGGGAGACCGATCGAGAGCTTAGAGCTTGTCCCGGCTGGGGCGGTGCCCCGCTGGTGGGAGAGTCCCGGTTAGGGGGAATCCCCACTAGCCGACGGTAGGTCGGTGCCGAATCTTGCCATCCAGAGAGGGGAAAATCACCGCCAACTCCCGCGAAAAAACCTGCACTACACTAACGGGACTAATGACCGAAGCAGTTGACGCGCCCGGAAACACGAAAAAATCAATCAATCCACCAACGGAGCACCGCCCTAGCTCTAACATACAGTTCCTACTGCTCACGACATGTGTAATCCAATTCTAATGCTGAAGCATAGAACTGAAGGCAGAACGAGTAATTTGGGGTGCATAAATCACAAGTAACACGGCGTCCGATTCGAGACTGATTTGGAACCGTGTTATAAAAAGTTCTCCCAAAGTGAACATCTACCCTAAAGCAAAACTTAACATCTACCCTAAAGCAATCGGTCATTAGCCAAATGTGAGGTAGGATTCGGGATGTCGAAGCTTTCAGATTCATTTACTAGTAGGCAGACAGCAAAATAATGTTTTCGACAACTTTTACACAGCCGTATGTGGTTCGACGGTTGGGGCAAATTTAGAAAAAAAACCATTCCTAGTGTCGCTTTGCACGGTATCTGGGCCAGATAGCAAATATTGTACAGCTTATTGACAAAGCAAAGACGCGGGTTTTGAATACGTACTGCGCGTAAAACGTTGTGATTCTACGAAGAGCGCTCATGTAAAGAGAACCCACCCAGATGGCAGATGGGACGCTGAACATGAGATACCGCTCCCTGGGACGATATGGCTACAGCGTGACGCCAACCGCTATCATACAATAGGTTTTTTGTGCATGCTGGGCTGTAATCGACTGCAATCTCGTCTTCTGCGCATGCGCTGATGCACAAAAGTGATGCAAAACTCGAACTGCGCATGCGCAGAATATCGATAGTGCTGTAGATTGCGCTTCGCCAAACTCAACAACAATAGCAACAAATACTTCGCGCAAAAACTCCCCTACAGGAAGTTTACGCACGGTATAGAGTACAAATCGACCAATCGACAGCACTTTCGTTCTTCTGCGCATGCGCAGTTCGGGTTTTCACATCACTTTTGTGTATCTGCGCATGCGCAAAAGGCACATTGGTGTACGCTATACTGTCACAAAAGCTCGCTATTTAATAGGGAGTAACGTACGGTCGGTTCGGTGGTGTAACGGTTCGGCGTTTGACACGTTCGGCGGTATAACGGTTGCTTATCGGGTTGTTATGCCCAGTTTGCTAGTTCAAACCCAATCGAACCCATGGATTTTTAAGGGTGAAAACATCCTTCGTACTCGTTCCTTCGGAGGGGAAGAAAATCCGGTTCTCCTATGATGACGATTTATTGCATGTAAATGAACTTCAAATCTAAAAGAAACCTCGGAGCTAAATTCAAAATCGCCTGTTTCCTTCACCCGAGCAATACATGCTTTCCCCTCTAGATGGCAGTACATAGTATAGCGAAATTTGGTGGGAGAACGGGCCTGATTGCCCGAGTCTCGCCACGTAAAATAAGACATTTAACTACCGCTCGATGTAGCGTACGACAAAAAAACCGCATCTGCTTATGCGCATGCGCTGTTCCAGTTTCTCATCACTAGACATCGGATGTTTAGGGAAATGCCTATTTTATTCTAGGGAACTTATTTAAACGCTGATCCTATATGTGCACGAATGATCACAAATGATGACATATGACGAAGTTTTATTACGCTTATTTTTGCTTTTCTGGCATAAATGCCTATTTTAAGACTTTTTTTCCCTTTTATGTTCTATTTTTATATACAATACAAAGATATCGGAATATCGGTCATGGTCCAATGTGACCATTGATTACGAAATCTTCAAATTACCTCTTGGTATTTTAAAATATAAGAGAATTCCTAAAAGTATACCAACTGATTTTCCTCCATTTCCCTATTTCATAAATACCAAAAATGTTCTGAGAACATGATCGATTCACCGAGGGCACCGAAATTTTAAGTGGAAATAAATGTAAATTTCCAGGTTTCAGTGTTTCTAGAGTTGGACTTCTAAAATATATACCAGTCACATCATTAGATGTTGAGAGATCCTTCTCCGCATTCAAACTGATTTTGTCTCCCAATTGTCGCAAATATGAAATTGTGATCCTTGAAAAGTTACTCATAATGTGCAAATATTACTTGTTCATACAAACTATTAGGAATAAAATGTAGAAGAGTTGTAAATATAGTTTTACATTAAAATGTTCGAACTTGTTTTGTGCATTTAAGTTTACAAAATAATATAGACAAAAATTACAAACAATTTTTTATTTTACTGTGTATGTAACTCACGACAGTGCGTTTTTTCTGCTTATTGTTGAATTTTTCGGTGCCTTTTTAAGCGCCTAAAATACGATTTTTTAGTGCCTAATCATCCGATGTCTACTCATCACTTTTGAGCTTCTTCGCATGCGCAAAAAATCCACATTCCTCTGTATGTCCCCATAACGCGCAAGTTCTCGAAAGTGTATTACACAAAACCTGTCGCCGCCGAACTCCGCGCCAGGTCATTCGTACTCTGGATATGGATTGCCGAATTCGTCCAATTGAATCTGTTTTTTTTTAATTGACAACAAACATGACGGCATTCAAATTTCATAAATGTATGTAAATGGATTATTGTAAACACGCCACATCATTGAGCATCTAATTATATATTACCCCAGAGAAAAAGGGGAAAGAGGGGTCCCGTCAGCGGTGGATCCCAGGGAGGGATTCCGGGGCTCTGCAGCCCACCTAAACCTTTTTTTTCACTCATTTTTTAAAAAATAGTAATTACCATGTATATATTTCATCACATCCAAAGCAGTATTCGTTTTAAGAATATTTAAATGCATTTTTATTTGAAAACAAAAATTAAACAATTTTTTAAAAAAAACATTTACGACGGTTTGAAATGAAATTGTCCCCTCTCCCAGAATACACTTTCGGGAACCGCCTGTGCGACTGCACGAGTAGGACGTTGAGGTAAGCCAAAAACGCCTCATCGCGTTTCTACCATTGATTGATTGATTTTTTCGTGTTTCCGGGCGCGTCAACTGCTTTGGTCATTAGTCCCGTTAGTGTAATGCATGTTTTTTCCTCGGGAGATGGCGATGATCTTCCCCCGCTGTATGGCGAGATCCGGCGCCGACCTACCGTCGGCTAGTGGGGTTCCCCCTAACCAGGACTCTCCCACCAGCGGGGCACCGCCCCAGCCAGGACAAGCTCTATGCTCCCGACCGGTCTCCCGGAATGTATGGTAGTGTAGTGCATGTTAGTGTAAGTGTGCGTGTAAGGGGAGAGGATAGGACAAGGAAGACGAAGGACAGATCGCGCGCGGTCCGTGGCCCGTTTTGGTAGGGTACTGCTCCGGCATTCGCCTGGTGTTGATCGGAGAAACCACGGAAAACTACCGATCAGAGCAGCCGGCCGCTAGAATTCTCCTCCAGACAGCGACTTAATTCGACCCAGCTGAAAAGCTAGTGTCGAAAATCCTGCCGCCGTGGGGACTGGGAACCTAGGACCTCCCGGTCAGAGGCGCTGCGGTGACATCAGTGGATGCACTGAGCTACCGCTCCCGGTCGTTTCTACCAGCAAGCACGTGCTTCGCATCGATACTCATTGCGATATCCAGCGCGAGAGCAGGAAGTCAGCAAGACTGAAGAAGGAAAAAAAAGTAATGCCGGTATTCGCAATTGAAGGAGAGCATGTAGTCCCCGGCCTCCGCCCTCGCTCCACCCTGCGATGCAGTGCAAGCGGAGCCGGCAACAATTACTTCCAGTGGGGACGATCGGAAGCAGACGAAACGGGTGCAGCTGCACGCGCGGGGGGGGGGGGGCGGAGGACGATCGGCGTTTCTCAGAACGTCTACATCGCGCTCTTCGAGATGGGGGACGGGGGGGGGTCTCGGGCGCGACCTCATCGCGGGACGGCTATCGCCACAGCCACACTCGGACGAGTATCGTTTGTCGCTTCAATTTTCAGAGGAGGAAAGGAGAAGAGATAACGAAGCAAGAGAGGGAGAGAGAAATGATACTGAAGCAAGAGAGGGAGAGAGAAGAGATACTGAAGCGGGGGAGAGATAGAGACAGGAAGATGAGACACTGAAGCAGGAGAGGGAGAGAATGCGAAGGGAGAAGAGATGCCGAGGCAGGGGAAGGATAGTGAGAGAAGCAGGAAGAAAAGATACTGAACACAAAGAAAGGAAACACTCATTTCCCTAAGATACTAAAGCAGGAGAGGGAAATAGAGGAGGGAAGAAGAGATTCTGAAGCAGGAGGGAAGAGAGGGAGGAAGGAGAGATTCTGAAGCAGGAGACGGGAGAGAGGAGGAAAGTGAGAGAGGAGAAGAGGGAGATAAAGAGAGTGATGAAGTGGGAAGGAGGGGCAGGGACGAAATGTTACAGGAGAATGGGAGTGGCAAAAAGGGAAAGAAGAGCCAGTGAGAAAGAAGAAAAGAGGCGTACGGAATGGTTGAGGGAGTTAATGACAAAGACCCGAGTCAAGGCGAGCGAATTCGAGAGAAAGAGGAGAGGGAGAAACTAAGAACGCCCCTACAGCATGAGGAGACCTACGGAGGTGACCGAGAGAAATGCGAGCAGCTGTCTTTGCAGGAAAATTTCCTCTCCATAAATTCCTGTGGACATTTTCAATTCAATTCAATTCAATTCAATGATTCCTTATTTACCCTGGCGAGTCTCAGGGCATGAAGTCTCTTCCGCTTGACCACGCAAATTCCGCTACTTTCATCGTATGATAGAGAAAGGAGGTATCACCCAGGCGACGAAACAGGCGTTTTGAATTTTGCTCAGAGGCTTCATTTAGGCTTGATCTTTTACATGCAGTTAATCTACAACATGGGACAACCGGTTTTGCTTTCCCTCCGAAGGCGTACGAGGGTATTTTTCGCCCTTAAAAATCCACAGTTTCGATCAGGTTTCAACCCACCAACTTGGGTATAACAGTCCGATACGCTAACCGTTACACCACGGAACCCGCCTTTTTCTTTGCTATTTTCATTTTTATTTTTTATTTTATTTTTACTAGTATATCCCTTCGCTTCCTACAACTGACGGGAAGCCTACTTCTGACGTGAGCTCCAACGTCAGCATTGGCGATAGGGGGGCGCTGAGTGACAGCAATGGGATAAGAGAACCCAATCGCGCGCATGTACACACACCCACAGTACTCTAACACAGCGAGTGCAAGGAGAGGTGTTTGCAACGGTTCCAGGGGTGACCAGGGTTGAAAGCGCACGAGTTGTGGCGTTCGAAACGCGGGCTTGCAAGATCAAGAACAGTTTTCAAAGCCTTCTACAATTTAATGGATGTTGCTCGTGATTTCTTATATAGTGTTTTCCACATTCCTATATCCCACATTCCACATAGTAGGTACCCCATGCGGAGAGGATACTTTCAAATAGCAAATAAACTCTTAGAGGAAAATTAAGTAATAGCAACCTGACATAACCTTCGTGCATTTTTAAGGTGATCAGACGTCTCGCATTAGCCGGGACAGTCCCTTATTTTGAGTCCATGTCCCGTATTTTTGGACAGGAAAACGGGACGCGAAAATGTCCCTTTTTTGTGACAATTTCTAATCAGCATAAAATGGTGTCAACAATATTAAATTTATTATAACACAAACCGTTTGCTTCATATTTGTTAATAAAAAAATAAGTGCCACAAGGTATAGTGCTCATGTGCCATGAACCAAGAGTGTTTAGAGATGTGGTTTCTTGGAAGACAAAATGCAGCTATGACGTCATTTTAAGTTGTATAATTATGCTAAGGATATCGTTATGGAGAAATTCAATAATTCGATCCTTCAGCTTCTGAGAGTTTCTGTGCGACTTAATATGCAATCTTAATTGAGAAATACTAACCTACTTCCTGATAAATGAAAGTGCAAAGTAAAGAAATGCGAAAATACGTTCATAGTATATAATACAATGTTTACGAGGAGCTGGTGTACAAATGAATTGTAGTACCGTGTGGCGAGTAATGGATCCCAGGGAAGGGGATTGAGGGGTATAAACCCCTCTCGTCAAATAGAACGCGGTAAGAGAATTTTCTGTAAAAGATATTTGTTAGTTTTCGATCGAGTAACGAATTTGCTGTTTAAAACATGAACAAGCACGCTATTGAAATTACTTATTGTTGTTGTTCATAAAAATCTGCTCACCCTTGACTCCGAGTACGCAGTAAACGCGGGGGGGGGGAGGAAGCAAGGAGGGGAGGAGTAAGTTTGACAATTCATGGCGAAGATATGATGGTCATAGAAGCACAACAGCATTACATTTGATTTACAAGAAAGACGTTTCCGTCACATATATTGCAAACGCGCATCTGAAATGATCCGTTTCGACGTAAAAAGATATTAAAATGTAGCGAAATATGTAAGAAATACGTCGTAATAAGTAAAATATGTAATTATACCAAAATATGTAAAAATATGTAAAATAAAAATAGTTCTAATTCATTCAGAATATCTTGTAAATTCTAGAAAATATAATTGAATGCAGGTATCTAGTTCCCGTAAAAACATGTAATTACATGAAAATCCGTCCCTAGTAATCACTTATTTAATCTTAATTTCTAAACCTAAATAATTGTGATAAAATTGTGTTTAACGTCCTCTTTTACCCGTTTTATCGTCGTGACAAAAAATCAAAAGCCCCGTTTTTATGATTTCAAAATACGGTTTTATGCATTTTTAACTGCTGCGCTAACCCGCCGTCACGGCCTCATGGACGGGAGTTTTCAATCTTTGCAACGCATAATGCTTTATTTTTTAAATCAACAACGTCCATAGCAAAAATATTGTTTGTAATAAATGTTACTTACCTTACGTAATAAAACATTTTGTTTCCGTAAATATATGCAATCCCTTATTTTCTTCTTTTTAAAGCTGACAATGAATTGTTTTACATTTGGGAAGATCTCCAAGCTAACGTAAACGTAAATGGTTCAACATACAATCCATTAATAGTATCGTTTAAGGTACAATTCATTCTCCCTGCAGTACGTTTTATTTCTTGGTAAAATATGTCAAATGTAAATAAAAAAGGGAGTTCATTAATGCAGTAGCTTCTCTCCTGTTTTCGACTGCGCACACTTCCTGCGGAGCTCCAACTACTGCAGGGGCTCTCGCACAGGGTTTCACAAAAATCACAGAAACTACCAATATATTGTTTAATCAGCTATACACGGAGAAATGGAGAAGATGAATACCCAGGACCGTACATTTGATATCGTGCTGGAAAAGCATTGATTTGCAATTACAGTAATCCTTTTACTGGTGCCTCATTCACAAGTTCCACACTGATTCATTAACATGTCTGCTTTCATTTCTTGACAATTTTACAAGACAGTAAAGTCTTCTCACGTCCACAAGCGGTTTGATCTGAACGGGATATGCTCGCCCAATTTTAGATGGCAAGAAGGTAGATTAAAATGAATCCCCTTCGTGATGTTCTGAAGAACCCCTTGAACTGCAGAAAATGCAGAAAAAAGTTCGTAAATAATAGAAAAAGAGCTGGTTTTGGTAACAAACGCCGAAAATAAAGGAATCCAAATCAAGAACACTTGGATTTGTAGTTATGAGATGGATTTATAGATGTGGAAAAGTTTATTGCCTACTTGCTTCGGACATCGGGCAAATTTACAAGAAACAGAGGCCACATATACACTGTCAGAAATTACATTAAATATAATGTACGACATAAATTTTAATGTACCTCTATATTAAATTTAATTCTTCAATTAAAATCAATGTAGATATAATGTACGACTGTTAACTTAACTTACTTGTCTACATGAAATTTAATTTACGTACATGAAAATTACTTGCATGTACTTTACAGTAAAAGTAACGCAGAAATTTCTGAGAGTGTTCTATGTAGTATATTATTAATGGCTTCTTTCGTAGTGTCATCTTGGATCGTTCTTTACTTCAACCGTCCCCTCTGGAGACACGCGAGCGATGCGCGCGCACGTGTGGGAGCGTCTACCGCCAACGGCCAGCGCTCACCTCGTGCCCTGGAGCAGGAGGCGGTCGCCGCGACGCGACGCGACGCTGCAGCGGCGGATCGGAGTGCGGGGGCAGGAGAGCGCGGCGTGGCGCGGCGTGGCGTTGTGGCGGGGCGGGGAGGGGAGGGGAGGGGAGGGGCGGGGCGGGGGTGGGACCCGGGGGGCGTGGCGTGGCGCGGCGTGGCGTTGCGGCGGGGCGGGGCGGGGCGGGGGTGGGACCCGGGGGGCGTGGCGTGGCGCGGCGTGGCGTTGCGGCGGGGCGGGGCGGGACGGGGCGGGGCGGGGGTGGGACCCGGGGGGCGTGGCGTGGCGTGGCGCGGCGTGGCGTGGCGTGGCGCGGAGCCCAAGGGACGTGAACGGACCCGGGAGGTGGACGACAAGAGCTATAGAGCGATTTTCCTAAGGATGAGCCAAAGTGACAGCTACTGCTGGCAACATAACTGAAGGTTTTGTGGCCGTTGTGCCCTCGAGCCCAATGGACTCCCTGCATTTGTTCGTTTGCAGTTGGCTAACTTGTAATGCCTTCGACTCTTCTTTTTGCGATATCCTCGTCCGACGAAAATATAGTGCGCCACGAGAAATAATTGAAATTAAGAAGTGTAGTGTTATGTGCTCTTCTGTAAAAATTCCTTTTTTATATAAACATTACATTACATTAACTTTTTGTGTGATAAATATTATGTTTATTTTAAAACCGAGACTTGAATGCGAGATGCGTATCGATGCACGTGTTTCCGGCTTAAAATCATTTTTCTTTCTATTTACATTCGTGGCAGTTTTCTTTTACTGATTGTGAGAGCATGTTAAGAGATTTTCCACATACGTAATTAAAGTTAAATATTTCCCGGACTCACGTACGTGCATGTACGTCAGCGAAACTCTTAGACTTCATAGGGATGTTTTCACAGGAGCCATTACCACTTTACGAAGAGACGTAGCTGAACAGCTGTCGCGGTGGAGGGATACTTCTCTGAAATACATGTGATGTTCACTTGTTTTCGCGAACTGTCACTTTGGCTCCTCCTTAGGAAAATCGTTCTATAGTGGCAAGACGTGGGGCGAGTCGGAGACGACCGAGCGGGGCACGGCGGGTGGGGACGGGAAGGCGGATGGGGTATTGCGGTGCGGTGTGGGGCGGAGCGGAACAGCGCAGGGTCGGCGGGAGGAGCGGAAGGGGGCGGGGCGGGTGCGATGGGGGAAGGTAGAGCTTGGCGTGTACGGGTCGGAAAGGCAGGTGTCGGTTTTTGGTTGATCGATTGGTTAGCGATTCCGGGCCCATCAACAGCTTAGGTCATTAGTCCCGTAACTGTAGTGCATGTTTCTCATCGGGAGATGGCGGAGATCATCCAACAATGGAAGCCGAGATCCGGTGCCGACCTACCGTCGGCTACCGGGGTTTTCCCCTAACCAGGACTCTCCCACCAGCGGGGGACCGCCCCAGCCGGGACAAGCTCTAAGCTCGCGACCGGTTTCCCGGAATATGTGGTAATGAAGTGGGTGTTTGTGTGTGTGTGTGTGTGTGTGTGTGTGTGTGTGTGTGTGTAATAAGTGGGGATAGCACAAGGAAGAAGGACAAATCGCACTCGGTCCGTGGCCCGTGTGTTAGGTAGGGGGAAACCACGGAAAAGTACCGATCAGAGCAGCCGGTCGCTAGAGTTCTCCTCCAGACAGCGACTGAATTCCACCTAGCTGAAAAGCTAGTGTCGAACATCCTGCCGCCGTCGGGACTCGACCCTAGGGCGAGGCGCGAGGGAGGGGGATGCTTGCGGGAGGAGTGGGGTGGGGTGGGGCGGGGCGGGGCGGGGTGGGCTGGAAGGAGTAAGGGAAGGCAGGGGGAGGGACGCAGTCGGAGCGGAGCGAAGTATCCCCCGCGCACGTTTTCTTCACCCCTCTTTTCGCTACATCCCTGGGGTGTGGGGAGACTGCTAATACTGACAAAAGGAATTTTATGTCAAATGTGTAGTTCGTTTTTCGATGAAAATCGTTTCTATTTCACCGGAGCGAGCACATCTGGTTATGAGATTTTGCCTACAACGCTCGTTGCTATCTTTTAATCCTAATTCCACGAATGTTGGCCCAGGAGTGTGGGTAGGTATTCGGGGGCTGAAGAGAACGTGCGCGTGTGCTAGCCGAGGCAGCCGACGGGGGAGGGGCAGTTCTGGCGGGCGGGCGGGGGGGGGGGCGAGCGGGCCGGGCCGGGCGGGGCGAGGGGGGCCGACGTGGCGAGCGAGGCGGGGAGGATGGGGCGAGGGGGGGCCGGCGGGGCGGGGCAGGGAGGGGCAGAGCGGGGCGGGCCGGGCGGTGGGCGTGAGGGCGCGAGTTCCGCCCCAGCCGCCGGATGCCAGCGCCAGCCGCGCGCTCGGGGCAGAGGGCAACAGGACACGGAGGCGCCCACCACTGCACGTGCGCCGCCCCGCGCGACCTCCCCCAGCACGGCCCGCCTACTTCCACCACACTTGCGGACATCTACTCACAAATCTTTGATCCCGGTGAGGAAGCTGATAAGTGGACATCGGAAAAATACGTTGTATGAAACGTCAGTAACAATATGTAATGTATGTAAAATCGGATATAATATGTAATATTGAAATAATCTAATTATAAACACATTTACATAATACGAACATACTTTTATAAAAAAAAATCCTTTACAAATTTTAAAAACATTCCAAACGTTTTCAAATTCATTTGGAAAGGCGCAAGTGCACCATACAACTTGCACCATACAACTTGCACCATACAACTTTCCCATCGGTAGCAAAACCTTCGCAAATTGTTATACAGGAACGTAGTTCAGCAGCCAGACGACGCAATAGAAGCTATCGTACAAACTGGCGATATCTACGACCAGCAAACAATCGCTGCCGCATGGAATATTCTCATCCAAGTGTTTCACGTCGGCGATCGCCAAAGTTTCTTGGAAATTAAGGTTAAAGGTCGCCATACACGGCGTCAATGATAATTTTCACACCTGAAGTTCAAAATGATCTGTCGCTGACGCGCACTTCCCACCCTGAGATAACTGAAGCAGGCGCGCCAAACTGAGGATATCCGACCGCGCCTTCACGTACATAGCTTATGTACCTCGAGTAGAGTGCGCAGTAGCTTCCAATGTAGGAAAAATTGCTGATTTTTTTGAAAATGCTTCTTTTGATAAAAACATCAAAGAAAATTGATAGAATAAAAAATATTGAGAAAATAGTATTGAGAAAATAGCGAAATATGTAATATAGTACCAAATATGTAGCGAAAAGATTGGATATTGCGGTAGGACGGCGACAATTCGCCAATATTAAAATTCTGATAGCTGTAAGGAGAAAGACAAAAAAATGTAATTACATAAAAATCATAAACACTTAATTTTGCAGGAGAGCAAAAAACAACTTTTAACTAAATTAAATCAGGGATTAATGATATTAAAACAAAGGTGATATTCAAACGAAACTATTTGTGTGCAGGCTTAGTTTGAATATCATCAATCCCTGATTTACAGCATTAGTTTGAAGTCTTTTTGCACCTATGTAAAATTAAAGTTGTTTTTTCTTTTGACTTATCAGCTTATTCAGCGCAGTCAAAGAAATAGGATGCGGATTTTGATGACCTAAAACACTGCCAACAATGATCAATAAAATGCTTTTAAAATGCCCTAAAACCAAAGGAAAATTACATAAATTTTTTTATCAAAACCAGTTCAAAAACAACTCAAGCTGTTGGATAAGATACTGATGTAATACAGGCATCTTCCATTCGTTCGAATGAACTCCGCTCGCAAACTTTTGGTTTGCGCTGTTCTTTACCAGGAAATCTCTGTCTTTAGCTACCCCGAAATCTGCCGAACCGGCAATGGCGCTGATACACTGTACGTCACAAGAATTACATACAACGGCTGCCAAAACAATTTCTGAGCGAATAAATCGAAAAGGCTACTGATTAATTCTGTGAAGAACATTTGTTGCATCTCGTAAATATTGTTTGAAGCAAGTACCATTCAAAATTACTTAAAATCGAAAAAATCAGCAAAAAAAATGCATTAAAAAGGACGAGAAAAGGTAGAAAAATGACCTATTAGTCGAAATCGACAAAAATACAATATAATGACCTTCAAAAATAGTCATTTGCTTTTGTCACAACATAAAATGAATTTTTATACTAAACGGCATTGTTGTAGTGATAGGAAAAAATTACATTTCATTACAATCCGCCTTCTACTCATAAACTACCATTAGAGAGTAGAGAGTTTAGTACAGATTAGAGAGACCTGCCAAAGTGATCCCTTCTTAGAGAAATTCCTCTCTACATTGTAGGGTGTTTGTGCACCCTCAAACGTTAAAGCACTACCGATCTTCTGCGCATGCGCAGTTTAAATTTCGTATCACTTTAGTGCATCTGCGCATGCGCGAAATCGATAGTGTCCCTTACGGCGTGCACAATCTGTCTATTAATAGAAAGTTTCCGCAAATCCTGAGGTTGAAACACAATTCTCGAGAAAATTCTACTGTGCGAGCGACGTCATCCAATGGCGAGATTTTGATCGTTGCGTCCCGTTAGGGAGGTTCTGCACGTCATGCGAAATGTTACAGTTATCAACAACACTGCAATCTCATGCGCAGAATATCGAGTATAAATTAACCATGAGTTCTTGCTACGGTTGTATACATACTGCATTTTTCGTTATTTCGATGCTTGGTGTACGTTAGTCTCGATTTCGTGTACAGTGGTTGCGGTGAAAACGACGTAAACTTTACGTCGCAAAGTGTTAGCCAGACGTAAACACATTTGTCGTAGACGATAAAACGGGAAAACAGTGACATTTTGCACGACATAAAGGCACAGCAACCGACTGCAATATCGGTTTTCTGCTCATGCGCAGTTCGATTTTCGCATCACTTCTGTGCATCTGCGCGCATGCGAAAGACATCCAAATTGCGGTGGATTACTGTACGTTCTGTCGGGCAAAATGTCCTAGTTTGAACATGGGTGTTTTGTGACTAGGCAGTTTGTGCACGCCCTAGTGGGCAGCAATCGCCTACTATCTAGATCTTCTGCGCATCCGCACATGCACGAATATAATGCGAAACTTAAACTGCGCAAGCGCAGAAATTCGATGCTGCTTTAACGTTCGAGGGTGCACAAACTCTCTATTAGCGACTTTTTGCACGGCATAAGGGTACAGCAACCGTCTGCACTATCGATCTTCTGGGCATGCGCAGTTTCAATTTCGCATCACTCCTGTGCATCGGCGCATGATGAAAACGTCGAGATTGCAGTCGATTATTGTACGCTATGTCGTGCAAAACTTCCTAGTTTGATCATGGGTGTTTTGTGCCTAGGGAGTTTGTGCACGCCTTACCGGATCTCACTACGGATCTTCTGCGCATGTGCGGATGAACTAAAGACATGGGAAACTTAAAGGCGCATGAGCAGAAGATCGACAGTGCTTTAACGTTCGAGGGTGCACATACTCCCTTTTACTACGAGTTTGTGCTCGCCTTAGAGGAGCGAGTATCGATCTTCTGCGCACGCGCAGAAGCACAAACGTGACGCGAAACTCACCCAGCGCATGCGCAGAAGATGGATAGTGCTTTAACAGTGGAGGGTTCGCAAACTCTCTAATATTCTGGCCGTCGTCGCCTCACTAACCGTGGCGGCCGCGAAGTCCCACGCGGAGTCGTAGGACGAGCAGGCGGAGGCGGAGGAGGAAGAGGAGGAGGAGGAGGAGCGGGATGCGTGGGCGCCGACGTGGGCGGCGAAGGCGGCGAGGGCGCGCTGGGGCGGGCGGCGCTGGCGCACGCCCGGCGCCCACGCCCACGCCCACTCGCCCTCCGGCGCTGGTCGCTGCGCAGCGCCCCGCCCGCCGCCCGCCCCGCTCAGCGCTGGCGCAGCCACGCAACGATGACACGCGGCGCAGGCAGACACGGAACATTTTGCCAAAACATCCATACATCGATGTTTCGATACATCGCTAAAGGGTTTTCGATGTCAATGAAAAAAAAACTCGAAAAAACATCGATGTTTGAAACATCGACGAAAAACATAGATGTTTGAAACATCGTCGAAAAAACATCGATGTTTGAAACATCATCGAAAAAAACATCGATGTTTGAAACACCAACGAAAAAACATCGATGTTTGAAACATCGATGTTTAAAACATCGACGTTTTTATTACAGACATAAACATACTATTTTCCTATCCATTTTTAATTACAGTACGTTTACTCGTTGTTTTTTTTTAAGTGGCGTCTCAAATTCACCCGCGACATAGGGAGAAGGTAGGCGGACTCCTATGGGGAGCTGCAATGTCACTACAGCTCCGATTTTTGCGGCTCCCTATCGGAGTCCGTCTTCCCTCTCCCTCCGTCGAGGGTGACCTTGAGTCGCTACGTTAAGATAACCCAAGTAAAAAGGGATATATTTTATTGTTTGGTAACCAGCATGTTAGTATTGTGTCAATAAAAATTATTATGGAATGTAAAGAATAAAATTAACAATAAAGAACATCGGGTTTCGCTACTTTACCCTTTAGGAACTTCCTTTCGTACACCATTCAAGTAAAACCACCTAAAATTCCCTCACATTGACCAGACGAAATGTTCAGCGTGATAAAAAGGATGACGCAAAACAACGATAATGCTGTAAATTGCTGTTACTTTACAACGTGCCTAAAACCTCTTTATTCAAAAAATATTTTTAAAAAACATCGATGTTCTTTTGCCATCCCTACGGGCGCAAAGCAGGGCGAGGGATTATGGTGATGCGACACCATACCAAACTATTAGTGGTGATAAAACAGCACATACTTTCACGCAAAATTACGCCAATCAAAAATTCGAAAAATTGCACATCACATTATTTCAAAATCCATCTTTAAGGAACAGATTTCATTAAGGGATAAAATATCTATCCTCACAATTGTGGTTGCGGGTAGACGACGAAAAAAATTTAATTTTTGCAAATTTGGAAAAATCAGACTTCTCCACGAACATGAGACCTGCACCAATCTCTTCGTCTTTCAGCCTTTTTTTAAAAATATGTCCCAGTGGCTTCATGTAAAGTACCCCAAAAAATTAAAATATCGATTTCATTTCACGGGTCCGCAACATCAACCGGATCGATTGGGGGATATCAATTTCCGTGAAAATCGACTGAACGGTTTAGGCACTAGTGTTGCTGACAGACGAACGGACTGATGTTTTGCCGTCATTCGATTTTTCGGTGTCAAGGACCCAGAAAACTTGGATTCTGGCTACACTACGTGATAGAGATTTTTTTTCTAAAGTTGGCAACAGGATTTATCCCCTTTTCCGTTACCAGGCCCCCGGTAATAAGAGTTTTTCTGCCGAAAATTCGCCGTTTTTTCGCGCAGCGTTACATTACTTTCTCTCTACTGTGTAAGCGGTGACTAGAAAGTAAAAAGACAATTCATTAATATCCGCCCCTATAAAGCATGGTCCCCGCCGAAAGAAAGAAATTATCACAACATGCTCCACCAATGAGGTTCGGAACGAGGGCATAGGTGTAGATCGCGCTCAGCACCTCGGCCTGGAATGAAAGAAAACACGAGGGCCTGGCACACCGAAAACGATGATTAAGATTTCCGTTGAAGCTATCTTATCGGGCAGGAAACTCTTTCAGTTATGCGACAGCTTGAGTGTTTGGCAACACCGTACCTTTTTCACACCAACTGTCAATACCAAAGTAAGATCGACCATAGCAGCACATAAGGACGAAATTACGTCCACAGTTCAAAACGTACCTCCTTTCATCGCAGTCGGGCAATGATTTGATGATGTAACAACGATAGCTATTCTTTAAGTGAAGTCCGTTTATGATTAGGGTGAGAAATTTTTCGCCCGCCTCATCGTTGAGGCCGGCATTTTTTGTTCTAAATCAGACGCAACTCGCATGTCAGTCAGTCTACGAACTTCGTAGTGTGAGTTCAAAATGTTGAAATCGAGAGTCCCAACCACAGGAGAAAAAAAAAAACAACTCAATCATCCAGTTCTTGAAACTTGAAATGTATTATGTGGCAATGGAGTGGAACAACACCAAACAATGGCTGCGCAGCATAAAACAAGGGGGAGGTGGGGGAATTCATTTCTGGGCTTCCTTATTCAGTTTTTTGTCAATTTTTGTAATGTGTTTTTGGCTCTCTGGACTTTGCAGGAGGGATCGACTCATCATTTTTCGCAATTTTCAGTTGCTTTCGAGCGATTTTGGAGTTTTGAGCGTTTTTTTCAAAGTTTCTAAGGGGGACCAAGTCTAAATTGTTCACCTTTCAAGGACAGATTCCAATATTTCTTCACGTTTTTGGCCAGAATTTTATCGTGTTTTTTTTTTTCAAAGTTAAAGATTTATTCTAAAAATTTACGCGCAAATCACAAATACCCAGATAAAATTTCATTTAATATCCTTACAAGTGTAAAATTTAAATAATTAAAAATGTAACGTACATTGAAAATTTGCCATTATTTCGCAATTTTTGAAAAATTTTAATTATTAAGAAATAGCTAGTCAGCGAGATATGGACTACAGCATAAATGGTGACTTTTACACTTAAAGTAAAACGTCCAAACTTTTCGATTTTTTTTTCTCGCTCGACAAAAAGGCAATAATGAACATAAATATGTTAACAATACACGAATAGACTTGTGTGTCCATCTGTTTGTCAATACTAAATTTTAAAACTTATCCCTCATACCATAGGTTATTTTTATCAGGGATGTAATACATTTACGGAAATAAAATGTTTCATCAGGTGGAGGTGTGGGGCTTCTCAAATGTTTCAGGGGCCAGGCCCCCTGCCCTCGCCCTCATGCGCACTGAGCACACACATGTCAATAGAGGGTGGAAATGAGCGAGAGAACCACCGAGAAAATGTTTATGAGGTACCACACACTACCCAGTGTCCTCACTGTCACATCATCAGGGCTCGGATTCTGATGTCATCTTTTCGTTGGTCCATTCTAGTCGTAGCTAACTTATAAATGAGTGTTTATCACGACATATAAGTAATAGAAATGTTAACTTGTGGGGTCATTTTTGTCATTTTTTGCTATTTTTCAATTTTGGGGTCATATTGCTGGACCTTTGCGTCATTTCTGTCATTTTTAAGTGTTCTCTTTCCTTTTTGTGATTTTTGTTAGCACATTTTTCATGAATTTTCAATGACAAACTAAGACAATGTTTTATTGCATCATTAGTTCATGAGCAAATTCACTATTGTATTGGACTCTATTGTATGGGTTTTTTCGAGTTCTCAAAATTACAAGGATCTTCGAGAACTTTCTCGATCTTTCAAAACTGACGGTTAAAAAATCGGAGCTGTGGTTTTCATTTCCTCCTAAAATACTTTATATAAAATATAATTCTATATAAATACATTTTATTTAAAACTGTAAAATTCATTGAATAAATAAACATATTCATACGCAGTTTTGAGTATTTAAAAAAAATATTTCATTTTCTCTTTATTTTTAGCTCATTTTATAGGTTATTTTCCTTTTATTTTTAAGTTTATATAGCTCATTTTTAAAGAATTCTTGGGCCATCGGAATCTTCAGGACAAAATCGTTCGCCAGAAGGAAGCGTATAAATCTGATCTTAAGGTCCCAAGCAAGACGAAACGATGAGCCACCTGATAATACTTAACATAAGTAAACTGACTGACTATATAACTTTGATTTTGAACTAAACTTTTAAAATTTATTCGCAAAATTAATACTCTATTTACGTATAAGTAAAATAACTTTTGTCTGCTTTTTGTACGGATTTAAAAAAATGTCCCGTTTATGATGTCGTTTCTGAATTAACTCCATTGCCGTTATTTTTTGTAACGTTAATAATCAAGTGGTTAAATTACTTCTACATATCTAACAATTAACATAATATTTTACATAAAAATGTTGTAAGACCATATCTAGCGGGGCTCCGAATCACCAAACCTAAAAAATGGTTAGCACCGCCAGGGGCTTACGAGTCACAAACGCCAGGATTAAGTGTTCGGCCACCATAAGCTTACGAGGCACTGAGGAATAATTGAAGGCTAGAGCCAAAAGGCAGTGGTATTAAAAGAGTACCAGCTGATAATCGACTTGTTAAGTTTACGTACAACGCGCAATGATGGTGATAACGATGATGATGATGATGATGATGAGTTATTACGGGCGTTCAGAGCGCCACCAAACCTCCCTAAAATGATTCAAGCGCCTCCACAGGCCTACGAGTCACACGCGGCCGAGTGCTGGGTGGCAACGGGCTAACGAATCACAGCGGAGTAAGGCAGGAGTCAGTCTCTCCAGAGCTGGCCCCTGCGTGTCGTGGCGAGAAGTGAAGGGCGCTGGGCACTTACCTCTGCGCAACCGGCCTCCTCCAGCCGCCTCCGCAGCTCCGCGTTCTGCTTCTTGAGCGCGCAGATCTGCAACACACGAGCGACACGTCAGTTCCGCTCAGGGTTGACAACCGTGCTCCACCTGGGAGGACATTCCTCCACTTGGGAGGACAGTCCTCAATTTGGGAGGACATTCCTCCCATTGGGAGGACAGTCCTCCATTTGGGAGGATAGTCCTTCATTTGAGAGGACATTCCTTCATTTGATAGAACTGTCCTCGATTTGATAGGACTGTCCTCGATTTGATATGACAGTCCTCCATTTGAGGGGAATGTCCTCGATGTGATATGTCAGTCCTCCATTTGAGAGGTCAGTCCTCCATTTGAGAGGTCAGTCCTCCATTTGAGAGGACTGTCCTCGATGTGATATGACAGTCCTCCGTTTGAGAGGACTGTCCTTCGTTTGAGCGAACAGTCCTCCATTTCAGCGGACAGTCCTCAATTTTAGCGGGCAGTCCTCCATTTAGGAGAAGTCTCCATTGACGTCAATTATCCTGTTGTCCTTCCTTCTATTTTAAATGCCCTCCTTTTAGTAAATTTCTAACATTTGTTGACACTTATTTTATTACATGACTACCACCTACTACGTTGTATTGTTTAATGTTTAATTTAGAATAGAAAACATGAATATCCTTTTTTCTGAATGCTGACACACGCATGGGTGATAGTGTGTGTCTAGCGACTAAAATAAAAAAGACACTCTCAGACCATCTTCATCTGCATCTTGTGAACGAATCTTTTCACTTGAATCGCAAATGGAGGGAAGAAAGTAGTACAGCTGATGTTAGTCTAAATTAAATATTTATAAAAAGAACTGTGTT
This sequence comes from Teleogryllus occipitalis, assembly GCA_011170035.1. NCBI lineage: Eukaryota > Metazoa > Arthropoda > Insecta > Orthoptera > Gryllidae > Teleogryllus > Teleogryllus occipitalis. The sequence continues at coordinate 191,671 of BLKR01001752.1, forward strand.
GCGTTTTCTTTTTGCTTATCCAGTGGTCTCCTTTTACGTGTGTTGATTTTTTTTCTTATCTAATGTTCTCCCTTTTTCATGAACATTGTCGGCAGCCTTAGATCCGGTCCAGCCACAGGCGAGGATAACACCCGAAAACAAGATGCAACTGAATGTTTGGGCCCCCTTCCCACTGAACTTTTTAAAACATATTTTATGTATAAATTAACAAAACCTACAACTATTACATGTACTATTTGTAGTATCGTTGGAAAGAATGCAAAGTTCAGAACGACAAATACAGTAAATTCCTCCTGTATTACAATCCAATTCCAATAGTCGTTGCAGCCAAGTACATATGACACATTTCACGACACTCCTAGACAATAGAAAATGAATTAAGATCTGGGTTATACGCACTTGCCACGATGAAAAAGGTGAAGGCATTCCACATTATGCGGGACTCGAACCCAGAACATTGGCTCAGGGTTATTGCCGTCGCAGTACTCTGTTTTTTTAGGTAGTTATGAAAACTTTTAGTCTATTTTCACATTGTCAACATTTACTTGGGGACTACATATAGTATTTTTTTATTAACACCTTTGAAATCATTCTGGGTCATTTCAGATTTCGCGCTACTTCACACAGACTGAAAGGATAAGCTGCAGTAAAAAGTCCTGCAAATTCAGGGATGACTCATGTCTACTTGCCATTACATTAATGACATAAATCCTAAGCAATTCAGGTAACACGCGAGATTCTGAGGCGACGAACCAAACTGCACTGTTAGCTGAATCGACAACAGGTAACGAAAGTTTTTCAAAAATCGTTTATTAAGTATAAGTACAAATTAACAAAAATATATTCAGTTAACCCTTAACTGGAGCGCTAGGGTCGTAGAGACACTTTGTTTCTTTTCTTCCAGCATTTTGACGCGAGGAGTTCCACGCAATGGAGACGCCCATGGAAATTCACTTCAATATGTTGGCTAACGAGTTTAATGTTTGAATAAGTTCTGCTTAATGCTGCTGTGAAAATATACAGGGTGAGTCCTGTAACTTTAGCAACTCCTCTAACTTTTGAACGGTTGAAGTTATTGCAATAGTTTTACCGAAAGTGCATGAGGGAATAGGGCTAATTGACACGTATATTCATTTACATTTATCATTTGTATTTGACGAGATATTTGAGGTAACTTTGTCATTTCAAAGGGAAGTATAATTATCTTTTCGGTCTCCCGGCAAGTGTGGTAGTGTATCACGACGAGCGTAAAAAAGACGAATTCAATGATATACTTATTCTTGTATGTAAGATAAGCATTTTTTTCGAGTAATTTACATTTTATTGCGGCTCGTATTTAACGGATATTTTTAATGTAACAGTCCGTCACACGAGGTCACGCAGCGCTCCAGGCACTTCCGCTCGGAGAGGGGCAGAGATCTTAGTACTTGAAGATACGGAACAATTTCCAGGACGTTGTATTTCCTACGTTCACTATAGCCAAGGTTCAGGTTCAGGGTGCACTATAACCGGCTCTTCTTATGCTTATTTGTAATGTAGTAAGCGAAAAGGGACCAGTGACTTAGGTTTACTGTAACTGATTGATTAATAGTGATTCCGGACGCGATAACTACAGGTCACTAGTCCCAGAAGTGTAGTGCATGCTTTTTATCAGAAGGTGGCGATGATCTCCCCCACTGGATGGCGAGATACGGCGACGACCTACCGTTGACAAGCGGGGTTTTCCCAGGTATCTCCCACCAGCGGGGCACCGCCCCAGCAGCTCTAAGTTCTCGACCAGTCTCCGGGAATATGTGGTAGTGTAGTGCATGTTAGTGTAAGTGTGTGTGTGTGTAAGGGGAGAGGATAGGACAAGGAAGAGGAAGGAAAGTACGCGTGCGGTCCGCGGCCTGTTGCCTGTCCGAGGGTGCTGCTCCGGCATTCGCCTGATGTTGATCGGAGAAACCGCGGAAAACTGCCGATCAGAGCAGCCGACCGCTAGAATTTTCCTCCAGACTGCGACTGAATTCCGCTTAACTGAAATGCTAGTGCCGAAAATCCTGCCGCTGTCGGCAATCGAACCTAGGACTTCTCGGTCAGAGGCACTGCAGTGACGTCAGTTGATGCACTGACCCACCGCTTCCGGTTTCACTACAACCGGAGTCGAGTGTATCTAGCTAGTGAAGAAAATCAGTCCCCGTTTGGACACGAAAGCCGAACATTGCAGGGGCGATGGTGAAACGGTTAGCGTATGTTATACCCAAGTTCGCGGGTTCAAAACCGATCGATGCCATGGATTTTTAAGGATGAAAAAATCCTTCGTACGCCTTCCTTCAAAGGGGAAGTAGAGCCGGCTGTTCCATGTTAGTTGATTTACTGCATGTAAAAGCTCCTGTAGCCTAAATGAAGCCTCTGAGCTAAATTGAAATTGCCTGTTTCGTCGCTTAAGTAATACCTTCTTTCTGCTCTAGGTGAAAGAAGCCTAGCGAACTTCGCGTGGTCAAACGGAAGAGGAGGCCTCAAGGCCTGAGTCTCGCCACGTAAAATAAGGCATCCATTCAATTCAATTCAATTCATTCCAAGCTAGGACCCAGGCCGTCTCTGTCGCCGCCATGACGTCGGCCGGCCGGGCGGGTGGCTTGGGCTTAGGCTTGGTTGGCGACCGTTGGGAGGTGAGGAGCGGTGCGCTTGTTCCCACGGCGCGGCGATAGCTAATCGGAGACGCAAGGGGGCGTTATCACTCACTCACACAAACACACACACGCACACGCGGCGTGGCGCTCGCCCAGTGCTTCCAACCCACGCGCGGCAACCAACCAGGCGCGAGCAATGTACACACAAATAGGGATGCGTGGGGACGTTCGATTCCTCCAAAATAATCGATTCTGGAATCGATCTCAGAATCGAAATATTGGAGTCGATTCTAAAACATTGTATCGAAAGAAAAGAATGGATTCCCTAAGGAATCGAGTCTCATGAGAACACATTCAACCAAGGTATCGATACCAGAATACAGTAATTTCTATTTAATAAAATTCAGCCAGGTGTTAATTAAATTTTAATAACAATAAATAACTACATGGCTGAAAAAATGTTATAAACGAAGTAAAAGTAATACATTTGAAATAAAGTAATATGACGTACCAATGAAACAATATATTAATAGAACCTCAATGAAATATATAGATTATAATATAACAATAGTTATGATTTAATCAACAATAGTTTGAACTAATCAACGAAATTGTAACGGATCCAAAGAAACACTGGTTCACACTACGCGATCCAGACAGAAAAAGAGGGTGGTTGTTTTTTTCGATGCTAAAAATGTAATTTGAACCAAGCGGATTCATTTTATCGAACTAGAAGATGGAGGCGTGGTGGAGGTGGAGGTGGAATTGAAACAGGACATGGACTTCTATAAAATTAATAATGAAGTAATAACTACATTAATTATAAAAGCAAACTCTGAAAAATAGAACAAAAGTGCAGAAATATGCATTTTTAAAATATTATTCATTTGATTCGATTCCATCAAGGCTCGGAAACGGAATCGAATATCGATTCCATACGAATCGAAAGAAAAGAATTGACTTCGGAATCGAATCGGTAGAATCGGAACGTCCGTAGGGATGCAACATTTCTAAGAAAACATCAAAATTTCTAAACATCGATGCTGAAAATGAAACTATCGATGTTAATGAAACATCGACCCCCAAACCATCGATGTCATTAAATATCAATGTTTTTAAAACACGATTAGTTTACCATTGAAGTTCACGCGGGGGAGGGGGGTAATTTGAAAGTGACTTTATTACTATTTTTTGAGTTTTAACTGACAAAACAAAGTCAAAAAATCGTCAGTACAATTAAGAAAACATGGATTATCTTATTCGATGACTCAAAAATTGTAGAGGCTTCTTTATCGAGAAAAACTTGATTTTATATATTTATCATCCTTAATCACTTTGGTCGTAAGTAAATTCAATTTATGCTTATCTAAAAAGTATTATAGAATATTTTGATGGAATTTTTCTTTCATTTTAAAAATGTCGATCACATCAAAACATTGGACACAAAACATCGATGTTAAAAGAAACATTGGCTTCAAAAGGTCGAGATTAAATACTTCGAAGATTTTATAAAAGCATCGATGTTTCGAAAACATCGACATCAATGTCGCATCCCAAGTACATGCAATGGGTTCGCCATGGTCAACTATCTCTAACAGGGTGGCCACTCCTTGCCTAGAATAAATTTCCCCGACTTCTCATCAATGTTCGCCGATGTTCATGGATGGAAAATTTTCGTAATCACAATTTTGTCAAAGTCAAACCAGACTAACTTTGTACTACTTTCATTCAGCACACCATCTCTCACCTAAAATGATCCTTGTCCTAGTGTTTCCTTCGTCTTTCATCATATTTCTTACATCGAAACGCGTTTCGTATCATCTTCTTCAGTTTAATTTGAATGATTAATATACACTGCCACTGTCAAATTCAATTTTTTAGCACACACATTTAACTCTGGAATTTCGAAACAAGCTTTAAAACATCGATGTTTTGTTGTCCATGTCGCATCAGAACTCGGTGTCCCCGCTAATATTAATGTGGAATTATGATAGCAGGGGTCGCTGCAACACGGAGCGTGTCAAGCACACACGTCAGGCGAGTTGCGTCCAACGGGGATTCAAAAGTGCTCAACTAAAGTTAATAGACCGATGAATATAAACTTGCAATAAAAATATGGTATACACACTTTATTAGTAGTAATTACTATTCATTTTCATACCATTTAGTAATATGCGTATAAAAGCAGTATATCTTCACAAATAATAAATTTATGCAATGAATTACCTACATTATGCATCATTTAACGTTTTTACTTAACAATGGTTTAATCTGTATTACAATACGGAATGGACTGTCATTGTATACGGCTAAGGTGGCATTCCTCAAATTCATCTAAAACCTTTGGAACTACTACAAAACGCAATATCAAAATTTGCTTACGTAAACCAATAAATTACTCGACAATGCCAATATTTAGAGAGTTCAATGTATTTAAAATTCATGAATTACATAATTTACTAATTTTATGCTACATTCTTAATAACAACTAATTTACAAATAGTGACCCATAAAAACTGTTCAATACGAAATAACTGAATTACTTTATATAAAATGAAATGCAACAACACTTCAGTTTATGAACATTTCATGAGTTCTGTCCCTGCACATAGACCTGAAATTAGTAAACTAATCATGTAATGCAGGTGCATCTACTGTATTTTTTAACTTATGTAAAAATCAACAAAATTTATTTATTTCAAATAGTAAACTAATTTGAAGAATGAAAGATACTCACGTAATTTAAACAGTAGTATAGAACAGTGGCGACTCTGTTTCTTAAGAGAAAAGCCAATTGCACAAACTACGAACTTTAAATAAAATATCTAAAAATAGAATTACATGACATGCGTTGAATGCTATTGGAGAGGAGAGAGATAAGACGAGAGAGGATATGAGAGGGAAGGCAGGAGAGGAGAGGAGAGACGAGGAAGGAGAGGAGAGGAGAGACGAGGAAGGAGAGGAGAGAGAAGGAAGGAGGAAGAGAGGAGACGGGAGGAGGGAGAGGAGAGAGAAGGAAGGAGGGAGAGAGGAGAGGGGAGGAGAGAGGAGAGGGAGATAGAGAGGAGAGAGGCGAGAGGAGGTAGAAGAAGAGGGGAGAAGAGGGAAAAGAGAGGAGGAAGGAGAGAGGGGTGAGGAGGAAGGAGAGAGGGGAGGGGAGGGAGGAGTGGAGAGAGGGGTGAGGAAGGAGAGAGGGGAGGGGCGAGAGGAGTGGAGAGAGGGGAGGAAGGAGAGGAAAGAGAGGGGAGGAAGAAGAGGAGGAGGCACGAGAGGAGAGAAGGAAGGAGGAGAGAGAGGAGAGTGGAGAGGAGGAGAGGGGAGAGGAGAGCATAGGAAAGGAAGAAGGGGAGAGGGGGAGAAAGGAAAGGAGAGAGGGAAGGAGAGAAGAGAGGGAAGGAGAGAGGGGGAGAGGAGGGAGGAGAGGGGAGGAAGGAGAAGAGAGGAAAGGGGAGTTGGGAGAGGAGGAGAGAAGTGGAGAGAGATAAGACAAGAGAGGAGAGGGAAGGAGTGGAAACAGGAGAGGAGAGAAAGGAGAGTGGAGAGGGGAGGAAGGAGAGGTGGGAGAGGGGAGGAAGGAGAGAGGTGGGAGAGAGGGGAGAGAAGTGAACAGAGAGAATGAAAGTGAAAGAAAGAGTGACAGAGAAATGGATTCGGTTCGCTCATTTGCCCAGAATACCGCCAGCCCATTGTATAAGAATACACCGCCACTGCAAGACGTCCTGACCTTTAACGGAGCGTGATATGACTCATGTGAGTGTGTGTGAAGAGAGAGGTGCTCAATGACGAGTTCATCTAGTTGAAAAATGTCTCTAGGTAGCAGTTCACAGGAGGAGTTCCTCCCCCCGGGGCGCAGGGTTCTATTGAGAATCGTCGCAAGAGCGCCGTGCGATATGAGCATCCTCTACTCAAGAGGAGTGCCTCAGAGCGATTTCGATCCACGATGCTACGATGCGTCTCTCAATAGAGAGATTTTTCATGACACAGGGAACTGAAATCTCGATTTTCTGCGCATGTGCACACACAGAAAAATGATGCGAAACTCAAACTCCAGAAGATCGTTAATGCTGACAATTGCTGTAACGCTTCGCCGTCCAAAATCTCCCTAATTTGCAGGTCCTAATATGTAGAAGAAGGCTATCACGTGCTTCTTACTGAGCACAAAGCATAAGCATTCTTGTAAGTCGTAGGAGTTGGTGGGTCATTGAATATTTTGTAAGGAATCTGTATTTGCGTCTCAGATATTGGAAATTATTCATGATAGAAATTCGCTTAGACTTATGTGTACGAGTTTCTCGCAAATTTTAGCGTTGGTAAAAAGTTTATAGGCCAAACCATGTCGGTGAGGAAGCGTCTTTTCCTGGTTTGCAAAATGTCTACTCTAGTTTTTACTAGCTCCCAGATTAAGATAATAAATGTCGTAGTCACCTTCAGCACCCCATGATATTTTATCTTGAACCAGCTTTTTCAGAACAAACCGGAAAATATTCGAAGCTAAAAACATAACAACAAAGTCTTAGATACAAAAACAAAAAACATTCCCAAAAAAATCACAACGCGTTTAACGCAAACCACAAAATTTAAAAACACTTAATATTTGTTGCAATCGTCCAGTGCGTATGTCTAGTGTTGGAAGCTACATTGAACTCACTACAACTCGCCAAAGGTGGCACTACTGCGTACCCAGAACACAAATGTGCACCGGAGTGCAACGTGCAGCAGCGATGGACGTCGAAGTAACCGATTGGGACGAAGAGGTTCTGTTCTGAATTTCGAATACCGTAGGGATTATTTATTATTATTGTTATTATTTAGTGTTGCACTTGAAGAAGCTGACAAATCCGTCTGTGAGCCGTGCCAATCAATAAACTTTAATATAATATAACATTTAACATACCGCAGGGAGCATTTTCTTGAAATGGAACTTATCGAAGCAAACAAGCAACACGGCCATTCTATCGTCTGATCACAATCGTCTAATACTTACATTAATCTACTGTTCGTAAAAATTACACAAATAGCGTTTCTATAATAATTTCTGTAATTCCTTGTAGGATTATTATGAGTCTTGGTCTCACGTCGACTGGCTTATCCTTGCGACCCCCGCCGTCCCCACTCACACTTGATGTCACTAGAGTGCCTCAGACCGGGATGTCCTAAGGTTCGAGTCCTGACAGTAGCAGGATTTTCGACACTCCTCCAAACCGCTAAGTCGAATTCATTCGCTGTCTGGAGGAGAATTCCAGCGGACCGCCTCAATCTGGTCGGTAGTTTTATGTGGTTTCTCCGAGCATCATCGGGCGAATGCCGGAGCAGTATCCTAATAAACGGGCCACGAACCGCGCGCGATCTTTCCTTCCTCTTTCTTGCCCTATCCTCACTCCTTACAGACACTTACACTAACATGCACTACACAACCACATATGCAGGGAGACAAGTCGGAAACTTATGAGTTTGTCCCGGCTGGGGCAGTACTCCGCTGGTGGGTGATACCTGGTTGGGGACAAACACCGCTAGCCGATGTGTATGTCGGCGCCGGATCTCACATCCAACGGGGGAATATTACAGCCACCACCCGCGATAAAACCTTCACTACGATTACGGGATTAATGACCTGCGCAGTTGACGCGCACGGAATCACTAATCAATCAATAAAAACCTCTCACATTTGACAGTGGTCTGCTTACTCGGGGCGTCTGCGATCCATTTCATTCTACCCCCTCCCCGCATAAAAATTATTTCCGAATATTTATGTAGATTCGTTTTTGCGGGTCTCACATCAGCCCATCATTAACAAATCAAATGTCGAAAGGAAGTTCCACGGGAGGGGTGGTGGCAAATACTTCAAAAACATTAAGGATATTTTGAAGACCAAATTAACCAGACACAACTGCATTCCGGAAACACAACCCGGCGGTGGCAGTAGTTTCGACTCTACCTTCATAGTAGGCCGAATTCAGCCGCTGTCTGGAGGATAATCCTAGCGGCCGGTGGCTCTGACCGGAAGTTTTCTGTGTTTTCTCCTATCAACACCTGGCGAATGCCGGAGCAGTACCCTCACAAACGGGCCACGGACCATGCGCGATCATTCCTTCCTCTTTCTTGTCATCTCCTTACTTCCACACACTTAGACTAATATGCACTACATCACCACACGTCGGAAGATCAGACGGGAGCTTAGAGCTTGTCCCGGCTGGGGCGGTGCCTCCCTGGTGGGAGTCACCTTGTTGGGGATAACCCGGTTAGCCGACGGCAGATCGCCGCCGGATCTCGCCAGCCGGCAGGGGAAGATCGCCGTCACCCCCCAAGGAATAATGCACTACACTTAAGGAACTAATGACCTTAGCAGTTGACGCGCCCGGAATCACCAATCAATTAATCTACTGAATAACCAGTAATATCAGTATCTGCTCAATTTATCATCAAAAGAATTATTATTAAAATAAATTTTAATTTTTTCATTTTCACATAAGTTAACAAATCTAACAGATGCACGTGAATAAGCATATTCTTGAGCTCGGGTTTAAGCTTATAATGAAAACAAAAACTGAGATATGATACTAAGACAACACTATTTGTAAACAAGAATTACTTTAAACATTACCAACATAATAAGTTGGATTATAACTTTAATTATTATATTAACAAGAAATTACATTTGAACAAAGCCTTTATATCAGATACCAATTTTCCTAAACAAACATACCAAGACATTTCCCGCGAGCACCTATGACCCATCAGCGATTCTGGAAACAATCCATTGAGCCAATTTTGCCTGCGCTATTGCTTTTTTTCACTAAATATAGACTTTTCATAAAACAAATAAAACCTCAAATTAATATCAATTTTATTATCGGAGATTTAAGAGAAGTGAATTTTTTTATCGGGTGCCGAACGCTTTCAAAGATTATATGTACGTAAACTTCGTACATTGGAAGTTGATTTCCAAAACAACGGCGAAGTCCGAGTTCTCTTTCACACTTCCCCGCCCACGCATACCCCACACACCCCACGTATTGTAAGCAGCCCGTGCAACTCGCTTGTCTGTCGACCGCCCTCGCTCAAGATAACCGACGCGCAACGGAAAGGTCTGAAGATAGCCTCGCGGTTAACAACCAGACGTTTAGCGATATGTGTACACTTACTTGCGGCCACATTTCCCACAATTGTTCGAGACTTTTTCGTGCGTTCAATGTCAGACGTGATTTAACGCGAGGTTATGATCCGAAACAATAGTTTTAATCCTTTAGGGTTCTGCGCATGCGCAGTTCAAGTTTCACTAGGGAGTAGAGAGTTTGTGCACCCTCGCACGTTAAAGCACCCTCGAACGTGGCGCGCTCGTGGCAAATAGCAAAGTCGCTGGCCTTTCACCACCGAGGTCCGGGTTCGATTCATTATTCCTTCATTAATCTTGCCGCTGGGAAGTGCCGCAAGAGCGCGTAGCAGGAGGCGCGTACGCGGAGATGCTACCTGGCGGCCCTCTAGACAACTGACTGTGACGTGACGTGACATGACATAAGAAAAAGTTAATAGAGGATTACTCTCCAGCCTCTTAAGGGAGGATTACTCAACGCCTCTTAAGGAACTTAGAGACGCGTTGCGTCAAAATAGTAGACGAAAAAAATTTAAAAAAACATACATTTTGTTTATTATATACATGTGGGCGATAATAATAATATAGTAGTAATCAATATGGGTTACCGCAAAAGTCTGTAGGAGAAATATTTCTCCTACAGAATTGCAAGTTAGAAAAACTAATGGTGCTACAGAATAGCTCAGGCTTTCTCGTCCTAGTTAGTTTACTAATTTCTTTGATCACGGATGTCTTTTCGATTTTGGGCACGGTGTAAGAAAATATTTCTGCGTGGTTTCTTATGATCCCCAGCTGCCATCTATTGGCGCCAAAAAGACATTTTTCACATCTCCATGTTTCGGTCCCCTAAAATAGAAATTAAATATAACTTTCATACAGAAGAGTAAAACCTGCACCTTCATGCAAATGTTCAAAGAACATTTTGGAGCAGTGTTTGAGAAAATGACGTTTGAGGGTTTTTGAATACGCGAAATTTTTACAAAAGTGTTTTCAGTTTTCCAGGAACTTCATTATAAACCATTTCAACCAACTGGATGTAATAATGAATAAACAATGCTCGTAATTAACATGAAAGATATTTAAAAAAAATTACATTTGCGTAATCTTAAGAAATCAGAAGAATGCATCGAAATATCGTTTATGTTGTGTTATTCGAAGTATTTAGCACTATCCGTACAAAAATATTAAAGAAAAAAATTTGGAACATTTCTTGAGAAAATATTGTTTTTATTAATGGCCATAATCATTCAAAATTGCTCGAAAACGTTTATTATTTTGAAAAAAATGTACATAGCATTAACTGAAGAACCAATAGTGGAGAACAAATGTTTTACAAAGAAAAATCTCAATCTTCAATATTGTAGTTGTAGGAAAAATTGGCGAAAACATTCCAAACGTTTGCAATTTTCAAAAATTCGGAGTTATCACTGAAATTTGGACCTACGCCACCTTTGTTAGTGTATATGACTCTCTGCTCACGAGAAATTTAAAGGGAAAAAATTGAAGACATTTTTGAGGAAATTTTGAAATAATATCCCAAGGGTTTCATAAAAACTCCCGAAATTTAAAGATTACTTTTCAAAATCTCGGGACTTCAAGACGAGTCAGATCGACTAGGAATATTCATTTTGGGAAAAATCATACGAATAGTTTAAGTGCTAGTATTGTTCCTAGACTGATGGACAGAGAGACGGAACGGAAGGATGGACGTTTTGACAAGACACGTTTTCGGTATCAGGGGGCCCTAAAACATTTATTTGCATTGAAATATCGAAATCAATTTTCCGCAGGATTACATACAATAACTTTGTCTATACTATACATGTTTCTTTGTATACGAGATACGTACACGAGAATGTAACAAACATAATTCGAAAATTAACATGTGTGCTAAAATTTTAATACCAGAAGTATGTAATCCCTACATCACCCTCGGTTGAAAGGAAATCATTAGTAATATGGATTCGAAAGTCAGAAGAAATAACGTCTAGAATTGGGTTCACAAGATTCCCATACCTCATAGCATAACTTGTTAGTGCGGATCTTCCTGTAACAAAGTGTTTCTTCAAACGAATGTTCGCGTTTGTGTATTTCTCAATAAAAGCCTATCAAGAGAAGAATCAGGCTAACCCATACAGACGCTTCGAACAGCTGTGCAACATACCATTCAACTCTTGCAGACTATCCTCGACACATGCTCGCCATATCGAGAACTGGAACATTGTTAAGTCCACAGAAACCATTTACCCTGAACGATGAAGCAAGAATAAAACGTTTTTCAATAGATTTGATTATAAGTTCTACTCTGAGCATTCTTTGTCAAATGGTCTAGAGCTTCCCGCACGACCCTCTCGGATTTTGATCAATCTTATCTCCCGAGTCCCATACGTCTCAAAGAAACTACTGTAAACTTGTAGCTTCATACATGAAATAGTTTTTTAAATATAGCAGTTTCAATGACCCCATGCGACGCTATCGTTCAGTAGCACTATAAGATTTTCGCAACTTTGGTCTTCTCCCTTATTGCTAAAGTAATGAACGTGACCTTACTTGTGCAACTTTGTTCGTCCTTTCAATGAAACCACTATCAATTTTGCTAATATTAACACACAGTGAGTTATGAACACGCAGTTTTTACATTGCAGCAAAGTCGACAGAAAAATAGCGTTACAAAAATCCCTGACTAACATTTAATAGCTTACTTAATATTTGGGTAAGAAAAATAAAACTTGGCTCACAACATTAATATTACCTTTTTCTTAATGTATAATTTCAACTTGAAAGCTCTTACCATACTTCAAAAATTAAGTTTAAAATCTCACGATTTCGGTAAAAAAAAAGCAATCCAAAAACGACGCAAAAAGACTTGCCGAATTCCATATGGAAGATACTACCGTCTGCCGCCACATTAGAAAAACCCAAGTATAGTGCATGATATGTCTCTGAAAGTGAGGGTGTTACTACCGCCATGAATCATTAGATCCGGCGCCGCACTACAAGACCGTAAGATGGGATTTCTCCCTCTATGCATGTCTCCCAGAGCGTCACCGCTCCAGCCAGGATAAGATTTAAACTTCCCACTGCTTTCCCGATCGTGGTGTAGTATAGTGCATGTAAGTGGGTGTACGTAAGGATAGGACAAGGGCGAACAAGGACGAGGAAGGAAAGATCGCGGGCGGTTCGGGGCTCATTTGTTAGGGTACTACTCCGGCATTCGTCTGGTGTTTAACGAAAAACAGCAGCCGGCCGCTAGAATTCTCCTCTAGACAGTGACTGAATTCGAGCTAGCTATGCAGCTACATAGTATCTCAAACCCTGCCACCGTCGGGAGTTTTAGTTTTAGTTTTAGTTAATGCCTTATTTTACGTGGCGAGACTCGGGCCATCAGGCCCGCTCTTCCGTCTAACCACGCAAATTTTGCTGCGCTTCCTTTCACCACCTAGCGGAGAAAGGAGGTATTATCTTAGGCAACGAAACAGGCAGATCCGAGGCTTCTTTTAGGCTTGAGAATCTTTTACATGCAGTAAATCTACTACGTGGGACAGCCGGCTTTACTTTCCCTTCGAAGGAAGGCGTACGAAGGATTTTTTCGCCCTTAAAAATCCTTGACTTCGATCGAGTTTGAACCCGCAAACTCGGGTACAACAGTCCAGTACCCTGACCGTTATACCACCGAATACCGGGAGTGGAACCCTAGAACCTCACAGTCTGAGGTACTAGTGACATCTATTGGTGCCCTGAGCAACCTTTGCCCACACCAGGAGGTAGTTTCCTCCTCAAGTTTTAGACCGTCCCCCTGAAGAAAACTAGTGGTGCTAAAACCGCATGTACTTTCTCGCCCGAACTTTCATGTAAATTACGCAAAACGTATTTAAATGTTGGAATAATTGTGCATGACCTTATATCAAAACCTATCTTTAAGGAACAGATTTTATTAAGGAAAAAATCTCGATCTTCATAACTGTAGTTGAAGATGCCTAAAAAATTTTGAATTTTTGCAATTTTAAAAAAAAAACAGTTCTTAACGAAAATGAGACCTGCACCATTCTCCTAAACATCCTTCACACTATCTAATAACAAAATTTAATTAAATCGATCTCACATACATCATACCACGAAGGAATAGAACTACGTAGGTAATAGGAACATGCAGAATGAACGACGTACATTGTTCATAACCGTACAGGTAAAAAACAAACTATATTGTTAACAAACCAACTGTAATGTTAGCTCTAAGGAAATGGTGCAATATACATATTCTTGTATATAAATGTTTTATCTGTTCTGTAGCCGTGATGAAGGCCAAATATATGGCCGAAACGTCGGCAATGCAAAGAGTCTGTTTTTTTCCTGTGACCCAAACACAAGAACCTTTAGACATACAGGAGAATCCGTTTATAGTGAACTCGGATACAGTAAACCCTCGGATATAGTGAACATAAGTCACTAGTCCCGTTTCTCTTTCATTACAAATAAGCATAAGAAGATTCAGTTACAGTGAACCTGAACCTCGGTTATAGTGAACATAGGAAATACATTATGGAAACTAATTCCCTCCTGGAAAAGAATATATCGCCTCATTGACACAAATTCCAACACTAGGCAGGTTGAAGAAAATATCGTCGGCCGAAGGTCCTAATCGAAGAAGTTTCCCTGCGATCAAGATCGAAGAAGTCTCTCCAGCGGAGTCTGGAGAAAGACATAGTAAATTACTAATGGAAAAAGCGCGGAGCAAAAAATTGAAAATAATTGATTTTTTAAGGACCAATAAAGATATTGAAATTTCCAGTTTGTACTGTTAATGTCTTTTACTATTTCTCTACATTAAAAAATCAAAGATGGAGAAATTCTATTAATTTTTGTATCGGATACAGCAAACCTAAGATATAGTGCGCCAAAAATGTTAGGTCCCAGACGTTCACTATAGCGGGAGTCGACTGTATATCTTTCCCTCTTCTCTGTAGCGAGAAAGTAAAAAGCCCTAAGAAATTTAAAAAATCAATGATTATGGAGAAATTCAATTTAATTTGACACCATCAGATACAGTCAACCAAAAATGTTAACCCCCAGAAGTTCACTACAGCGGGAGTCGAATGTATATCTTTCCCTCTTCTCTGTAGCGAGCAAGTAAAAAGTCGCAAGAAATTAAAAAATCAATGATTATGGAGAAATTCTATTTAATTGTTACATCATCGGATATAGCAAACCACGGATACAGTGAACCAAAAATATTAGCCCCCAGAAGTTCACTATAGCGGGAGTCGACTGCATATCTTTCCCTCTTCTCCGTAGCGAGAAAGTAAAATGTCGAAAGAAATTAAAAAATCAATGATTATGGAGAAATTCAATTTAATTTTTACACCATCGGATAAAGTGAACCAAAAATTTTAGCCCCCAGAAGTTCACTATAGCGGGAGTCGACTGCATATCTTTCCCTCTTCCTCGTAGCGAGAAAGTAAAAAGTCGCAAGAAATTAAAATATCAATGATTAAGGAGAAATTCTATTTAATTTTTACACCATCGGATATAGTGCACCAAAAATTTTAGCCCCCCAAAGTTCACTATAGCGGGAGTCGACTGCATATCTTTCCCTCTTCTCCGTAGCGAGAAAGTAAAAAGTCGCAAGAAATTAAAAAAATCAATGATTATGGAGAAATTCTATTTAATTTTGACACCATCGGATATAGTGCACCAAAAATGTTAGCCCCCAAAAGTTCACTATAGCGGGAGTCGACTGCATATCTTTCACTCTTCTCCGTAGAGAGAAAGTAAAAAGTCGGAAGAAATTAAAAAATCAATGATTAAGGAGAAATTCAATTTAATTTTTACACCATCGGATATAGTGAACCAAAAATGTTAGCCCCCAGAAGTTCACTATAGCGGGAGTCGACTGCATATCTTTCCCTCTTCTCCGTAGAGAG
This sequence comes from Teleogryllus occipitalis, assembly GCA_011170035.1. Lineage (NCBI taxonomy): Eukaryota > Metazoa > Arthropoda > Insecta > Orthoptera > Gryllidae > Teleogryllus > Teleogryllus occipitalis. Next base: position 207,294 of record BLKR01001752.1, read on the forward strand.
AAAGTAAAAAGTCGAAAGAAATTAAAAAATCAATGATTATGGAGAAATTCTATTTAATTTTGACACCATCGGATATAGTGCACCAAAAATGTTAGCCCCCAGAAGTTCACTATAGGGGAGTCGACTGCATATCTTTCCCTCTTCTCCGTAGCGAGAAAGTAAACAGTCGGAAGAAATGAAAAAAATCAATGATTATGGAGAAATTCTATTTAATTTTTACACCATCGGATATAGTGAACCAAACATGTTAGCCCCCAGAAGTTCACTATAGCGGGAGTCGACTGCATATCTTTCCCTCTTCTCCGTAGCGAGAAAGTAAAAAGTCGCAAGAAATTAAAAAATCAATGATTATGGACAAATTCTATTTCATTTTTACACCATCGGATATAGTGCACCAAACATGTTAGCCCCAAAAGTTCACTATAGCGGGAGTCGACTGCATATCTTTCCCTCTTCTCCGTAGCGACAAAGTGAAAAGTCGGAAGAAATTAAAAAAATCAATGAGTATGGAGAAATTCTATTTCATTTTGACACCATCGGATATAGTGAACTAAAAATGTTAGCCCCCAGAAGTTCACTATGGTGGGATTCGACTGCATATCTTTCCCTCTTCTCCGTAGCGAGAGAGTAAAAAGTCGGAAGAAATTAAAAAATCAATGATTATGGAGAAATTCAATTTAATTTTTACACCATCGGATATAGTGAATTAAAAATGTTAGCCCCCAGAAGTTCACTATGGCGGGAGTCGACTGCATATCTTTCCCTCTTCTCCGTAGCGAGAGAGTAAAAAGTCGGAAGAAATTAAAAAATCAATGATTATGGAGAAATTCAATTTAATTTTTACACCATCGGATATAGTGAATTAAAAATGTTAGCCCCCAGAAGTTCACTATGGCGGGAGTCGACTGCATATCTTTCCCTCTTCTCCGTAGCGAGAGAGTAAAAAGTCGGAAGAAATTAAAAAATCAATGATTATGGAGAAATTCAATTTAATTTTTACACCATCGGATATAGTGAATTAAAAATGTTAGCCCCCAGAAGTTCACTATAGCGGGAGTCGACTGCATATCTTTCCCTCTTCTCCGTAGCGAGAAAGTAAAAAGTCGCAAGAAATTAAAAAATCAATGATTATGGACAAATTCTATTTCATTTTTACACCATCGGATATAGTGCACCAAACATGTTAGCCCCAAAAGTTCACTATAGCGGGAGTCGACTGCATATCTTTCCCTCTTCTCCGTAGCGACAAAGTGAAAAGTCGGAAGAAATTAAAAAAATCAATGAGTATGGAGAAATTCTATTTCATTTTGACACCATCGGATATAGTGAACTAAAAATGTTAGCCCCCAGAAGTTCACTATGGTGGGATTCGACTGCATATCTTTCCCTCTTCTCCGTAGCGAGAGAGTAAAAAGTCGGAAGAAATTAAAAAATCAATGATTATGGAGAAATTCAATTTAATTTTTACACCATCGGATATAGTGAATTAAAAATGTTAGCCCCCAGAAGTTCACTATGGCGGGAGTCGACTGCATATCTTTCCCTCTTCTCCGTAGCGAGAGAGTAAAAAGTCGGAAGAAATTAAAAAATCAATGATTATGGAGAAATTCAATTTAATTTTTACACCATCGGATATAGTGAATTAAAAATGTTAGCCCCCAGAAGTTCACTATGGCGGGAGTCGACTGCATATCTTTCCCTCTTCTCCGTAGCGAGAGAGTAAAAAGTCGGAAGAAATTAAAAAATCAATGATTATGGAGAAATTCAATTTAATTTTTACACCATCGGATATAGTGAATTAAAAATGTTAGCCCCCAGAAGTTCACTATGGCGGGAGTCGACTGCATATCTTTCCCTCTTCTCCGTAGCGAGAGAGTAAAAAGTCGGAAGAAATTAAAAAATCAATGATTATGGAGAAATTCAATTTAATTTTTACACCATCGGATATAGTGAATTAAAAATGTTAGCCCCCAGAAGTTCACTATGGCGGGATTCGACTGCATATCTTTCCCTCTTCTCCGTAGCGAGAAAGTAAAAAGTCGCAAGAAATTAAAAAAATCAATGATTAAGGAGAAACTCTGTTTCATTTTCACACCGTCGGATATAGTGAACCAAACATGTTAGTCCCCAGAAGTTCACTATAGCGGGAGTCGACTGCATATCTTTCCCTCTTCTCCGTAGCGAGAAAGTAAAAAGTCGCAAGAAATTAAAAAATCAATGATTAAGGAGAAATTCTGTTTCATTTTCACACCGTCGGATATAGTGAACCAAACATGTTAGCCCCCAGAAGTTCACTATGGCGGGAGTCGACTGCATATCTTTCCCTCTTCTCCGTAGCGACAAAGTAAAAAGTCGCAAGAAATTAAAAAATCAATGATTAAGGAGAAATTCTGTTTCATTTTCACACCGTCGGATATAGTGAACCAAACATGTTAGCCCCCAGAAGTTCACTATGGCGGGAGTCGACTGCATATCTTTCCCTCTTCTCCGTAGCGACAAAGTAAAAAGTCGCAAGAAATTAAAAAATCAATGATTAAGGAGAAATTCTGTTTCATTTTCACACCGTCGGATATAGTGAACCAAACATGTTAGCCCCCAGAAGTTCACTATGGCGGGAGTCGACTGCATATCTTTCCCTCTTCTCCGTAGCGACAAAGTAAAAAGTCGCAAGAAATTAAAAAATCAATGATTAAGGAGAAATTCTGTTTCATTTTCACACCGTCGGATATAGTGAACCAAACATGTTAGCCCCCAGAAGTTCACTATGGCGGGAGTCGACTGCATATCTTTCCCTCTTCTCCGTAGCGAGAAAGTAAAAAGTCGCAAGAAATTAAAAAAATCAATGATTAAGGAGAAATTCTGTTTCATTTTCACACCGTTGGATATAGTGAACCAAACATGTTAGCCCCCAGAAGTTCAGTATGGCGGGAGTCGACTGCATATCTTTCCCTCTTCTCCGTAGCGACAAAGTAAAAAGTCCGCGTCGCCCGGGGCCGGGCGGCACAGCGCGGCGTGCGAGCGGTACGCTATCGCCGCCGGGGGACGGTGAGGAGCTTATCTCCCGGGCCATACGAGGCGCTATCGCCCCGCTCGGCTACAACGACGGCGGCGGCGGCGGGCGACGGCCAGGTGCCAGCGCTCGAGTGCAGTGCACACAGCAATTGCCCCGGGCGCCAGCTGCGCCGCGTCCACCCCCGGCGCAAATGGACGATGGAGTGACGCACGGCGGATACCGCCCTTCAACCCCTCCCTCCCCCTGCCCCTCCCTCCTCCACGCGGCGCTTCGGAAAGTCGCCACACGCCACGCACGTACACTCACACTTTTGGCCAAACAGCAGGTGTACTCGCACCGCAGCTGATAACGTGCGTGCGTGCGTGTGTGTGTGTGTGTGTGTGTGTGTGTGTGTGTGTGTGTGTGTGTGTGTGTGTGTGTGTGTGTGTGTGTGTGTGCAGTTTTAAAAGACACCAGAAAATCTTTTTTTTTTTTTTTAGTTGGGAAGGGGGAGATTTAGATTACAGTCCACTTCCCCCGGGATTAACCGGACTCGCCACATCGGTTGCTCTATCTCCTCGCGAATAAGTCCTGTTTAGACGTCAATTTATTAATATTTTATCGGCTTTTCCCTCCCACCACCAAATACATTCAATGCCTCGAGGGACGCACGGCTTCTGATTTGATTGGTGATTCCGAGCGCCTGAACGGTTATGGAGATTAGTCCCGTAAGTGTAGTGCAAGTGTTTTCGCCTCGTGAGTTTGTCGGAAATCTTCACCTGCTGGCTGGCGAATCCGTCACCGACGTACTGTCGGCTCGCGGTTTTCCCCAACCAGGTATCTCTCACCAGCGGGGCACCGCCCCAGCCGGGTCAAGCTCTAAGTTCACGACCGGTCTCCCGGTATGTATTAGGGTTAGTGTGTGTAAGTAAGGAACTCCCGGTCGAACGCACTGCAGTGACATCAGTAGCTGCCCTGAGCCAAGTAAAGCGGTCCATGACCCGTCGTTTTGAGAGGCATTCCGACATCCGTTTGGAACCATTTGCCCTTTTCTACCTTTTACATCTATAGGTGACTCATTTATTAACATTTTACTCTACAAATTCTGAGATTTTAGTATTGCACACGTATTTCCTTCCCACAGCATGTTTTCTCATCTTCATTGCCAGTTCATAGTCTACTGTTCGTCTTGTGCTCTTTTTGTCTGAGTGTATATCTATTGAATACACACATACAAACACAAACACACACATAGTCAAGATTTTTACACAGTAAAGATTTCTGATTTCTTTTCATTGATGCCGACAGGCTCTGTTCGCTCACGAGGAATCCCTTCTTACTAATGCATATGGCCTCCGATTTCTTGCGAACAGCTCCCTGAGTACGATACACCGTTTTCAGTGCTGGCGATTACACAACTGCGAAGAAAGAAAAACAAAATTTCGATTTCCCAAATGACATTTCAAGATTCTAAGGGGAGTCCACAGTATCATTTCGAAGAGATCATCGCGAATAAAACAAATTCATAGCCATCATAACTCATGGTCATGTGGAATCCAGATTACCACGAAAAGATCGTTTCCTTAGGTGCTAATGTAAATTTTAGAGTTCGAATCAAAATGTGAATAATTTTAATCATTATTTTTTTACAATAATTTCTTTTAAGGTGATTTTTTATTTCGCCTTTTTCCATGCCTACTTTAGCTGCAATAAATGTCTTTGTTCGTGGCTCTTTAATAAAAATAAATGCCTTTTTGCATATTTTACGTAAAATAAATGCCTAAACGTTTAGGCTCTGCGGCTTTGGGCTTTCTAAGTTTAGATTATAAGTACAAAAGTGTGTAAATAATGTAAATAAGTGGCGTATCACATTTTGTAGATTTGTAAACATCCCTTTTTTTAATTTGTTAAACATTTGGGGCGGAGGCTTTCCAACCCATCTGGGAACACTGTAAATGGTTCAACCATGTAGATAACACTAATTCTTCTACGTTTAAAAAAATAATTTGAGTGAACTGCATCATTAAAGGCGTAATTTCATTCTCTCTGTAGTAAAAATTATTTATTTACTAGTATAATATGCCATTTGTAAATAAAATAGTTTAATGGGGAAGAGGCTCCAGAAATGTGGTTGCTCCCTTCATATTTTAGGCTACGATTGCACACGGATACGTGCAATTTTAATTGCTTACAAATTTACGTCCGCGGTAAAACCTAGAAGCAAGTTTATATTGGTTCATTTTCATAATATCATTTCTACACTGCGCATTATTCTGTTCTTGGTTATTGGAATAGTCTTCGTGCTGCGTGCTTCTGCAGATGAGGCCCCCGTACAATGTTCCAAAAGAATTACGCATATGTTCTTTGCTGTGCTGTGTTGTCTTTTCGTCAATTTTCGTTTGCATTAACTTTGTTAACTTTCAAGACAGGCCGTGAAGAAGAAAATAAAGAAAGAAAGAATATAATAATAAAATGGAAAAAGAGGTGCCACATTTCACATCAATGTTTTGATTGATGATTTCGGGTAAGCCAGCTGCTATGGTCATTAGTCCCTAAGAGTAGTGAATGTTTTTTAACGAATGTAGATGGCGGTGTTCCACCCCCGCTGAATACTGAGATCTGGCGCCGACCTCCACGTCGACATGCGGGTAATCCCTCCTCCCGGTATCACCCCAACGGAGCACCGCCCCATCGGGGACAACCACTGAGCTCCCGACATGTCCGGAAGTGTAGTGCACGTGAGTGTGAGTGTGTATGTGTGTGTAAGGGGTGAGGATAGGACTAGGAAGAGGAAGGAAAGATAGTGCGCGGTCCGTGGTCCGTTTTGTAGGATACTGCTCCAGCATTCGCCTGGTATTGATCGAAGCAACCATGGAAAACTGGAGGAGAATTCTAGCGGTCGGCTGCTCTGATCGGCAGCCGGCCGCTAAAATTCTCCTCCAGACAGCTGCTGAATTCGACCTAGCTAGAGAGCTAGATCAAAAATACCTCACCGTAGGAACTCCATTCCCAGGACCTCCAGGTTCAGTTGATTGGTTGGTGATTCCGGGCACGTCAACAGCTTAGGTCATTAGTCCCGTAAGTGTAGTTCATGTTTTTCTTCGGGATATGGCGGTGATTTTTCCCCGCTGGATGGCGGGATCCGGCACCGACCAACCGTCGGCTAGTGGGGTTTCCCCCTAACAAGGACTCTCCCACCAGCGGGGCACCGCCCCAGCCGGGACAAGCTCTAAGCTCCCGACCGGTCTCCCGGAATATGTAGTAGTGTAATGCATGTTAGTGTAAGTGTATGTGTAAGGGAAGAGGATAGGACAAGGAAGAGGAAGGAAAGATCGCGTGCGGTCCGTGGCCCGTTTGTTAGGGTACTGCTCCGGCATTCGCCTGGTGTTGATCGGAGAAACCACGGAAACCTACTGATCAGAGCAGCCGGCCGCTAGAATTCTCCTCCAGACAGCGACTGAATTCGACCTAGCTGAAAAGCTAGTGTCGAAAATCCTGCCGCCGTCAGGACTCGACCCTACGACCTCCGGGTCAGAGGCGCTGCTGGGACATCAGTTGATGCACTGAGCTACCGCTCCCGGTCCTCCCGGTTGAAAATCGCGGCAGAGTGAGCCGCATTGCCGGCTGTGAGCGACATTCCAACGGTCATCGTTGACTTCGTGAGAGACAACGTAGAACTCGGACACACCATTGACCAACAGATTTGATCTTCCCGTATCTTTCGGAGCAATTACCCCAGAAAGCGAAAGAGTCTGGTAAACACTGCCTGCAACTGCCAGTACAAAGTACCCTTCCGTTTTATCTCCCATCGACGTGGTTTCCCTGTTCGCTCGCTCCCGCCGTCGCTGATTTCGCGGTCGCCCGTGATTGGCAGGTGAGGCTCAGTATCTACAGTAATACTACGGAAGGAGACGGGGGGGGGGGAGAATTGGGCGGGATATTCAGCCAGTGTTGCCAGATTAGCTGTTTTATCTAGGGTTGCCAACAATGTTCATGGAAAAGGGAGGACACTCGTCACAAAAAAAAATCGCACTAAAACATTTCTTTTTATAAATATTTAATTTCGACTACCATCAGCTCTATTTATTTTCTTCTCTCCATTTCCGATTTAAGTGAAAAGATTCGTTCATAAAATACGAATGAAAGTGGTCTGAAAGACACTTTTTTATTGTGTCATGTACGTGTGTTAGCGTTCAGAAAAAGGATATTTTTTTAAATTCTGAATTAAATAATTAACGATACAACGTAGCAGATGTTAGACATGTGATAAAATAAATGACAAGAAATGTTAAAGATTTACTGAAAGGAGGACATTTAAAATGCAAAGGAGTATGAGATGACAATTCACAATGAAGGACCTCCTAAATGCAGGACGGTTGGCAACCCTAGTTTTATCCCTAAAATTTTGATATGCTGTCGCCTTTAATGTTACATTTGGAGGGTGAATTTATTCAGGTTTTCTAGTTGTTTTTGTAAGACATTTTACTTTGTGTGAACAACCTCTTTTGTTTCAGGACAGATTCGCTTTGCGACTCTGAAGGTGACCAGCTTTTCGCGTCATCTCAGTAGTATCGTACTGTTCCTGACCATTATTGTGACCACCATCAAAATTTAATAGCTTTTTTGCTTTCCGCGCGTTTTTTAGGGTAAAACTTGTATCTCAACTCATGTTTTTCAGTATTGAAAACCCTTTCGTGCGCGTGTGCCAACAATTTTTCTATAGCAACATTGAGCTTGTGGGAGGCCACATTGGTTTTGTGAGTGAAAACTTGCATAATTTTCTTGTGGAACAATTGTTTTATTTGCAGTAAGTACGAGTTTTTTCCGTACGTTAAACTATAATTTATTGTTTTTTCTTAGATATTCGTAATTTTATCGTTTTTGTTTCAAAGTTTTGTTTTTTAAATAACTTTTTGTGTAACTTAATTTTTACCTAAATTTCTTGTTCGTTTTGTGATGAGAAAGCCAAAAAACCTGTCTCCAAAGAAAAAAGGTGAACTTAAAGTATTAATAAAACTTGAACTCCTATCACAACGTCAAGTTTCTCAAAAAGTTCGTTTCTAAAACATCAGTAATAATCATTATCAGGAAATTAAAGGATAGTAAAATGTAGATAATGTATAGTGGTCACATCAGTGTGGCCAAGGACTGAGTTAGCCAACCGTCCTTCATTTGGGAGGACAGTTCTACATTGATGTCTACTGTCCTCTCGTGCTATATCGCTGCCCAAACATTTTGTTCACATTTGCTCAATTTGTCGGTTTCCTAAGGGTAGAACCGAAATATTACTTAAAGAATATTATGGAAGAGTTAAACTTCGTCCTACATTCAAAATTTTGTTGCGAAATATGGAGCAGTTTTTTTGTTGTTGTTGTTTGTTGTTTTTTTTTTTTGAAGAAAATAGCGCGTTACTGAAATTGAGAAATTTGAAGATCTTTTTCACAGAAATTTGTCGAGTTTTAGAAAACACTTTATTGAGCGTAATTTGAAGCACATCCACTCACAAATGCAATAATGTATACAAATTGTTAGAAATGTGCATGCAGACGGCGTGAGAGAGATTTCAAAAAAATTATATTGTGTAATTTTTGAAAAACATAAAAATACCCAAAAATGAACTTTATGGCATATAAATCAGCAATGGCACTATCCGCTGGAAAAGTTTGAAGAAACAATTTGGAGCCATTTTTGAGAAAATGTCTTTTGACCCTTTTATTTATTTATTTTACGTCAAAAAACAGTTAAAACTGCGTATATACGTATTATTACTACGTATATACGTATGTATACGAGAAAATGAAAATTTGGAGCAATTTTTGAGAAAAATTTGAAAATGTCCAAAGGGTATTATGTACAGTACCCCCAAAAAATTAATGAATGTTTCTCAAAATCGCAAAGCTTCGACTCAGGGCAGATCGTTAGGAGTTTATTCAGTTCGGAAAAAATCGTACGAATAGTTCAGGCGTTAGTGTTGTTCACAGACGGACGGGCAGACAGACATACGAACGAACAGTCTGAAAAAAAAAACAACACTTTTTCGGTATCAGGGGACACAAAAACGTGTATTTCCGTTGAAATCTCGAAATCGATTTTCCGCAGCATTACATAACTTTCGCTATTTACGTATACTACTCCATATATACGTAAGTAAACTAGTGGTGCTACAGAATGGCACAGACTTTCTCGTATTAGTTTTCTATTTCCTTTGGTCCGGGCAAGCTATTCTGACTTGTCACGTACTCCGTCGACTACCATCTACCCAAAATACATTTTTTTGAACTTTTCTCAATTTTTCGGTTTCCGAATAGTAGAATTGAAATATTACTTTAAAAATATAATAGAAAAATAAAACCTCGTCTTATATGGAAATTTTCATTGAACAATTTGGTGCCGTTTTTAAGAAAATTACGTTTAATCGTTACTGTAAATGCGAAATTTAAAGCTCTTTTTCACAGAAATTACTCGAGTTTTCGATATACTTCCTTTGAAGTCATCTAAAGCACTTTCAGTCGCAAGTGCAATAAAGCATACAAACAGCTGGAAATGTGCATTAAACGACGTGAGAGATATTTCAAAAATATTACATTTATGTAATTTTTGAAAAAACAAAATGATAGAGCTAACTATCGTTCATGTCTTCCCATAGCGTACATTTAGCACTATCTCTACTAAAAGTTTAAAGAAAAAAATTTGGAGCCGTTTTCGAGAAAATCTTGAATATGCTATTTTTTTAAATTGCAGATATTGCACGCAATATTGCGCGAAAACTACGAAAAGTTTCAAAATATATACACGACCTTATTGAAACAATGAAGAATGAAGAATAAATTTCATTTGAAGGAAAAATGTCTGTCCTCAATTTTGCAGTTGTAGAAAGACACCGAAGAAAATTCCAACTTTTCCAGTTTTCGAAAATTCAGAGTAAACAGTGAAAATCTGATCTATGTAACTTTCGAAGGTTTATTTTACTCTCTTCTTAAAAGAAATTAAAAGAAAAAAATTGGAGCCATTTGGAGAAAATTTTGAAAATACCCAAAGAGCTTCATGTAAAGTACCCCCCAAAAAATAATGATAATCAATTTCTGAAAATCGCAGAGCTCCGACTCAGGGCATATCGACAGGGGTTTATTCAGTTTGAAAACTATCGTACGAATAGGCGCTAGTGTTGTTCACATACATCAGATAGACGCATAGAGACGGACGGACGTTTTGAAAAGAACACGTTTTCGGTACCAGGGGAACCCAAAACGTATTTCCGTTGACATCTCGAAATCGATTTTCCGCAGCATTACTTTCACTTAACAACGTATATTACTCCGTATATGTGTACGCTTACGAGAAAATAATATACCACGTAAATTACTCCGTATATACGTACGTATACGATAAAGTAAAAGAGACGCTCAGACCATCTGCATGTTGTTAACGTATATTTTCACTTGAATCGCAACTGAAGAGACGAGAGAAATACAGCTGATGATAGTCTAAATTAAATATTTATAAAAATAAATGCGTTAATTCTTTGGGGGGTCTCCTCCAGACAGCGACTGAATGCGACCTAGCTGAAAAGCTAGTATCGAAAATCCTGCCGCGCCGTGGGGAATGGGAACCTTGGACCTCCCCGTCAGAGGCGCTGCAGTGACATGAGTTGATGCACTGAGCTACCGCTCCCGGTCCTCCACTTTTACATGAACATTGTTAGCAACCCTACCAAGGACTGCATGTTGCGGGTTCCCGGGGCACCGACCCGTCGCCCTTCCATTTAACTTACATCTACTTAGCGGAAAGAGAAAGTTACGTAATTGCTGCAGGAAAAATGCCGATTACTTTTTGACAGGAAGATACACTCGGTGGAATCCTCATACCCCCAAAAGAAATTTTTTCTTGCTCCTGTTTAAAAATTCTCTCTCGAATGTGTGGTGCATTCAGATTCCACGTTTTGTTTTGTTTTGTTTTATAACGAAAAACTGTATTTTTCTGAGAACGTCCGTTGGACCGTGAAAAATACCCTCCAAAACAGCGCACAGGATTATCACCAAAATTGATGTTATTCACTGAAAACTGGCAAATGTCGCGACCCTACAAATTTGATATTTTAATTTAAGGGGGTACAACTTTAAGTGAACCCTCAACATTTTCGAAATGTTCTTAAAAAAGGGCTCAAAATGTTTACTTTGATTTGTTAGCTCGAATGGAGGAAAGTACGCTAATAAAAATGCGGCAGGTACTATTTTCATTGATAAGTCTCAATTACCGAACATTCCAAAAGTGTAAGATTTTTTCGACGTCTTCCAGCAATATTGAAGATATTTCTTTTCCTAATGAAATCTGATCTTCAAAATTAGATTAAAATTTTTTTCTTCCACATTTTTTTGAAAAGATGAGTATTTTTCGGCTAATTAATACGTAATAACAATTTATATTTTACGAGTAGTTTACTGACATCATTTCTCGCTTCTCAAAGTACAATATTTTCGGTCTTCACAGTCTCCTTTTCGTAAACCTCCAAATCACTTTCTACATCTTTCTTTCAGTTTCCGATGGCCTAACATGTTTCTTCATTGTTGGTGTCCACAATCCCACTTTCTTTGGACACTTTAAGTGATCCATCCGTCGGAGATGCCCATACCATCCCAATGACTTCACCCTTGACCGGCTTAGAGGGCTCAAGGCATCAACTGATGTCATCACAGTGCATCTCAACGGGAGGGCACCGGGAGCGGTAGCTCAGTGCATCAACTGATGTCGCTGCGGCGCCTCTGACCGGCAGGTCCTAGGTTCCCACTACCCACGCGATCTGTCCTTCCTCTTCCTTGTCCTATCCTCTCTCCTTACACACACACACTTACACTAACATGCACTACACTGCCACATATTCCGGGAGACCGGTCGGGAGCTTAGAGCTTGTCCCGACTGGGGCGGTGCCCCGCTGGTGGGAGAGTCTTGGTTAGGGGGAAACCCCACTAGCCGACGGTAGGTCGGCGCCGGATCTCGGCATCCAGCGGGGGAAGATCACCGCCACCTCCCGAGAAAAAACATGCACCACACTAACGGGACTAATGACGAAAGCCGTTGACGTGCCCGGAAACACGACAAAATCAATCAATCAAAGGGAGGGCCTAATGTTCGAGTCCCGATGGTGGCAGGATTTTCGACATTCACTTTTCAGCTAGGTCGGATTCAGCCACTGTCTGGATGAGAATACGGCGAATTTTCGGCAGAAAAACTCATTGTCGGACCCTGGTAACGAAAAGGTGGATAAATCTAGTTGCTAATACATATAGAAAAACTCATGGTGCTATAGAACGGCACAGACTTTCTCGCACTAGTTAAGTTTTCTAATCTCTATTCTGGACTAGCCTTCCGGTCATGCCTTATTCTCTTCCCAGCTGTCATCTTTTGCCGTCCAAAGGAGTTATTTTTAACATTTTCTCAATTTTTCAGCTTCCTAATGGTAGAACTGAAACATGATTTTAATAATAATATAGACGAGTAAAACATAGGCGGATCTTGATGGCCGAGGTACACTCCGAATAAAAGAAGAATGTGGTTGACAGTTCGGTGTGGAAGGGGGCGGCGTTGCCGCGTACTGCACGCTCTACCACGTGCTTTGAACAATAAGACGAACAGCTGAGAGAAATCGGGAAAAATCGTAACACGTAAAAGAAAGAAAATAAATAAGGAACTTACATTTTCTCATCCTTCGCCAATTACTCCCAAACGTCGACGCTCAGCCGATAAACTGCAGCACACCGGATACGCGATTCATTTCGCAGTTCAAACGTGACAACATCGGGCAAATGGCGATACTTCTGATTCGCTGTTGCCTAGGTTACGGAGCTGACGTCACCATGTTATCGGGAACTGTCAACCACATTCTTCTTTTATTCAGATAATAGTTAATAGCACGTACCGACTCAGCGCGAAGGGTCGCAGGTTCGAGTCCCGCTCTCGGCATGATTGTTTGTGTCTTGTTTCTCATGTATGTGTTATCAAGGGGGTCTCGTGTTCTGGTAATCGCAGGTGAAAGGACTCCGAAAGTGTGTTAATTTCTAGTGTAGGGTCGAATATGCGTCCCATCGGGACGTAAAGAGCTATGTGCTGTCGGCTGGATAAAAGCTTTAGGTACAAAAAAAAGTACAATCTGGTCCCACATACAAATTTTTAATTTGAAAAATTTGGAACTGATTTTGAGAAAATGTCGTTTCAGCTTTTCTGAAAATGCAAAATTTGAACCTTTCGAGAAACTTTATTGAAAATCATTTGAAGCCCTTCTTCTCACAAATGAAATAGAGATAAGTAAACCGGAACTGTCACTATGTGATTTTCGAATTTCCACGTCAAATTAATTGTCACTCTGTAAATAGGTATGAGTCGCTCTAACTAAAAAATACTTCTGAATACATCAATATGAAATTTAAATACACTATAGACACTACCCAGGGGACCAACTTAGTTTTTCTTTTACCGTGATATCCCTACCGGTTCCGAATATTATTACATTCTAAGTTAATTCATCATGTGCCGGAAAACAGCGAATTTTCGGCAGAAAAACTCTTACTGCGGGGCCCTGGTAATGAAAAAGAGGATAGATCCAGTTGATAAATATAGAAAAAAATCCTCTAACTGGTGGTGCACCCACAATCCATGATTTGTGGGTCTTTGATATCGAAAAATCAATTGACAGCAAAACGGCTGTTTGTCTATACGTAGTCAACGCCAGCGCCTAAACCGTTCGGCCCATTTTCTCCAAAATTGATATTCCCTGATCGATCTGAATGAACTGGACGCTTCGGGAGTTTCAAATGGACTTTTTTTTAATTTTTTAAATTTTTTTTTTATTTTATTTTTTTTATTTATTTTTTTTACATGAAGCGAGCATATACGTTTTATGCCTCTGTCCGAGTTCGAAAATTTGGCCCTTCTGGAGCGTATTGGTATGAAAGTCAACATTCACGGAAGGATGGAGTATATGAGGAGCTGAGTTCAGGTCTCAAAGCGGAAAAAATGTTTACTGGCTGAAGGCACTTTTGCAGGTTTATGTAGCAGATCAAATTCTAAATATTTACTCAAAGTTTAATCTCTGCACAAAACAATGTAAACACAGAAGAAATTCCCACTGAAAGCAATTTGCACACATTACAAATATGGGTGCCCCAAACTAAAGCATATTCAGTCTGATCACAAATCCAGCAGTAACACTAATTACAAAAAGTTAATAAAATATTTGGGAAGTTATCTCACAATAGGGGTAAGATATCACTACCAAGGATAGGTAAGTCAATGTACAAAGCATACAATAGTATGCAAAAGGTAATACCACAACCAATATGGAATCCTCGAAATGTAAATCCAATAATCCTCGAAATGTAAAAACATTGTAACGAGATATAATAATAGCAACACATTGAAGAAATTAAAATAAAAATTATGATATTTACAATATCAATAAAACATTTAGAATAAAATTATCGTAATTTACTAATTCCAAAATCAAAATACTCTCTTCACATTCTGTCATTAGAAGTTTAAATGTACATAAGTATATGTGAAACTAATTGTGTTATAAATATAAATGATTGATTACATCAGAACAAACAGAAAAACAACACAGATATTCAATGTCAGAAAGTTCAATTTGGTCAATATTGGTAAGGGCCACACTTTACCGTTAAGAAAACACACTAAGCATCTAGAAAACAACAGAAGGAAAAACTTTTGATTTGGGCTTGTGGCTTTTATCTGTGGCTTTTATCAAAGAAGTTTAGAAGAGAAACTAAATCTAAAAAGCCAAAAAATAATGAAAAACAAAAAGAAAATAATATGGAAAACAAATGGAAGGGGAAGAAATCAAGCATTGTTCAGATGCCCAAGCAGCATTGAGCATACTGAAAATAGTTATAGCAAAAGATCTTCGAAGAATAAAAACTCCTTGGTTGTGATAGGACATGAAAGAACTGAAAGAGAATAAGCTGAAAGAGAAAGAGCTGAAAGAAAGAGGCATTATATTAAGATAAAAATGAAAGAGGCATATTCAAGATACAAAAAGGAAAGACATATGGATAAAAATAGGATAAGACAAATAAAGTATTTCTGGAAAACATTTTCAAGACGAGAGAAATCCCCACAGTTCATGAAAACAAGAATGGAAACCTCTCCATTGACAATGTCAAGACAAAAGCAAGCTTACAACAACAAAATCCATTGAGTCAGCTATTTTTCTACACTATTTAGGACCATGCAAAGTAATAATCAACAAGTGAGTCCAGAAATAATGAATAAGCAACAAATAAGTATAGAATCAGCAAATATCAAGATTATTGTAAGTTCAAAGAGACGAAGTTGAGGTTGTCTTTAAAGGACTACATATTCAAGATCTCCACGCACAGATAATATATGCATGAAATGCTTAAGTGGGGAGATGATCACTTGAAAGACAAGTAGAAATGATGAGTGTTATTTTCCAGAAATGTAAAATATTAGAGGAAAGAAAAAACAGAAACCTTTGCTCTAAAAGAAGTGGCCAACATTCCAAAAAGGAGTGAACAAACAGATTACTGAGAGCTACAGAGGAATTAAACCCCTGAATTCTGCCCTTAGAATGACTACACAATTACATAGTACTAAAAAAATTAAATTAAGTAAACCCCTAAGCAACAAACAACTAGGCTTTAGGAAAGGAAGATCATGCACATATGAAATCTTTAAGGGCTTTTTAAGACAGTGGTTAAAAAGGCTATTAAATATACTGCTTTTTTAGTTTTATTGGCATAGAAAAAGCCTTTGTCAGTACAGAATTAGTGGATAAACGGAATATTATAATGTGAGTTAGGAAATAACTACCATCATGGAATTTATTGAATATAATAAGTAAATTCCAAATAGCCACATTTTACTCATTAGAGACCTGTACACAATAATGTTACAAGAATTCCAATAAATAGAAAACTGTCAAAGGCAATCCCCATGACCAAAGGAATTTGACAAGACAACTCTCTAAACCTGCTTCTTTATAATGTTGTGATAAATTATAAACTGTGTAAAAATATTTCCAGGATGTGGAATGGAGAATAATGAAATAAATTATATGTCATGTTGATGATTTGTTCCACAGGCAGATAACAAGGACAGTTGACAAAATATTTACCCATCATTTAGGAACCAAAGCAATGTAAGTTGGAATGACAAGAAAAGAGTGGTAAAACAAATAATTAATGGAATTCACGTATACCTAAGTGGAATATACGTAGGAATAAAATTTATCAATCATCATCTATAAATTTCAAACCACTAAAAGGGGGGGAGGGGTGTTTGGGGTAGCTATATGCTGCATTACTTAAGGTAAGGGGTGCTAGTTAAATTGATTTTTTTTTTTTTTAATTTTTCAACATTTGCTGAAACATTTACTAAATTACTTTTTTTCTTATAGCAAAACATTAAAATATTAACTAATTACTTTTTAAAAAATATTAAAAAATTTAGTTACTATGCACAAATTGTTACAAAAAATTGGAAGTATTTTTTCAAAATTTTTTATTGAATCTGTAAGGTTACTAAGAAAATATTCAAAACTGATCTGTCATATATTCCAGAATCCAATTAAATGAGTGCCCATGAATAATCCACAACGTGTGCATGGCTTGTTTTCACAAATTTTCAAGTCTGAATGGCTTTCCTTCACACAATACTTGTTCCCAATCTTATTGTTAGGTGTAGTCAGCATTGCCAATTAATTCTAACTTAATTATCATAAATTTTAAAATATAATGCAAACAAAATTAATGCAAATTGGGTGTAAACCAAGAGACCCAGGTTTGAATCTCGGTTGAGGTGACCAATTTTTTGAACACAATTAATTATTAAAATACATTTGTTACCGAGTCACATAGTCACAACTCGAATTTCTTTACAGAACAAATATCTGAGTGTAATTCCATCCAAAAACAGTGACAGGGCAGTGACAATTATATATATCATAATGAGCAATATATCAGGCCTGTGAAACTGTTCAAAGAATTGGTCATCTTGATAGCATAGAGATAGAGCACCTTGGCGTAACCCAGGAAACCTGGGTTCAAATCCCAGTCGGGGTGACCAATTCTTTGAACAAATTCAATTATTAAAATACATTTGTTACTTAGTAACATGGTCCCAACTTGGATTTCTTTACTATTACGGAACATATCTCCAAGAGTAATTGCATCCAAGAAGGGTGTCCGAGTTGTGACAATTATAATAATACAATTTGTTTTTACTGTTATATAACTAATTTTTACTTCTTGTAAATGAGGGAGGAGTTTTGTCACAAGCATTACATAATTACTAGGTCGTTCAAGCATGTCTTATGGGTGTGTTACAGGAGGGAAACAGGATCTTCAAAATACGCCAAATTTGCATTACAGAATGTACGGATGGCCAGCTGATTTGGCAATTTATACTCTGAAGCACAGCAAACTGAAAAAGCTGCATGAATATCAGGATACCTAAATTACATTATTTGGAGAATTAAGTTTCTAAATATAAATACAAAAGTTAAAATATATAAAAAGGGTGCAAACTGATGTGGGGATTGTCCCCCTCTACAGAATTCAATGTACCCAGCAGATAAAGTATTAATTTCTCCTTATGAGGGATATAAGCTTGACATGATGATAATAATCTGTATGAAGTTATTAAGTGTGCCGTTTATGATTTCCTCACTCTGAATGTTCAAATGAAAAAATCAAATGAAGGCGATTCAACAAGAAAACAATTCTTTCAGATGGTGTGGGGATTCATTCAGATGGTGTGGCAGAAGCAAAAATGGTCGTTTTACTCCTCTACTCTTCAATTCTTCCCCTCCTGAAGGTTTGAATGTCCCACTCCGGGGAAGAATTGCCAATTTGCTCTCCCCATAAAAAAGCAGTTATCTGTTCTATTGTACTTGTATAACAGAAACTAGAGCAAACATGTCTAGAACAAAATAAATTTTTAAAATAAAGAAAATGGCCACACTTCAAAAAATTATTAGAAAAAATGTAAAGGATAATGTAAGGTACCAAGAAATTAGAAAACCAAGTTACATTCGAACAAGTGGTCAAAGGTGAAAGAACGAAGTGGAAAATAGAACCAATGAGTATGGCTCCAGACAGAATTGTCACAGTATGCCGTGATGGGGTCCCTCAAGGAAGATGTGCCCCTGGGTCACCAAGACATAGATGGAAGGAGTACACAAGAGGTGAAGACATGTTATAATCCTAGAGAATAGAAAAGACATCATATAATATCAGAATGTGGCTTGTCTCAAGCCTCAAACAGTTTACTCACACCCAAGAAAGTAGCCACATTATTTTTCATGACCCTATCACCTGCTTCTATGAAGAATTCAACAGTTGATATTTAAGTGACACAAAAATTTGAAAATAATTTTTAAATAATTTCTTAACTTTCTTGTAGCAAAATCATAAAGACTAAATATAATTAAAACAAAATAGCAGAAAAACCATTTGCCCCTCAAATATTTTTCCAAATAACAAATAAATAATTTTCAATTTATTTACTTAGATCTAAAATATATGAAAAACAAAGGTAAACTTAAAATCAAGTTAAAAAGGAGAAGCTTAACATTATCAGGATATCACACTCAGCCGGGAAAGTAATGAAAAAGCTGCAAAGAAAATAGCAGTCAGTGTCAGATCTCTAACCTCGTACGAATGCCTCTGTAAGAAGGTACTGGCAGTTTGAAACAATACAAAAGAGCCTCGCTAACAGACAGCTCACCAGCAAAGGAAGTGAGAAAATGAACTAATTTTTAGGTGGATGAAGCAGATAACTCTCAGATGGTAATGGTATCACATTGGTAAAGAAATAAAGCAGAACGCGGCATCCTCAGAAAATGCAAATTCACAGTGAATAAATGTTATGTCCCTGCTGTTCGAGATGCTATGAAAATGCTAAAAAGCCTTCCCAGCATATGTTAGGTAAATGGTCAACCCTCAGCAGGACGAGGCAAATCTGGATAGGGTCTGCGTTTCCTACACTGGATGATATAATAATAATATTTCCCATTTTGTTTTACAGAGATCATGTACATTGTAGTTTCTTAGAATTACTAACCATTGATAACCAGTTGTGATGGTTAGCAATATTGGGTTTATAATTTATTATCAGTCAACTTCTACGCTGAATTTTGTGTGTGGTATGTTCTTTTATTAATATTCCTATTTTTAAATTTACAATCCAAGTTTTGGTGAGTTTAAGTGAGCATATAAAAATAAAAAATCTAGCCTTAAATCAGAAAATAAATGAAAATTTACAGAGATGCAATAGGTATATTTCCAAACATAATATATAACTCCATAAATATATTCATACTTAATTTACCCAGCAAACAGCTTTAATGCAATATTTCAGTTAATCTGTTTATATTATCATCATCATGTTTTAAAATGCAAATCTTTATCTTGTGTTTGAAAATATTCAAGGACTATTTTTCAGTGCTATTGGTAATTGATAATATAAGTGAGGCCAAATGATGACCAAGGTTCTTGATATTAAAGATTCATGAATTTTGGGTTTTTTAATTTTATTAGTGACTTTGCTACGTGTACTGTAATTATGAAATATTCTATCAGTTAAATTACGTCCGCTTTTGACATAGAATATTTGTAGTACTTTATATACAAAGAGATGTAATGGTAAAATGTTTAATTGTATATAGAGAAAAAGAGAAGAATCGGTCTTATTTTTTTATAGATAATATGGATAAATTTGTTTTGAGTTATTCTTTGTTTCTTAACAGACTTCTTGAAAGTGCATCCCCTCATTTGGATTCCATATTGGAGTTTTGAGTTTATTAGTGCATAATATAGACTTCTAAGGGTACGGATATTGCAAAAATTTCGTGACATTACATTAATACATAGATTAGATTGATGACAACAAATCCCAGATTTGGTAAATACTCATGATGTAATGTAGCCGTGGATTGAGTTAAAAGGTTCCTGGCTGAATGCCCTGAACCTTTACACACTGCAGACTTCCTACCGTCACATAATAATAAGTGTTATCATCCAGCAATGAGTTCAAATTGTCATGACCAGTAAAATAGGCCAGCCCTAATGTAACAACACAATGAACAAATTAACAAATTTGAAGACTTTTTCTAACACAGGTACACATATTTTTGGTATATTGGTAAATATTGTTCCATTCGTTTAAACACAATGCATTATGGCTTTAAGTAATTTTGTTAATAAATCTAATAACTTCAATAAACATGATACTAATTCTCAATTGTCATTTGTATTATTTTTCTACAATTTAATTTATTTTATAAAAAAGTTTATTATTTACCTACAGAACATGATTTACCAAACATGAAATACATTTTTTGGCAAAAATTATATCTTATCTAATCTTATTCACCCATCATTCTTTTCAATATCATATGCTAAACAGTAAATGCTCATTTATTAAAAAAATTCAGTTATCACTGAGATGAGGATAAAACAAAATGAAAATCAACAATTTTTTTTTCAATGAAGACAATATGTGAAACTAACACACTCATGTATACATAGAATTATCAGGGTTTAATGTCTTACATGTCAGTATTGTTCCAAATATGAAAATTATATACTATTAATATATAAACGGAGACAGATTTACAAGAAAGAACGACAACAAAAAAATAAACTTTGTTTAACAGGACAAGCATCACTTAAAACGTTGCTCTTCTATTTAAAAATGTACGATATATATGGGATGATAATAAAAAAATAAAGTATAATAATAATCCCTCACAATGAAAATAAATTTTATAAAAGTCAGCAAATTACTGTTTATTAACTTTCATTCTCTTGAATAATTGTCACGAACATGCTGACTGCACTTATGATATAATATATAAATTTGAAGACTGCATAAATTACCAATTCTTTGAGTTCTTCATAAACTTTTTAGTAGTTGAACATAACCTGCTATCAGTGTAATCAAATTTATTCAAGAATTGCAATTTTCATCATAAAATAATTTTACATAGTAAAATTACACACACAGGTACATCCATTCTCTTGGCAAATACTTCTATCAATATTTTTAATTTGATCACCAACGTTGTTTATTAACATTATGTTATAAAAAGACAAAACATTGAAGGAACATGAAATAAAGTTCTAAATGCTGGAAATTCAAAACATACTCTCAAGTAAACACAAAAATACAAAACATACACGTAAATAAATACATCATGTCACAGCGTCCTATACAAACAAAAATATAATATTGATTGTTGATTCAGTGAAAAAATACAATTATTTAAAAATTTGAGATACGTGGAATTACAGTAATTAACTTATTTTTGTCCATACCTCCAAATCTTGAGTGGTACATAATGCTTCTAACTCCTCCAATTTTTCATTTGCAGCTTTCAAATCTCCAGTAGCACCTATAAATACAAGCGTTATTATATTAAAGTTACAGATTAAAAACTTTCGTGATGGCTTATTGTCATAACCTATAACGTCAAGTACATCAACTGAGACCATAGTGACTTACATACATATATGCAATATCACAGTGCTAATGCATTAATTACTACCCTTAATGAACAACAGTATTAACAATTGGGGATGTAACAGTTCAGGAAAAATTCTGGAACTGGGAATGGGATGTTTTGGGCTGTCAAAGAGAGTAAGTGACATTACTAAGTTCACTTACCTTTCGATTCATCACTTGCTTCTGACAGCACCTCTTTTGTTAAGTTCTGTAAATGTCCAGTTAATGACGACAAACTTTCACCAAACCACGCCATTTAATTTACACAAAAGAATGAGTTAACAACAAAATTATTCACTAAAACCGACGCAACATTAAATAAAAGCACATGCCAACACATCAACATATGACATGAATCCGACCGACACTCCTACACGAAACCACGTCTTTTGTCAACACCGTACCAACCTCCTTCCTTCGCGTGCAATGATGGCAACAATTCCGCGCGATTTTTAAATCTTCGGAGTATTGCTACGCTTTTACTGTTGCTGCTGTTCGCAAATACGTGATTATCCATTGATCCGTAGACAACTTAGGACGTATATTTTTTTAGTTGTTAAGACTAATGAAATTGACTTTCATCAAGAATTAAACTTTAGGTGATTTTAAGTGGTGCAAACCTATGCGAATCCCTTATTTCTTTTATATTTTTTACTTATACATTTTTGTTGGTTATTTATTTCGATACGAAGCTCCATTTTCACAGTATAACGTATCTGGATCTAGAGGATGGTGATGACGAGAGAAATATGAAAACAGTTGAATGTTGCTTCATGTTCACTTACGTACAGATTTTAAAATTAGAGGTGCTACAGAATGGCACAGACTTTTTCTTAGCAATTCTTTCTAATTTTCTTGGTGTGGTCCGGCTTTAAGGTCTTACTACATTCTCTGGTCAGCTGCCATCTATCATCGACCAAAGTATCTTTTTTGATATTTTCAGGAAGTTTTGCTTTCCTAATAGTACAACCGAAATATTTCTTCAAGAATATTAAAGAAGAGTAAAACCTCGTCCAAAATAGAAATTCTCATTGAAACTGTTGAAACCGTTTTTATAAAAATGGTAATTAAGCATTACTGTAAATGCGAAAATTGAAGCTCTTTTTCTCAGGAACCTATTGAGTTTTCGAAAAACTTCATTTCAACTCATTTAAAGCACTTTGACTCGCTAATGTAATAATGTACACAAATCGATGAAATGTGCATATTAACGGCGTGGGAGACATTTAAAAAAATTACATTTTTGTAATTTTTGAAAAAAAACAACAAAAGAATAGAGCAATATAGCGTTTATGTCATCATATAGGTATCATTTGGAACCACCCCTACGAAAAATGTAAAGAAAAAATTTGGAGCCGTTTTTTGAGAAAATATGTTTCTTGTAATTTTTTAAAATTGCAAATATTTCACGCTCTATTGCACGAAAACTACTAACATTTTCGAAAAATTCTCCATGACATTAATGAAAGAACTATTTATGGGCAACAAATTTTATTTGAAGGAAAAATCTGTGTCTTCAATTTTATAGTTGTAGGAAGACACCGAAAATATTCAAACTTTTGCAATTTTCGAAAATTCAGACTTAACCGTGAAATTCGGGGCTACGTCACCTTTATAAGTGTATTTAACTCTATTCTTACAAGAAATTTAAAGAAAAAATTTGGAGCCGTTTTTGAGAAAATTTTTAAAATGGCCATAGGGCTTCATGTAAAGTACCCCCAAATTTTTAAGAATCTTTTTTAAAATCTAAAAATTTTAACTAGAGTCAGATGGACAGAGGTTTCTTCAATTTGGAGAAAATCCTACGCACGGTTTAGGCGATAGTAGTGTTCGCAGATGCACGGACGGACGGACGGACGGACGGACGTTTTGCGTCCAATTGGTTTTTCGGTATCAAGAACCCACAAAACATGGATTCTGGCTACACCATGTGTTCGAAGATTTTTTCTCTTAATTTAGCAACTGGTTTTATGCACATTTCGTTACCAGAGCCCGGAAATGAATTTTTTCCGCCAAAAATCCGCCGTTTTTCGCGCAGCATTTTATAACTTTCTCTATACTACGTATATTACTCCGTATATAGCACGTATACGTGGAAGTAAAAAAGTTGAAAAATATTTCTATTTATTCTAACATTTTACAACTAAAAACTTTCATTTATTGTTTTTAAAACAAATTAATTAGTTCATATTTTAATGATTTTGTACAGGATTCAACAAAGAAATTATTTCAGTAAATGTTGAAAAATGTTAAAAAAAATACCAATGTTACGTACCACTTAACCGACACCCCCTACACCTATGTAATGCACCGTAACGCTGCCTCAGACCCCCCTTCTCCCTCTTTAGCGTTACGTAGCTTATGGACGACCCCTTATGAGTTCCCAAATCGCACATAGATATGCAGATTCACTTTCTATGCACTTTCAACGAGAAAACATCACAGCCAACATTTCGACACTACACTCTATATAAGACACTCACAAAATCACTAAATACTAAGGTGACCATACGTCTTGAATTAGCTGGGACAATTCCTTATTCTGTGTCCTTGTCCCATTTTTTTTGTCAGGAAAACGGACCGTCAAAATATCTCTTTTTTGCGACAGTGATTGATCAGCATAAAACAGTCAACAACATTAAATTTATCGTAATGTATTCCGTTCGCTTTGCATTGGTTTATAAAAAAATAAGTACAACGAGACCTTGGGCTCATGTTCCACGTGACAAGAGTGTGTAAAAAGTCAGTAGTGGTTTCTAGAAAGGGAAAATGCAACTATGACGTCATTTCATTCGTACGCTTTATTGTTATCGATATATTGATTAGTAGGGAACGGACTTTGTTGTAATAAAAAATGCAAAATATGTACATACATATGTACTTATTTTTTCCAAAACATGTAAGAAAAAATAGAAAATATGTAAAATAAAAATTCATTATTGTGTTAAAAATTGTTCTCTACAACCTTTTTACGAGCATAGAACGTCGCCAATCAGTTCTTGACAAGCATTCGGAGTGGCTGAAAGTAGGTTCTACCTCTACATAAGTAATTCTACACTAAATTTCGCCAAACATAAGAATTTTATACGAAATACAAAATACGTTCATAGTATATATTACAATATTTACGAGAAGCCAGTGTTCCAATGAATTGCAGTAACGTGTAGTCAGTGATGGATCGCGGAGGAGGAGGTTAAAGGGAAGCCCCCCAATCGAACAACGCGTAAGACAACTTTATGTAAAAAAGATTTGTTAGTTTTCGATCGAGTAGCGAATGTGCTGTGGTGTGGGCAAAATCGTGGTTGAAATTACTTTTGTTCACAGAAATTCAATCATTCTTGACTCCAGTAAGTATGTGTGTGGGGGAGGGGTGACAATTCTGACTCAGATATGGTCATAGAAGCAGGATTACATTTGATTTTTAAGAAAGATGATTCCGTAATATATAATGCAAACGCGCATCTGAAATGTTCCGTTTCGACGTATAAATATATTAATACATAACTAAATATGTAGTAATAGGTAAAATATGTAAAAAATGCAATTATACCAAACTATGTAAAAATATGTAAAATAAAAATAGTTCCAATCCATTCACAATGTCTTGCAAACTCTAAAAAATATTATTGAATGCAGGTATCTAGTTCTTGTAAAAACATGTAATTACATGGAAATCCGTTCCCTATTGATTAGTAACTTCGGAAGCGTTAATTCCTAAGGTAATTAGTACCATGAGATTAATACATGTTTTTATCGCGGGAAGTGGCTGTGATCTTTTCCCGCCGGATAGCGAGATCAGGCGCCGACCTCCCTGTCACGTTGGCTTGCGGAGGTTTCTCCTTCCAGGTATCTCCCACCATCGGGGCACCGCCCCCAGCTGGAACACGCTCAGTGGTCCGAATAATATTTGTCTACTTGACAGCTAACGACTGACAGAGAAAAGGGGATTCCGTTGTTCATTCAGAGGGTTCAAATTCTGACTACGTTACTGCATAGTTACAGCTATTTACTATGAAAAAAATGAAACTTCACAGCGCGAAGCAACTGAAAATTGAAGAGCGAAATTTCTTCTTTGGTTATGCATCGTATATGTGGTTCTACAGTTGCCATCTTATGCTAGAACTACCACACAACCACGGGTCTGCCGCCCGATTGATTGATTGATTTTTTCGTGTTTCGGGGCGCGTCAACTGCTTCGGCATTAGTCCAGTTAGTGTAGTGCATGTTTTTTTTCGCGGGAGATGGCGGTGATCTTCCCCCGCTGGATGGCGAGATCCGGCACCGACCTACCGTCGGCTAGTGGGGTTTCCCCCTAACCAGGACTCTCCCACCAGCGGGGCACCGCCCCAGTCGGGACAAGCTCTAAGCTCCCGACCGGTCTCCCGGAATATGTGGTAGTGTAGTGCATGTTAGTGTAAGTGTGTGTGTGTAAGGGGAGATGATAGGACAAGGAAGAGGAAGGACAGATCGCGTGGGGAGTGGGAACCTAGGACCTCCCGGTCAGAGGCGCCGCAGCGACATCAGTTGATGCACTGAGCTACCGCTCCCGGTGCCCTCCCCTTGAGATGCACTGTGATGACATCAGTTGATGCCTTGAGCCCTCTAAGCCGGTCAAGGGTGAAGTCATTGGGATGGTATGGGCATCTCCGACGGATGGATCACTTAAAGTGTCCAAAGAAAGTGGGGTTGTGAACACCAACAATGAAGAAACATGTTAGGCCATCGGAAACTGAAAGAAAGATGTAGAAAGTGATTTGGAGGTTTACGAAAAGGAGACTGTGAAGACCGAAAATATTGTACTTTGAGAAGCGAGAAATGATGTCAGTAAACTACTCGTAAGATATAAATTGTTATTACGTATTAATTAGCCGAAAACTACTCTAAATAGCTAGAGTCGAAAATCCTCGAGACAGCCGCTGAATTCGACCTAGCTAAATAGCTAGAGTCGAAAATCCTGCCATCGCCGGGATTCGAACTCTAGGACCCTCCCGGTCAGAGGCAAAGCAATGACATCATTGATGCCCTGAGACACCTAGGTCGGTTTATCGCTATCGATATCGTTATCGAGACATTCAATAATCCGATTCTTCTGCTCCTGAGAGTTTCTGTGCGACTTAGAATGCAAAACTACATTGAGAAATACTGACCTACTTCGTAATGAATGGAAGTCCAAGTAAAACACATGCGTATATCTTTTATTGTATTTTTTTTAATGTTCATTTCTAGGTGAATCTTTAGTTCGCGTGAATTGAATTCTACTACATCAAGTAAGTTACTCATATGTATTTATTTATTTATTCATTTATTTAATATTAATTTCCATACGTAAATATTTGTGACAGAATAGTGTTTAATCCTCTTTTACCTCTTTTATTGTTGTGACAAAGACTAAAATGTCCCGTTTTTATATTTTCAAAATAAGCTCACCATACGCTGCGTAACAAAATGAATCACTTAGATGGTGAAGGTAGAAGATGAAGAGGATATGATACATTTCACGTTCACACTACTTCGTGAGCTTTTGTAATGCAAATTCCACAACCCGGAGCTCCGACGTATTTGGGAAGAGCTCTTCTTTTTGAAGAGTTGAACTTGGCCTGAGCTGCTGGAATTCGGTTGGCTTAAGGACTGGGCAAAATTAATGAAACTATAATTTTTTGTTTTTTTGAATCATTATTTATTTTTATCGTTTTCTGTGTTAAATTCGCCAAGTTTCATTTTATCATGTCATTTCTAAATATTTTTAAAAATTTTGAAGTTAGCGTGGCCGTTGCCGTGGCGTGGAAGTGGGCGTGGCCATTTTGACGCATGTGGGTGCTGCTCCAAAGTTCCTTTCTCTTTGCTTTTGTTGTCAGAAATGGTTAACAGTTTGGTTTCTAGTGTCGGACACATTTTCTGGTAACAAGAGAGGGTTGAATAGCATCAAAATATTGGCGTGTTTGTGTTTATGTTTGTCCAGCATATGGATCAGGAATACACTGAAAATTTAAGGTGCCATTTCCAGTTATTATTATTATTATTATTATTATTATTATTATTATTATTATTATTATTATTATTATTATTATTATTATTATTATTAGCCAGTTCAATCCCATAGTAGGGCAAATGCCTCTTACAATGTAAGGTAGCTAAGGTAACTAACAAGCTAGATAGCTTGTTAGTTATTATTTTTAGTCTTATTTTCTGTTTATTTTTCACTGGTCCCTTCTTTTTGTTCGTGTCTAATTATCACTTCACTTACAGATCGCTTTTCGTTGTGCTATTTATTTTTGTGTCTCTGTTCCTGTTGATTTGAGTTGTCTTTCTTCTCTATCGACTTGGTTAGTTGTATGAATGACTTCTATCCATTTTGTGCGATCTTCTGCTGTATTGGTCCGCAGCCTTCCCAATCTTCTTCCTGTGGCGTCTGACCACCATTTTCTCTGTCTTTTGATATTTCTCTTGCCAGTCCTTGGGTCCCGATCGAAGAAGTTTCTAAACTGCGAAGCAGCAGTAAGCCCCCAGAGAATACTAACTTTCAGAATGTAATTCGAGATAGGCGAGTGCAATTTGGGCCGAAAGAGCAACAAAAATCTCTACAATTTCCTAAAATAAATGTTGTGCTTTCAAACTGCAAGGATTGAAGTTTGCTGTGTGTGTGTGTGTGTGTAAGAGGAGAGAATAGGACAAGGAATAGGAAGGACAGATCGCGCGCGGTCCGTGGTCCGTTTGGTAGGGTACTGCTCCGGCATTTGCCTGGTGTTGATAGGAGAAACAACGAAAAACTACCGATCAGAGCAGCCGACCGCTAGAATTATCCTCCCGACAGCGACTGAATTCGACCTAGCTGAAAAGCTAGTGTCGAAAATCCTGCCACCGTCAGGATTCGAATCTAGGACCTCCCGAACAGAGACGCTGCAGTGTCATCAGTTGATGCACTGAGCTACCGCTCCCCGTTAAAAAACTGCAAGGAAAGAAGCGTTTCCAATACATCCACGAACACTATGTTCCTGATTAAGAGAGATTTTCACGGGATAGTAGTTCAGGGGCATTTATTCCATGGAAGCAAGGGAAGCATTGCTTCCCCAATCATTTCGAAGGATATCTTACATTTTTTATCACTTGACTAGTAATTTAGAATCATTTACTTGTAATCCAAGTCAAAACCGTTTAAATTGGGGGCGTCCAATTTTTATCTTTACAAAATGAGCACGTAATTAGTATTGTCACCAACAGATAGGGTAGAGGTCGCCTGTAAAGCTCTTTGGAAGCACCGGGCTGACTGCATCCAGCGTCTCATAGGGATTGCTGTGATCAGCCGAAATGCTGGCGCGTGTGGTGGGCGCGCGCGGGCTCATTCAGTCGAGCTCGCCTTTGGAAGCAATCGGTAAGTTACATACGGCGTGACTCACTGCGCGCATGTGGCGCGCTCCGCATGTGCTTATCGGTTCAGGGTTGAAATTATTCATTTGCCGTCTTATCCATGTGAATAATTAAAAATCTACCATTTGAAATGTAATTGCTTCCCTAGAAAACAATTTCACCACACGCCACTGCAGTGGACATTACGAAAATATAGCTTGGAAAATGATTATTTGCTAGTAGACGAAATTCGTAATTCAATAAATTTTTAACGAGGTACTTTTGTCAAAGAGCATACCAGTAAAAGCTTTCCATTTAATTTTTTAAAATTATGTAATTTTACACCTGCGATCGTGTCGAAAGCGTTATTGGTGTGTGTTGTTTGCCTTAATTCCCTGCAATACCTTTGAAATGCGAAAACTTCTGAAAACAGAGGGATCACTGGGCTTTTCACCCGGAATCTGGTATCGTGATCTCAACTACCAACAGAACAAAGTTCTTCAGACGTCAAATATTGTGTCTCAAGTACCCTTTGTTAATGTTTAATGTTATTTTAACGAATATTGCGTCATCTGCCGGCACCACCACGAACTAGATGATATGCGCGGATGGCATCTGCCGGAACCTTTCTGAAGTACATGGTTACGGGCTATACACGGATTGCGACATCTGCCGGCGGTCCCCCGAACTAGATGGTCCCTTTGTGTTCGCAATGTTTATCGCAAGTCCAAGAAAATTCTAGGCGGTTGCCAGCCGAGTATATAAATACGTGGCGGCCGGCGACCGTGAGACAAAGTAATTCAGAATGAATGCCTTAGGGTCGCCCTCTGAGCCCCTAAGCACACTTTAATAAAATTTGCATCGCAATGTTTCAATACCACTGCTAAAAAAGCACTTCAAAAGCATTATTTCCAAATTTTTCAGAAAAGCCGCTGACTCGGAAAACACTCTCAAATACGAACCCGATCAACGTTTTCAGTGACAATGATAAGAAATAAAAATAAACGTTTTTGTTGCAAAATAATATGTTTTAATTCACCACATAGCAAACGTAACATTTTTTTAAGTAAAAAAATAACATCACAACGAACTTTTATAAAAAAAATATGTTCACGTACGAAAACTATTATGACTGGCGTTCTTTTCATACAATGGATCTTTTGAACGCAGAAAACCTTTTCTTTCCCACTCCCTCGAGTATCTATTCAGAAAGTTATAAATTTGCATCCACTTTAGGCCAGACAAGGAGTGTAACGTCGTAGACTCTCTCATCCCTTTACGAGAGACGGTTCTGCCTGACGACCATGACAACACATTGCCATGGTGCGTATCATCACATGAAAGTTATGAGATTCATCTTCTGTTTTCCGCAAACAACACGCGGATGACATACGCTCTGTTCAATATTAAGGTATCCGTGTATATTATGTACAAAATAAATGTACATGTTTGAGACTCCTGTCGTCTTTACTCATCACGACGCTACTGGAGCCATCACATCCGCTCGTGCCCACGCCTTGCCCTGGAGACATTTCTCCTTCTCGAGCGTAAGTTCGTGTGTTATCTGATGCCCCTTCGTGTGTTATCTGAATCCCGTTCGCGGTCACCCCTTTCCTCACCGAGCGCGCCCCGCGAACAGCCTTCATACTGTAAATGATCTTGGCTGTTCGGGTGGCACCGCGTCGAATGCTGTGTTGGCGACGTTTCGACCATCTTGTCGTGGGGTTCCTCAGGGCTGGTCTGCTAGATTTATAAATTTCCTCCCCGTAGAGGCGTGTTAAGTGAAGTCGTAGGCTTCCGCAAGCAAATCATGTAAATGATCTTGGCTGTCCGGGTGGCGACGCGTCGAATGCTGTGTTGGCGACGTTTCGACCATCTTGTCGTGGTGTTCCTCAGGGCTGGTCTGCTAGATTTATAAATTTCCTCCCCGTAGAGGCGTGTTAAGTGAAGTCGTAGGCTTCCGCAAGCAAATCATGTAAATGATCTTGGCTGTCCGGGTGGCGCCGCGTCGAATGCTGTGTTGGCGACGTTTCGACCATCTTGTCGTGGGGTTCCTCAGGGCTGGTCTGCTAGATTTATAAATTTCCTCCCCGTAGAGGCGTGTTAAGTGAAGTCGTAGGCTTCCGCAAGCAAATCGTGAGGCTTCCGCAAATGCAAATCAGGTGTAAATGATCCGCGCTCGTAATGCTGTGTTGGCGGTGAAACCACCATCTTGTCGTGGGGTTCCTCAGGGCGTGTTAAGTGAAGTCGTAGGCTTCCGCAAGCAAATCATGTAAATGATCTTGGCTGTTCGGGTGGCACCGCGTCGAATGCTGTGTTGGCGACGTTTCGACCATCTTGTCGTGGGGTTCCTCAGGGCTGGTCTGCTAGATTTATAAATTTCCTCACGTGTTAAGTGAAGTCGTAGGCTTCCGCAAGCAAATCATGTAAATGATCTTGGCTGTTCGAAATGGCGACGCGTCTAAGATGTAAGTGTGTGAAGTCGTAGGCTTCCGCAAGCAAATCATGTAAATGATCTTGGCTGTGGGTGGCACCGCGTCGAATGCTGTGTTGGCGACGTTTCGACCATCTTGTCGTGGTCCTCAGTTCTGCTAGGTAGGGCGTGTTAAGTGAAGTCGTAGGCTTCCGCAAGCAAATCATGCTAATGCTAACCATCGTAGAGGTAGAGGCGTGTTAAGTGAAGTCGTAGGCTTCCGCAAGCAAATCATGTAAATGATCTTGGCTGTTCGGGTGGCGCGTCGAATGCTGTGTTGGCGACGTTTCGACCATCTTGTCGTGGTGTTCCTCAGGGCTGGTCTGCTAGATTTATAAATTTCCTTCCCGTAGAGGCGTGTTAAGTGAAGTCGTAGGCTTCCGCAAGCTAGTCATGTAAATGATATTGGCTGTCACCGGTAGCTCAGTGCATCAACTGATGTCACTGCAGCGCCTCTAACCGGGAGGTCCTAGGTTCCCACTCCCCACGGCGGCAGGATTTTCGACACTAGCTTTTCAGCTAGGTCGAATTCAGCTGCTGTCTGGAGGAGAATTCTAGCGGCCGGCTGCATCGGTAGCTTTCCGTGGTTTCTCCGATCAACCCCAGGCGAATGCCGGAGCAGTACCCTACCAAACGGGCCACGGACCGCGCGCGATCTGTCCTTCCTCTTCCTTGTCCTATCCTCTCCCTTTACATACACACTTACACTAACATGCACTACACTACCACATATTTCGGGAGACCAGTCGGGAGCTTAGAGCTTGTCCCGGCTGGGGCGGTGCCCCGCTGGTGGGAGAGTCCTAGTTAGGGGGAAGCCCCACTAGCCGACGGTAGGTCGGCGCCGGATCTCGCCATCCAACGGGGAAAGACCACCGCCATCTCCAGAGAGAAAAAGCATGCACTACACTAACGGGACTAATGACCGAAGTAGTTGACGCGCCCGGAAACCCGAAAAAATCAATCAATCAATCAATCTTGGCTGTCCGGGTGGCGCCGCGTCGAATGCTGTGTTGGCGACGTTTCGACCATCTTGTCGTGGTGTTCCTCGGGGCTGGTCTGCTAGATTTATACATTTCCTCCCCGTAGAGGCGTGTTAAGTGAAGTCGTAGGCTTCCGCAAGCAAATCATGTAAATGATCTTGGCTGTCCGGGTGGCGCCGCGTCGAATGCTGAGTTGGCGACGTGTCGACCATCTTGTCGTGGTGTTCCTCAGGGCTGGTCTGGTCTGATCGAAACGGAAGAACAGTTCTCTTTGCGAAAGATAAGAATATAATTTTATATAAAAAAACGTAAATAGTACAATATCAGATTTTCAAATTGGTTCCGTAATAACAAAATTAATAGTAAAGGAAAATATAACGGTTTCAGTGGTTTTCCATTTCATTTAAAAATTCTGTACTCTGTTGAAAATGAACGATATGCCATTGATCATAAGGTAACCAATTTTTAGGTCTCTCAATTCATATTTCAAATGAAACGTATGTTCATTCCCACCTGAGATATGGCATAATATTCTGGGGAAATACATCTTACAGTTCCCAAACTTTTAGATTACAAAAAAGAATTGTACGAATAATAAGCAAATCCCACCCACGTGAATTTGTAAGCCGCGCTTTAATAATCTAGGAATTTTACCATCACCTTGTCTCTTCATTTACGAATCATCGTTTTTTGTCAATATGACCTACTTAAGAGTGGGAATATATTTTCAATAAACGCCGATGTCTATAACACTCAACATAATAATCATTAGGGGGCGGATTTTGATGACCTAAAACATCGCCAAAAAGATCAATAAAATGCTCTTAAATTGCTTTAAAAATGCACTAAAACCAAAGAAAAATGGCGTAAAAAATATTATCAAAACTAGTTCGGATGAACAACTCAAGATGTTGGATACATTACCGATGTAATCGAGGCTTCTTCCATTCGTTCGAGTGAACTCGCTTGAAAACGGTTGGGATTGTTTTTTACCAGGATATCTGTCTATAGTTATCCCGAAATCGGTCGGACCGGCAATGGCGCTGATATACGTTACATGAATTACATCACAACGGCTGCCAAAACAATTTCTGAGCAAACAAATCAAGTAATTCTGTGAAGAACAGTTGTTGCTTCTCGTAAATATTATTTGAGTACCATTAAAAATGACGTTAAAATAGATTAAATCAGCAAAAATGCATTAAATATTACGAAAAAAGGTAAAAAAATACTTATTAGTTGAAATTGACAAAAAATGCATAATAATGACCTATAAAAACGGGTCAATTCCTTTTGTCACAACATAAAATGAATTTCTATACTAAACGCCATTGTTCTCAAATGAAAAGGAAAATAATTGACACTTCATTAAAATCTGCCCCCTAGTAATCAGATTCATCAGGGGACAATATTAATACCTCACTACAAAAAATTCACATACATGTACATTATTTTACAACCCTTTGTCAGATGACATTAAATGATTAAATTCGATAGAAAACTTTAAATCACAAGTGAAATCGTTTCTGCAGCATAATGGTTTCTTTATGGACAATGACCCCCCCATCTCCATGAGATGAGTCCTTGCTTTGCTTCTGGACTTAAAATATAACTTAGTTATCTGTGCACGTCTTCTAGAATTCAGTAGGAAATATAGTTAATCAAATTATCGTTCTCCATGTCGCGGCAGGAAGTATTATTCCTTCACGAAAGACATGAGCTATGAGAGCTCAATTTTATAGCTGATTCACCCTTGAAATTATATTTTATTTCATCGGAGCAAAAATGTTGCACATTCTTGCAAAAAACGCTTTTTATTCAAAATTCAACTAGTAAATGGCTTAGTGTATGGTTCACAGAATTATAACATGCACAGAATCCACTTCTCCCCGTAGCACGTCACACAATTTTTAACTGTCTTTGACGTAAAATAAATACTGAGTATTGAATCTCTCAGGATATCTGCACCACTAGTAGACCACGACATCAAATTATTCATTTCTTTTTTATGGCTAAAATTGTTCATTGTGTGTTATTTTTAGAGAACCATGTGTCAATAACCTATAGGAAAATGCTTTTTGTATAAAATATTAATCTTTGATATATGTATTTTACCGTACCTGATGGAGTCAAAAATTACTTTGAAACGTAATGTTAAATTATGAAATAAAATCAAAAGGTGATAGTCAAAAATTATTTTTTCGACCTTACCTCTTTGTTAAGTACTAATACTCAATAGAATGGCAATATATACCTTGCAAAATATATATATAAATAATGATGTTGGAAACTCCCTGTTAGACAAAATAAGAAAAATGAACGAGACAATGGAAATGAAACAACTGTATGAAAAAACGAGAAGAATGAAATCAGATACTTCCAAAAAGGTTGGTAAATGGATACCAAATCGAAGATTTAGGGAAAGATCGAGATGGGCATGGAAGCAGTGGAAAAAAAGAAACGGAGGAAAAAGTCGGATACGATAAAGAAGCATGGAAATTGGGTCGCAAAACACGGCTAGACAAAAAATTTAATTTAATTCAGAAAAATAAAAACGTTTACAAATAATAAAAGTAAATTAAAAATTACCTCCGCATAATATTTTTGAAATTATTTCCAAAACACATTTCATTACAAATGTATGTAATTATACAGCAAATCTTTTTTTCTGTACAAGAAAAATTAACAAAATTTGGGAGACATGAATCAACAATTTTCATAAAATCTGCTTGAATAAAATATTTCCCTCTCAATTGGTAATCATTTAAAATATTATTGACTGCCAACGGAATTCATTACACCAAATAAGAAAAACGTCACATTATTTGACTACATACTTCACTCGAACATAAACTAGCAGGATAATCCTTCATGCTTCACATTAATGCCCTCATAAGATTACAAATTGCGTCCGGATACCACGCGAGGTCGACTAATTCTTCTAACATCCAACTCAGGGCTTGAAGACCCTTCGGGCGCGACCGCTAGGAGCAAACGCATAGCTTGATCACTGTCACTGGGCAGTACAGTGCTGAGAAGCCCCACATCTTTTCTACAGTCCCAGAATATCCTTTGTACGAGAAAACTATGCTATTTCAAACGTAGTCTTATCTTTCCAATCGCCTTCCCATTGCTTCCGGTTCCTTCTATCGAGGGCAGCAAGGATCACACGCACCGCATTATCACGGTCCCCGTGCGCAGCACAGTGCTGAGGATTCCGCATCTTTTCTACAGTCGTAGATCCTTCCTGCGAGACGGCTATGCAATGTCAAACGGAGTGTTGTCTTTCCAATATCCTTCTCAGGGCTTCAGGTCCCTTCTAACGAGGGCCGTGAGCAGCACACGCACCGCTTTATCACTGTTACTGGGCACAGTACAGTGCTGAGGATTCCGCATCTTTTCTACAGTCGCAGATCCTTCCTGCGAGACGGTTATGCAATGTCAAACGGAGTGTTGTCTTTCCAATATCCTTCTCAGGGCTTCAGGTCCCTTCTAACGAGGGCCGTGAGCAGCACACGCACCGCTTTACCACTGTTACTGGGCACAGTACAGTGCTGAGGATTCCGCATCTTTTCTACAGTCGCAGATCCTTCCTGCGGGACGGCTATGCAATGTCAAACGGAGTGTTGTCTTTCCAATATCCTTCTCAGGGCTTCAGGTCCCTTCTAACGAGGGCCGTGAGCAGCACACGCACCGCTTTATCACTGTTACTGGGCACAGTACAGTGCTGAGGATTCCGCATCTTTTCTACAGTCGCAGATCCTTCCTGCGGGACGGCTATGCAATGTCAAACGGAGTGTTGTCTTTCCAATATCCTTCTCAGGGCTTCAGGTCCCTTCTAACGAGGGCCGTGAGCAGCACACGCACCGCTTTATCACTGTTACTGGGCACAGTACAGTGCTGAGGATTCCGCATCTTTTCTACAGTCGCAGATCCTTCCTGCGGGACGGCTATGCAATGTCAAACGGAGTGTTGTCTTTCCAATATCCTTCTCAGGGCTTCAGGTCCCTTCTAACGAGGGCCGTGAGCAGCACACGCACCGCTTTATCACTGTTACTGGGCACAGTACAGTGCTGAGGATTCCGCATCTTTTCTACAGTCGCAGATCCTTCCTGCGGGACGGCTATGCAATGTCAAACGGAGTGTTGTCTTTCCAATATCCTTCCCAGGGCTTCAGGTCCCTTCTAACGAGGGCCGTGAGCAGCACACGCACCGCTTTATCACTGTTACTGGGCACAGTACAGTGCTGAGGATTCCGCATCTTTTCTACAGTCGCAGATCCTTCCTGCGGGACGGCTATGCAATGTCAAACGGAGTGTTGTCTTTCCAATATCCTTCTCAGGGCTTCAGGTCCCTTCTAACGAGGGCCGTGAGCAGCACACGCACCGCTTTATCACTGTTACTGGGCACAGTACAGTGCTGAGGATTCCGCATCTTTTCTACAGTCGCAGATCCTTCCTGCGAGACGGCTATGCAATGTCAAACGGAGTGTTGTCTTTCCAATATCCTTCTCAGGGCTTCAGGTCCCTTCTAACGAGGGCCGTGAGCAGCACACGCACCGCTTTATCACTGTCACTGGGCACAGCACAGTGCTGAGGAGTCCCGCATCTTTTCTACAGTCGCAGGAGATCCTTTATACGAGAAAACCTCGCAATATCTAAGGGAGCCTTGTCTTTGAAGCGGCCTTCCCACGGCTTCAGGTCTCTATTAGCGCCGACCGCGAGGAGCGCGCGCACCGCTTTCTCGTTGTTATGGTAGGCCGCCCGGTGCAGAGGAGTCATTCCGCAAACATCCCTCGCGTTGATGTTGGCCCCTGCTCTCACCAGCAGGTCCACGCACCGACCGCTCCGGTCTCTCATCGCAGCGAAGTGCAACGGGGAATCTGCACTGCCGTTGACAGCGTTCACATCGGCGCCACGTTGCACAAGAAACGACACCACGTCTACGCTTTCCGACGTAGCCGCATTAATTAGTGGAGTATATCCAATACTATCAGTGTAGTTGACGTCCGCGCCAGAGTCTGTGAGACGCCGTACGTCACGAAGTCTACCGTAGTCTGCCGCGTCACACAACTGCTCTCCCAGAGCTGAGGGAGAGGTTCGTGCCTCATCTATCCTCAACTCTACCTCCCGCATTCGGAGCCGCACCTCCTGCATCGCGCGTTCTTCCTCGTCGGCCGCTGCGCCCTGGCGGCCGGCGGCTTAGTGAGTGGGGGTGGAGGTGGAGGAGGGGGGCTCCTCCCCGCCGCCCGCTGCTGCC
Source organism: Teleogryllus occipitalis (assembly GCA_011170035.1). Classification (NCBI taxonomy): domain Eukaryota; kingdom Metazoa; phylum Arthropoda; class Insecta; order Orthoptera; family Gryllidae; genus Teleogryllus; species Teleogryllus occipitalis. The sequence continues at coordinate 244,879 of BLKR01001752.1, forward strand.
CCTCCCGTCGCCGGTGCTTCGCGGGCGCTGGCGGCGGTGGCAAGGGACGCACGAGGAGATTGGGGCTCCTCTAGTTGGCTCAACAGAGCCTCAACGCGGGGCATGAATGTCTGAACCGCACTTTGAAGGGAGGCCTCGACTTTCTCCACGCGGTTTTCCAGACGGTGCAAACTTCTTTCCCCTCCAGGACCCTCCCGTGCCGTCGTTTTCTCCTCCACGGCCGTCACTGCCACCTGAGTTTCGTCAAATCGCTGCTGGAGAGCGCGGATGGCGACGTCGTTGGTCTTCAACTTCCGCTCCATCTCGCGCATCACAGCCGTTGCCCTCTCTTCCTGCAGACTCAGGGCCTCCTGGACCTTGCGCTCCGTCTCCTGTTTCTGCAGGCGCAGGGCCTCCTGGACCTCGCGCTCAGTCTCCTGTTTCTGCAGGCGCAGGGCCTCCTGGACCTTGCGCTCCGCCTCCTGTTTCTGCAGACTCAGGGCCTCCTGGACCTTGCGCTCCGTCTCCTGTTTCTGCAGGCGCAGGGCCTCCTGGACCTCGCGCTCCGTCTCCTGTTTCTGCAGGCGCAGGGACTCCTGGACCTTGCGCTCCGCCTCCTGTTTCTGCAAACTCAGGGCCTCCTGGACCTTGCGCTCCGTCTCCTGTTTCTGCAGGCGCAGGGCCTCCTGGACCTCGCGCTCCGCCTCCTGTTTCCGCAGGCGCAGGGCCTCCTGTAGCTGCGCCAGCCCCTGCGCCACCAGCTGGAAGGCGTCGCCGACGGCATCCGCGCCATTTCGTGTGCTAATGGCACCAGTGCTTCTGCGACTAGCCATCTCTTACTTGCAGCTCCTGAAATTCGTGAAATAAACCCCTATTATAGCACATTATTTTATTTCATAAAAACCAATGCAAAAGAACCAATAGTAGTTTTTGTGTTAAAATGCTTACTTTGGCTAATTTAATGATTTGTAAAAATTGCAAACTTTCATTTACATGTAAAACATTATGTATTATATCAATTGGATTTACATTATACATAATACATTATACCTAACAAGCACTTATTGTATTTCTAGCTTTCTATGAAATTTAAAAATGCCTTGTCTGCCACTGACACTACCTGAAGAGGTAAAACGTTGTTTTACGAAACGTCTTACAAATTAAAAGTAACATCACCAGCACATCAAATCTGGATTCACTCAAATGGAGTTTCTCCAAAGATCTTCCACCTATTCACATAACTTAATTGTCAACAGAAACATTTACAAATTTCACAAAGGTAATTTTTGTCTTCATTGTGTTGGGACCCTTGAATGGAGTCTGTAGTCTGCTGTGCAAACCCGCGCGGAACCTGATCCGCCACAACCTTCCCTCGGCGGCGCTGCTCACGGGCTGTGTGTATGAAGCGCTGCAAAATGTGTTTCAGGATGGGAAAAAGGAGACTAATGTTGCCAGATCAGGACTTTAACGTGCAGGTGATGTTACAATATTCCAATGTGTACCGTACTAAATCTTCAACCATCTCGTAAAACAATCATCACAAAACACGCAGGAGATTTTAATTGGGAATTGCCGAAAGCATTGAGATTTTAATGAATATTAGACATTACTAGATTTTAATGAATATTGGTAATAATTGCATTAGAGGCGATCTTCACGTTATTGTATTTATGAGTACATGTGCTTTAAATAATGTCAAATAAAATTTCTCGAAAACTCAGCAGTTTTATGTTAAAATGAGCTCAAAATTCCGCATTTTCAGAAACTCTCAATCGCCATTTTCTCAAAAATGGCTCCAATTTTTTTTCAATAGATAGTGCTAATTGCACTGTTTAATATGACGTTAAGTTCATTTTGGTGTATTCTTTTGGTTTTTCAAAAATTGCACAAATGTAATTTTTTTGAGATCTCTCTCGTCGTTTATATGCACATTTCCGTCGACTTGCAAATATTATTACATTTGTGAGTGGAAGTGCCTTACATAATTTCAAATGAGGTTTTTCGAAAACTCAATAAATTCCTGTGAAAAAGCTTCAAATTTGGCATTTACAGTAATGCTTAATCGCCATTTTGTTAAAAACGGCTTCAAAATTTTCAATGAAAATCACTACTTTCGACGAGGTTTGACTGTTCTTTAATATTCTTGAAGTATTATTTCGGTTCTACTATTAGGAAAGGATAATGTAGAGAAAATGTCAAAGAAAGTACTTTGGGCGACGATAGATGGCAGCTGGCCAGGGAATGAAGCAAGACCTTAAAGCCAGTCTACACCAAGGAAATTAGAAAAAATTGCTTCGACAAAGTCTGTGCCATTCTGTAGCACCTCTAGTTCTTTTAATGAAATCTCCTCCTTAAAGATACATCTTGAAATACGGGTAATAAAGATAAATTTGGGTTGAAACAATTACATTCTTAAGTGTCAGTCCGAGTTCGAACCAGACGGCGCTTCTGTAGCGTAGTGGTACGGCTGACAGGCGAGTTAACTCGGAGGACCTGCGCTGGAGTCTCGATGCGGAAAATAATTTTTTCTGGTTGAAAACACTTCTGTTTGTTTACTAGTAAGTAGTACAATGCAGCGGAGCATGCGTGAGAGTATATGCAGCTGTAGAGCAACTAGATGGTCCTCTGATGAATGCACACTACAATCGAATATTCTTACGCTTATTTGCAAAGTAAGAGAAACGGGACCAGTGACAAGTTCGAGGGTTCACTCGGGACCGAACTGGGACCAGAGACGAGGATTCACTCAATCAGAGTTCACTGTAACAGGAGTCGACTGTATCTATGTCATCACGCTACCGCAGCTCTTCAGTGTTGGGAAACTTGGCTTCTGTAGATTATAATGCTACAAGACACCAATCTAGTATTCACATTTGTTTTTCATGATTTAAAAAAACTGAAGAGTGGTGGAGCAATTCTGGCTTCAGATTCAACGCGTCGATATACATATAGAAACATATGAAAAGTTTCTGGATTTGACAACTGTGTGCGCTTCATTTCATTCAAAACCCTACCTCTATCTGTCTTTTCTATACCAGTTCAAATTGAGTGCCATTAAAATTCTGAATCCTAATGTTCAAGAAATTAATTTCTATTTTAACAGTAAATTTGAAGTAATTATGTTATTCATGGGAAAGTTCAACAATATTTGAAATTTGTGAGTCAAGTATGATACACAAAATATAATTTACATACCTTTACATATATCAGATGTGTCATTAATAATTTAGCTATATAAATTGTTGAGTTTTAGAGAAACTTAATAAGACATTATTTAAAGGACATTTACTCATAAATATAATAATGCGAAGAAATCTCCTCTAATGTAAATATTACCGACGTGAGACAAAAGTAAAAAAATTACAATTTTGTAATTTTTGAAAAAAAAAATAGAGCAATATGGCGTTTATGTCATCTTATAGGGTTTATTTGGCACTAACTCTACCAAAAAGCTAAACAAAAAATTTGGAGCAGTTTTTGAGAAAATCTTATTATATTTTTAAAAAATTGCAAATATTGCAAGAAAACTACTAAAACTTTCAAAAGAATCTTTCTGACCATAATGAAAGAACTATTTATGAGCAACAAATTTCATTTGCAGGAAAAATGTGTCTTCAAATTTATAGTTGTAGGAAGACACTGAAAAAAAAAAATTGCAATTTTCAAAAATTTAGAGTTAACCGTAAAAATCGGACCTATGCCACCTTTATAAGTGTTCTCTATTCTTACAACAAATTTAAAGAAAAAATTTGGAGAAGTTTTGAGAAAATTTTGTAAATGTCCGGGGGGCTCACGTACAAAACCCCCAAATTTTAAAGAATGTTTTTTAAAATTTAAAAAATTTTAAATCTTCAACAAGAGCCAGATGCACAGAAGTTTCTTGAATTTGGGAAAGATCGTACGTGTGGTTTAGGCGCTAGTAGTGTTAATTGACTGACTGACTGACTGACTGACTGACGGACGGACTGACGGACGGACTGACGGACGGACGGACGGACGTGAAAAAACACTTTTTTGGCATCAGGGAACCCCAAAGTGTATTTCCGTTGAAATCTCGAAATCGATTTTCCGCAGCATTACAAAACTTTCTCTATAGTACGTATATTACTCCCGTATGTATACGAGAAAGTAAAAATGTACTATTAAGAATAAATCTGATATCCATTGTAAGTTCAAATTTTGAGATGTTACAAAAATTTTCAAATAAATGACATCTTTTATTTATGATGCCAATAATAAGTTCACCTGGAATACTAGTAAAAAGTTTATTTTTTATATCCAATGGCATCGTAATATGGTTCTCAGGTGTGATGTTATCCAAACATATTTTAAGGAAAAATGAGATTTTAGTAGAGAAAATATTTTCCTTAAGTAAGCCATTTATTTGACCATAAATTAAGTAAAGCTGTGATTAGCTGAATCGATACTGGATATAATGATCTAAAAAGAAACATAGTTTGTTTTTTTATGTTTGGAAGTTCACAAGCTCCAGTTATAAGTGTAGAAGTAGAAAACAACTATTATTGTATTCACTCTATGTAATATATGTATTCCATCGGTGTAAAATATCTTTTAAATCTATGGTATAGGTTTTTTCCAATCTAACATCAGGCAGCAGACATCATTGACTTATGGGTACACATGTATTGCAGTCACCAGTTTGTCTGATGGGACACTGCCTGTTCCCATTAGCTATTGAAGATGTCTGCTGCAGTAGCAGAAGAAATGTTTCAGCAGAGAATGTTTGATAGACCACGGTCATCCAGCCGGGAAGGTATTTTTAATAATCGTTTGTGGCTGTTTGACAATGTGTACCAAATTATTCCTAATATTGTATTTTGGAGATGGTGTATTTTAGAGACACAATATTCTGATTTCTCAACAAATTCTAATTCGTATTGTTTTCATAGTAGGAACCATAATGAAATTTTCCCTGACACCAAAGCGATTACAATGTCTGCAATAGGTTTATTAGTCAAATTCACAAACCAACTGTTTCCAAAATCATGCTCAAAAGGGAAATAACAAAAATGATTTACATAAACATTAGAGAACTTATGGTGTGTCTCATATGAAAGAGATATATAATATATATCTAACTCTATTCCACGGGTATTCAGTGTATTTTTTTATTTAGTTTGCAAAAATAATCCAGAATTTCTAAATTAAGTAATTGAATATTTTTGTATAAGCAATTGTCAAACTTTCCACAAAACCCTCAACCATGAAAAATTGATAAATTTCAAGATTTTATGTAATAAATCCAAATGTTTACGGAAAAGCCCCAATTCCTACATTTAATTAAAAGGGATTGATGAATTTTCACTCACACTTACATGCGAGTGTTCATCATCCATACCTTCAAATTAATAGTGGCATAACTTCCACATCTATTAACAATGTAATTAAAATAAGACATCATAAAAGACGTTATTTACAATTATAATTATTAGACTAACTGGCTCTAAATAAGCAATTATTTTTAATACTTAAATGTCTGTAAGTATTAATATTTTGGATCTTAGAGGCCATACATAACAAGCAAATTAATAATAAATTTAATTAACAAGCAAATTAAATTAATATTTTTCACATTTGTTTATTATAAATTTTTTTTTTCAATTTACTCAATATGAAATTAACACAAGCAAAACATTAAAACACGGTATACTTCAATTTTCAAGCTAAAGAAGGGAGGAGTAACAATGAAATTTTTTATTTTTCATCAGATTTACAATCTCAATTGCGATTGTAAATTAAAATTCGATATACGCATTTTTTGTTCGCTAATGTTTTGACCTTACATTATAGGCCTTTGTCGGGGTTAGATTTATGTTCACATTAATAACAAACAGTTATTAATTGATTATTTCAAGTTAACAAGATTCTACAGTTGTGTAATAAAAAAAAAACAATGAGGGTCCTATACCAGACAAGATCATATATCTCCACATAACCTAAGTTCAATGTTCCACTCATTTGAAAAGGTTAAAGAAGATGCGAAATAAATATACCTAAAGCAAACAAAATGTAAATGGAGTAGTTCAATAGATTACTGAAGGAATAAAAAACACTGTAGTATAGGTTGCCTGATTAAAATGAAGTTGAACTAACAAAAACATTTCACTTAATATCATTTAGTAATAATTTCACCTAGAAAAGTATCCAGTATCAAATACGGCGGTTAATCCCATGTTTAAGGTGCACCTCAACCTTCACCTATAAAAGGAAGAAAATATTATTACTTCATTGGGACATGCTTATCTTCTAGGTGCAAGTGATAAGTATGAATTATTTTTCTGGTTATACTGGATTCCAGGCGTTTGCAGGAGACTGATATTTTTTGTTACTTTAATTTTACAGCACACAAGATAAAATTATAAGTCACAAAATTCATGAGAAGAAATACCAAGAATAAGTGAAGCAATTGGCACTTCACTGTGAAAAGCTTAAATGTGAGTGAATACAATAATTAATGAAATGAGATAGTTTTTTTACATTAAAAAAATACATTATTTTTTCTTTTTTACTAGTTTTCCAAGACTTGTTGATTTAGTGATGGTGGTTTAATAAATTCTCTGGGAGAGAATATCAAATGAATAATTCCAGTCGTTAACTGGAGTTAAGAGATTGCAACTACTTACTTACAAAACCAAATATCTCTGCGTTTATCACCTGAGTAATCGAAGAATTCGACACCTGCATTGGATAATAACCAAGAGGACTGGAATAATACGTTCACTTCTGTGCTTCTGTACCTCCCTTGTAAATAGCGCGTTAGTTTCTGCAACCCTCACTGCAAGCGGTTCAAGCGTTAACATACCAACGTAACAATCCTAAATGTATGTTCGGATGGTCACATCGAAGGCCAAATTTTATTACTTTATTTTTCCGTCACTGAAAACGATAATTAAAAAAGTCTGAAGCATATTGCGAACAATATTACTTCTTTTCCAGAAATTTTCAAAGGGGAAATCCTAGTGTGCAGCACTCTGGTTAGTACATCTGTGACGATAAATAATTAAATAAATTATTTTTTCATATTAAACTTAATATGTTGTTTTTGGGAGTTAGGGATAAACTTTTTTCCAGATGTCTTTTTGTAAATCCCTCAAGAAGGATTGCCTCATGAGTCATTACTCCAGAATAGTTATTTATGTATTTAGGGGTTAAGTAGATGTTTTTGTCCCAAGGGCAACTTCCAAACCCGAGGGCCCCTGGCCCGAACTCCGTCGTTGCTGGACTGATTTTTTTCGTAAAATAAATAAATATAAAAAAACTGAAGTTCCTGCGGAAATTCTCGCAAAAGCTAACAAAACTACGGACAGTGGTTTCAGGTAAAATATCGAGAAATATACGAAAATGTTTATCGAATTTGAGAGTTATATAACAGTGTGAGTAACAGTGCAAATTACGCTCATGAAACGGTACTTTTATGTTATTTGCCTCTATTGCTAAAAGTTATTTGGAATATTTCATAACAAGAAAAAATAACCTTTCGAGGATGTTACCCGATGTGCCTTATACATCTTATTACTACTTCTACTACTACTGGTACTGCTACTCAAGAATATATCTCTATAAAATGTAAAATCACTGTTACGGTAACAATGATTTGTAACAGTGAAATGTATGTGACTGATAGCAATTATAAATTCACGGAAACATTCCAAAATTGCAGTTTTCATATCAATTAAGCAAAATAAGGTTTATAACGAGTTATTTTACTTATTTGAGTATTATGCCGTTTATTTATAGTATTTGCTTGCATCTTAACCGTAATAAATCGAATTCATAAAAATGTATGTGATGTATTGGTATTAGAGCGGGGCATAAAGTATTCAAAAGGCCCGAAGGCATAAAGAACAAAAAAGCCCACAAAGGCATTAACAATACCATTACGTATTTTGTTTGCGGTCAGTAAACACACAGTAATGAACTAGTAAACCATAAAATTATTTCTTAGTTGCATATTTTTTTTT